>BLSH010105798.1:409133-428867 GCA_018402905.1 Glandirana rugosa | reverse complement strand
TTTTTTTTTTACTGGTAATGGCGGCGATCTGCGATTTTTATCGGTACTGCGATATCGGGGCGGACATGTCGGAGGTTTTTGACACTTTTTTGGAACCAATGACATTTATACAGCGATCAGAAATTTAAATGTCCACTGATTACTGTATAAATGTCATTGGCAGTGAAGGGGTTAACCTGCAGGGGGCAGTGAAGGGGTTAACTATGTTCCCTGGGTGTGTTCTAACTGTGGGGGGGTGGGGTTGACAGGGGCATGACAGATCTAACTGATCCCAGTGACAGGGATCAGTAGATCTTGCATGCCCCCCTCACAGAACGGGGAACCGCCGTGTTTACTTCGGCGGTTCCCCGTTCCTCCTCTCTGTAAGGAGATCGCGGGTCTCCGGCGGACATCGGGTCCGCCTGACCCGCGGGCACACTCCCGCGGGCGCGTGCGGCGCGTGCACGTGCCGCTCGCGCCCGCGGGAGCGCGCCCAGCACGAGCCGAATGGGAGGACGTCTATTGACGTCCTCCCGGCATTTTAGAGCCGCGCTGCAGCCGTCATTCGGCTATAGCGGCGGCGCGAGGAGGTTAAGCAACAGACAGCATGGATTTATGCCCTTTTGGTAGCTGCTGACTTTTAACCGGGTGGAACGCTGCTTTAACATATTGGAGGTGTTTAGAGAAGCTCTATGCAATCCAGACTTGCAAGAGGAGTTAAAAATCGTAAACATCTGTGCCCAAACTATGGCAGGTTCTCATTGAAATACAGAAATAGGGTTGCATCCGGAGAAGGTGGGGCATTGGAATTGTATTATTTTATGTTTTATTCTTTTTTTTATGAAGCTATTTATAGAAAAGTTGTATTTTAAATGTGAAAAAATGAGTCTATAAGCCAATCTGTAAGGCTGATGCAATGGGGAATGTAGTGGTGTGTGGTCTTCTGAGACAGTACTGTATTGCTGAGATTCACAAGTACAGAAGCTGGCAAAGGTCCTATTCAGCCCTTGGGCTAAGTTTTATGATTGTCTTCACTGAAAACAAAAAGCCTAATAAAGGCTACAACAGCTGATAACAGAAGAGGACAAGGGATAAGAAGAGTAAAATGCTTCTTTACTTGGTACAGAATAAAATTGTCAAAACAGAAATAGTAAATAAGGAGGAGAAAGGCTTGTTCTTGGTGACAGCAAGCTGGTAGTTTTCAGCATGGAATACCAGCCACTAAACAAATAAACTCTGCAGCTCTCCTATCTCCTAAAGTGTAAAGTATTTTCTACATGGAAACTCTCTTCAACGCTTAACGCTCCCTTACCTGATAAATTAAAACTTAGTCAAATCCTTGGTATTAAACCCAAAAGCAAACATTTATTATATTGCATCTTACCAATTCTTAGATGTGGTGGCTGTAAACGTTTTATTTTTAGGCTTTCTTTCTATTATTTTCATCTGGAGATCTGGCCAGTAAGTCTGTTGGTTTTCAACAGAACAAGTTCTCCTGCAAATGTAGCAGTTAGAATGTTGAGACAAACTATTTACAGTATCACAGACAGGGGTGCTTACAATGATTAAGTTTCATTTATTTATCTAAATCCTTTTTCCCACAATGACTGGTGTAACTGGTTTTTAACTGCAATGTAAGCTGGAAATTGGCTTCGATTTGCTTTTGTATCTAAATCTGCTAATACATATAACATCCCCCCTCCCCCCCCAACTGACAATGCTGCTGTCCAAAGGTGCCCCTGTACTGCTTCATCGAGAATGAAGGCACTATAATACAGGAGATGCGTTGCTGACCAGATCATCGGGTGATAACAGAGAGGAAAAAGCCTAAAAAAGAAAAATAATGCAGCCACCACATCTAAGGATTGGTAAGCTGCAATATATATTGGTTTTGGGTTTATTACTGCTTTAACCTGAGCCCCTGACACTTAACTCCCAAACACAACTTTTGACCTATCTTATAAGAGTTTAATTGCTCTACTCAACCCCTTCTTAATCTAAATCCAAAACATACCTCTTAAAACAAATTGCCTGCCACCAGGTTTCTGTGCCTGTGTCTCCCAACATTGTTCTTGTACTGCAAGAGGGACAGCGGTATGCCAGGTTGCGAGATTTACAGGCAGGATTGCAGAAGGACATTTGTGCCCCTAGAGTCCGACAGAGTGATCACATGGAAACGCTTGAGTTGACGTTAAGGCAACACTCTACTGGACCCCGTACACATGGTTCTCTCCTATTGACCCACAGGTGGGCAGCCCCTTTCTCCGTTCAGTAGCATTTCTGAGCTTGAGCTGCGGAGCAGGCTCCGGAATCTACCTCCTTGTGACCCATAGCACAACTTAGTGGCCCTCTTAACATACACCTGTTAGCTCTCATCTTGGTTAACATTGTGCTATTCAGGGCTTTTTCTCTCAGAGAATAGTTGCAGGAACTCCCCCTTTCAAGTCCCCCCTTGTCTCCGCCCCCCCTACCCACCTCCGAGCACCCTCCCTTGATTCTTTCCCCTATCCAACTCCCAGTACCCCCCCTTTTAGAGAATACAGAACCAAGTATCATTTTACAGTGCTAAGTCATTTGTATAGAATTTGTTAATGATAAGCTGTAAACTAAATCCCCTGCAGCCAGAGAAAATACACATCCAGCCAGCGACACATAGGCAGCCAGCATCAATACACATCTTCCCTTGATAACTATGCCCCATTAAAAACTCAAACCGTCTCATTCTCTCGTCCGGCTCCATGGTATAATTCTCAACTTCACTCTATGAAAGCAGTGACACGGAGACTGGAGAGAAATTGGCGCAGATCCGGCTTGACTGTCCATTATCATGCATGGAAAGACTATTTGTGTGTCTATAAGGGTAACCTTGAGACCGCTAGATCAGATTTTTCTCCCATGCTATAGTAAAAAACCTTAGCGACCCTAGACAACTTTTCTACACCATCGCTAGATTATTAAAACATCACAGATCCTCCACACCACCTGCTTCAACACAGCTCTGTAACACAGTCCTAGATTATTTCTCCTCAAAAATTAACAAAATAAGAAACCAAATTCTTACCACACCACATGTTTTATCCACATCACTCCCTAACCCACCTAGCTTCACTGGCTCCTCTCTCTCCCACTTCTCTGTACTTGACTCTTCATCTCTAACTAAATTGGTCTCAAATATGAAATTCTCCACCTGCATACTTGACCCTATTTCCACCCACTTATTTAAATCTTGTTTTAGTTCTCTATGCCCCATTATCCTCAATATCATATATGACTCCCTTAGCACTGGTTTTGTACCAACAATCCTCAAAACTGCTGCCATCACCCCGGTACCAAAAAACCCAACATGGCCCAGGACAATTTAAACAATTTTAGCCCAATATGTTAACTTACCCTTCCTTGCCAAGATCCTTGAGCGGGCTGTGACAATTCAGTTACATAATCACTGACTTTAAATAATCTATTTGAACCCCTACAATCTGATTTTCGGTAGCTACACAGCACAGAAACTGCCTTGGTCAAAGTCACTAAAGACCTTCTGTTAGCCTCTGATTCAAGGTCACTAACTATTCTTATTCTACTAGATCTTAGTTCTGCCTTTGATACTGTAGACCACAATCTATTACTCTCTCGTCTTGAAACCATATTTGTAGTCTCAGAATTGGCTCTGAAATGGATTAAGTCATCTCTCACTGATAGCTGTCACTTGTTTCTCTTGGTGGATTCAAGTCTGAATCTGGCCCAGTCAAGTACGGTGTTCCTCAGGGCTCAATTTTGGGTCCCTTACTTTTTAGCATATACATGTTTCCACTTGGTCAACTGCTTAGATCACATGGGCTCAAGTATCACTTCTATGCTGATGACACTCAGATATACATCCACACTAAACCAGATTCTACTTTGGCTGCTTATCTCCTATCTAACTGTATTAATGATATAAAAACTTGGATGGCCCATAATTTCCTTCAATTAAACTGTGACAAGACTGAAGTCATGCTTATTGGCACCCCCATCAATTACATAAGGCCGGTCCAAATAGCTTATCTATAGCTGGCTCTGTACTTGAGCTTCAGTCCAAATTGAAAATCTAGGGGTGATATTTGATGCTAGTCTAACCTTTGAGCCCCATGTACAAAATGTGGTCAGAACATCCACTTGAGAAACATTTCTCGGCTGCGTCCCATGCTATTTGTGTTCTCCCGACTTGACTACTGCAATGCTCTACTTGCTTGTGTACCTAAATCCATCATAAATTGGCTCCAATATGTTCAAAACTATGCAGCCAGAATCCTGACTAGATCTGGTACAAGTGATCATATTACCCCTATCCTGGAGTCCTTGCACTGGCTACCCTTCAGGTTTCGCATAGACTTTAAGATCCTCTTGCTCACCTACAAGGCTCTTCATGGCTTGGCACCCCATTATCTCTCTGAACTATTTTTAACTTACTCCCCCCCCCAGTAACCTTCGCTCCTCAAACTCTGGTCTACTGTGTCCCCCCCTAATCACCTACACTCAATGGGGAATCAAGCCTTCTCCTGCTATGCCCCAAAACTATGGAATTCACTTCCTAAGAATATCAGAGAATCCTCTTATTTAAACTCATTCAAATCAAATCTAAAAACTTTTTTCTTTAGACAAGCTTTCACTTAATTGACCCTTTATCTCATGTATTATGTTATCCTGCGTATTTCTTGTTTTTTATCCTGTGTATTTCCTGTTATTCTGTGTATTTCTTGTGTTTTTTTCCCTTGTAAAGAGCTTTGAGAAGCCACCCTTAAAGGCTCTATATAAAATTAAGTTTATTATTATTATATTACACCCCCCTTTCAACAATAGTTCCCCCCTGCAACATTAGATCCCCCACAACAAACTACCCCTAAGTAACAATAGATTCATACCAGCATTAGTTTACCCCTGCTGGCTTTAATAGATTCTCCAGCAGCCAGCATCAACAGACCCTCCAGTAGCCAACAACAATAGACCACTTCCTCAACAGTATATTCCTCCCAGCAGCAATTGACCCCCCTACCCCAGCAACAATAGATCCTTCAGCAGCCAGCATGAATAGACCCTGCAGAAGTCAACAACAATAGACCACTCCCTCAACACTCGATCCAGATCAGCAGCAATTGAACCCCCCACAGTAACAATAGATCCCCCGGCAGCCAGCTTTATTAGACCCTCGAGCGCACCTCAACACCCCTTGCCATTACATGCATTGGAGGTGCCGAAACTGTGTCCCCCCGTGTTCCAGCTGAAAAAAAGCCATGGTGCTATTTCTGCTTGGGGTCTCTCTCTTCTTAGGCCAGGTCCCATATTGCAGTAGGACCCACGTTGGAAGTAACAACCACTAGGGAAGGAATCCAGAACACTGATTCCTTTACTACAGTGGATCTCCATCGCTTCCTCAAAGTCACTCTGTGGTTAGCTGGCTGTTACATTATACAAGTCTCCATCCCATGAAAGTTATTAGCTGTATCACCTCAGAAAGGGTTAACTCTAGGGCTGCAACTAAGGATTATTTTCATAATCGATTAGTTGGCCAATTATTATTATAATACTCACCCAGGAACACCAGGGATGCCACCCATGGCCACCAGGGATGTGCCCACCCAGGACCATTAGGGATGCCCACCAGTACCACCAGGGATGCCACAGAGGACCACCAGGGATGCCACACAGGACCACCAGGTATGTCCAATAGGGATGGCACTCAGTGCCCATCTGTGATGCCTGCCAGTGCCTCCTTATCAGTGCTGCATAACAGTGCCATCTCTCAGTGCCGCCTATCAGTGCCCAGCAGTGCCCATCAATGCCCACCAGTGCCACCTGTCAGTGCCATCCACCACTGCCACCAATCAGTTCCCATCAGTGGTACTTATCAGTGCCCATCAGTGCCACCTATCAGTGCCCAGTGCCACCTATCAGTGCCCATCAGTGCCACCTATCAATGCCCATCAGTGCCGCATATCAGTGCCATCTATTAGTGCCCGTCAATGCTGCTTATCAGTGCCCATCGGTGCTGCATATAAGTGCCTCATCATCAGTGCCCATCAGTCCTGCCTCATCAGTGCCCATCAGTGCAGCCTCATCAGTGAAGGATAAAAATGTAACAAAATTGTAACAGAAACAAAGAAAAACATTTGTTTTTCCAAATTTTCAGTCTTTTTTTTATTTGTAACACAAAAAATGAAAACCCCAGAGATGATCAAATACTACCAAAAGAAAGCTCTTTTTGTGGAAAAAAATGACAATAAATTTGTTTGGGTACAGCGACGGATGACCGTGCAAGTGTCATTTAAAATACGACAGCATTGAAAGATGAAAATTTGTCTGGGCCCGGTTTTGAAGTGGTTAAGCAATAAACATGTTATACTTACTTGCTCCGTGTAATGGTTTTGCACAGAGCAGACTGGATCCTCCTCTCCTGGGGTCCCCCACATACGCTTTTGGCTCTTCCTGCCTTCAGAGTGCCCCAATAGCAAGCTGCAAAGTATAGTATAGAGTGCCCTTATAAGGTGAAAAATACTTTTGCCTTTAGAACCTCTCACTTCCTGCCCAGGACTACAGGTCCCAAGAGGCAATGCTCCTCACACATTCACGTTCTCAGGCACTCAGTGACATGTATGGACGGTGTACTGAGCTGTATTTCCTTATATGTAAACGAATAATGCATTCTGTATGCAGGCCAACTAATCAGCTGACCGATTAATCGATTATGAAAATAGTTGACAACTATTTCCATAATCGATTACTTGTCGATTAATCGATTAGTTGTTTGGGCCCTAGTTAACTCAGCTTCTCACCCTCATGTAAATGTCTTCCTTTTGAACCCAGATGTTAGTTTGTGTTTATTCTCTTTCCAGAGGATGCTTTAATATACCGTGCATACACCGTTAAGTACTCTTGAATAAACTTCAAACCAGGCAAAACTCTCTCATTAACTGAACACCTTTTCTGAAATTATTCTTCACCTTTACAGTATAACATGTTTTCACAACAGACAGTAACATTGCCCTGTTGCCCCCTTGGTGCCCCTGCCCCGTGGTCCTTTGGTTTGTGAGAACAAGTCCATCTCAAGCACAAATTTATATTTCAAAAGCCAAGTCCAGATCCAGGAATCCTGACTGGGTTTCCACCACAGGGACTGAAGAGAAAAATAGTCCAAATAAATAGCAGCACAAGTCCCCTTCAGTGTTCCCATACACGGAATGACCAGGCAGGAAAAGAGCCTGACTAGAGACAATGAGGCCGGCATCCCCTGTTATTTATAAGCCGCCACTAGGGGTGGTATCATGAAAACCAGGGAGTAGGCTGCCAGCACACCTAACCCTCCCCTGACCAGGAGGCACCATACCCAGTACAGTGGTACTTCGGATTGCGAGTAATGCGGTTAACGAGAGTTTCGCAATACGAGCAGTTTTTAAAAAAAATCCTGACTTGGTTTGCGAGCACTGTCTCGCAAAATGAGCTGGATTAAGCCTCTGTGCATGCAATACCAAATGTGGCCAGAAGTGCGGGAAATACTAAAAGTGTAAAGTCTCCCTCTGATATGCTGGAGTCTTTGTAATGAGAGTCCTATAGGAAGTTCATTCAGCCCTTTTCCAAGCTCTGAAGGTGGATTGGCTTTGGCTCCGGAAACATGTTGTCTACTTTATTGTGGTCTGAATTTTATTTGCAATATATGTTTATGGACTCTTCAGACAACTAATTGGTGCTCTCTTTTGTCTACTGTATTTCACAAGCAATAGGAACCTGACTGGGGTTCTAAGCCTTTCACAATCTATCTGAAACTTAACCTATATTCTGATACAACTCTCATTTTGTATCAGGAACCTATGTTCTAGGATAGGAATGGGCAAACTACGGCCCGCAGGCCGTATACGGCCTGGCGGACCTTTTAATCCGGCCCGCGGAGCGCTAGCTGCTACACCAATGAATGTTTCCGGAAGCAGCGTGTCTACATGCTATAGCAGGCACGTGACCCGCCAACCAATCACAGCGCGCCTTTCACAGACATCCCTCCCAATCCCAGCGCAGCTGCTCTCATTCAGAAATCGGCACCTTCCTTCTCGTGCCGCTGTGTCGTATTTTCTGCCAAGCGCTGCGGAGTGAGAGATGTCATATGATAGGTGTGGGATGTGTTCTAGTAGCCCGGCCACAGATTCCTAATGTCACAGCTTAGGCATGAGCCTGCTGGAAGTGTTATAGCAGCCCCTGCCTTCTTATCACAGATGAGAGAGCTGAATACATAGGCTGCCCATACGCCAGTCACGTCCAACAGGGTGAGTGACTATGGATGGGGGGATCCTTCGGCTGTGCTATTGTATTGTGACATGGGGGGGGGGGGCTTCCCCTACTAATTAGCATTCAGCACACCACCCTATAGTGTACAGCCTACCTGACAGGACCCCCCCATAATGTTAAATGATATTATCACTAGAATGCCCCAGCATTAGGGTTGCCACATCATCCCTTTAATCCAGGACACATATGAATTACGCAGGTTGTTCTCAGGCTAATTGAATGCAGATAAGGCACCAAGTGAATTTAATTACCACCTTAATCAGCCACAGAACCTGTGTAATTAATATGTGTCCTGGATTAAAGGGATGATGTGGCAACCTTACCCAGCATGCTCTGCTCATTCAAGTGAATGGCGCTGCTCTGCAAGTGCCACACTACCGCAATACACCTCCTC
Source organism: Glandirana rugosa (assembly GCA_018402905.1). Taxonomy (NCBI): domain Eukaryota; kingdom Metazoa; phylum Chordata; class Amphibia; order Anura; family Ranidae; genus Glandirana; species Glandirana rugosa. The sequence goes on along the minus strand of BLSH010105798.1, from coordinate 420,187 downwards.
ACCGCCTGTTCTCTGAAGAACGTACAGTGCAGGTGTTCCGTCAGGTTTTTTAACAGAAGTGATGTTCCATCGCCGCCATCTTGCTACACCCAGCAAGCAGACATTATATTAATTCACACGTTAATTCACACATACACACCATCCATCTACTCTTGGTCTGACCCCCGGGTCCAATATATGAACCCATTACGGCCCTCGAGTCAAAAAGTTTGCCCACCCCTGTTCTAGGAGTTAGGTGCTTGCAGCTAGCACTGATTACTCAGACCCTCAAACAAGCCACTTGAGTTATTTGGTTATCTTAACCTCTTGAGATCCGCGCTATAGAGGAAAGACGTCTACAGCACGGTTCTCAATCTCCGGGTGGACGTCCATGGACGTCCGCACCTTTGCACGCTCCCGGCGTGCACTTACAGGCGGCGCGCGCATGGCCGCCGCACGCTGCATGGGCGTGCCCGCGGGTCGGGCGGACTCGATGTCCACTCCTGACCCGCGATCGCCTGCAGAGCTGCAGAACGGGGAACCGCCAATGTAAACACGGCGGTTCCCCATTCTGTGAGAGGGAGACAAGCAGATCTACTGATCCCTGTCACTGGGATCAGTTATATCTGTTATGTCCCTGCCAACCCATCCCCCCCACAGTTAGAACACACCCAGGGAACACAGTTAACCCCTTCACTGCCCCTGCAGGTTAACCCCTTCACTGCCAATGACATTTATACAGTAATCCGTGGACATTTAAATTTCTGATCGCTGTATAAATGTCATTGGTCCCAAAAAAGTGTCAAAAATGTCCGGCATGTCCGCCCCAATATCAAAGTCCTGATAAAAATTGCAGATCGCCGCCATTACTAGTAAAAAAAATAATAATAATAAAAACGCCATAAATCAATTCCCATAGTTTGTAGACGCAATAACTTTTGCACAAACCAATTAATAAACGCTGATTGCGTTTTTTTTTACCAAAAATATGTAGAAGAATATAAATCGGCGAAACCCAATGAATCATTTTTTTTTTATATTTTATTTTTGGATATTTATAAGAGCAAAAAGTAAAAAATATTGTTCTTTTTTCAAAATCGTCGCTCTTTGTTTGTTTATAGCGCAAAAAATAAAAACCGCAGAGGTGATCAAATACCACCAAAAGAAAGCTCTATTTGTAGAAAGTGGTTAAATTTCTCTTTTAAAGTAAACGCAAACCCCTGGCATGCAACAAAATACCAGTGTACCAAAGCAAGCAGCTGCACTGTATTACATAATCATAAAGTTTCCGCACTTTTATACAGTATCTCACAAAAGTGAGTACACCTCTCACATTTTTGTAAATATTTTATTATATCTTTTCATGTGACAACACTGAAGAAATGACACTTTGCTACAATGTAAATAAAATATTTACAAAAATGTGAGGGGTGTACTCACTTTTGTGAGATACTGTATATAAAAAATGTTTTTATTTATTAAATGTATTAAAATAAATCCTAGCCAAACAGGGGAGGGATAATGCTACACACTCCTCAATTCTAGCTAAAACAGAAGCCAGGATGCCTCTCCAAACTCAACTGTCATTAAGGCTTCTTCTATACAGTAATGCGCCATGTACGTTTATATTTTGGTGCTCACGTAGCTGCCTTGCAAATTGTCTCAAATACTTGGCCTGCTACTACTCTCAAAGTCGAGATCTTTCTAGTGAAGAGTGTCGTGATTTTCCTGGCACAGCCAACCCTTTCAACTTGTAGGCCAAGAGGTAATAATCTTGTTGAAAGCGGTGAAATCATTATATGCTCCATCTGGAATGGCAAACAGATGCCCCGACTTCCTGATGGCAGAAGTCTCCTTGATTAAAGATTGCAAAGCTTGGCCCACATCAGATGGGCTAATTTCTTGAGTACTCCCCAAAAGGAACATAGGAAGGGCAACCTCTTGTGTGATATGGACTCTGAAGGTCAGTTCAGGCACAAATTTGAGCATTGGAATGAGTACCACCCTGTCTGGGAAGTACGCGAGTATGGGTTCTTTAAGCCCCAAGGCCGCCAATGCTGACTCTCTTCTGGCTGATGTAATTGCCACCAGTAAAGCAGTTTTCAGTAAGAGGTACCACAGGGTGATTGAAGGCATCTGATGCAAAAAATGTCCAATACCAATGGGAGATCCCATTTCGGAAACAATTTGAGGTTTCAACCAAATTGCATCTTGAAAAACAGTATAATTAATTTTTTGAATGCCCACTGTATGCCGGTGAAGGCAGAGATAGGCAAAATGTGTACCTATAGCATACTTACGCTTAGATCTAAATCAAGCCCTGCTTGCATAAATGTCAGAACAGACTTCTGAAAAGTCCAGTGTAAAATCTTGATCAGCAGTAATCCTGCAAATTTATGCCATATTCTACTATAAGCACTGTTTTCATAAGAGTATTCACAACATTTACAGAGCATTCGAGATCCATTAGCCTCTGCCTCTGAAGACCCAAGCCATCAGCCTGAACCTGTCGTATACTGAAAGAATGGGAATTTAGAGAAGATTTGATCTTACAGGCAGAGGGAATCGATCGTTGACACTCATTAGGAGGAGCAGAGGGTACCAAGGCCCCTTTGGTCAATCTGGGATAACCAGAACATTCAACTTCCACTGCCATAGCGTAAGCTGGAAGCTGAAAATCAGAGGGAGTGTCAGAAAGGTATGCACTGTTTTAGAGATCCACTCTGTGATCAGCACCTCCACCCGATTGCTTGCGGATTCTGGAACCTGGAATAAAACTTCAGCAACTTGGTGTTGACTCGGGATGTGAGTGGGTCTACCTCTGAAAGAAAATAGCAAGCTCTGTTAGTTCTCAAAAGACCCTCAGTAGTCTGGACCATCCATTGTTGTCCAGACTTGTCCTGGATAAAAAATTTGCCTGAAGATTCTTCTGACCAGGCGCATAGGCCACAGATAGCTGCAGAAGATTGACTTTAACAGACTCTAGAAACAGAGAAACCTCCTTCAGGAGGGAGAGACCAAGCCTTGTTTTCAGATGCAGGCCACAGTCATTGCGCTGTCTGTCTAACTTCACCAGGACAGGTTCATCCCAGGTGAGATGCTGCTCTCAACTCCAGGTTGTTGAACACCATCTTGGACCCTTGAAAAAGACCATTGACCCTGAGCCCATTGCTCTTGAAGTAGGGCTCCTCTTCTACTTAACTGGTGTCTCACTTCACCACCAGCCACTAGGTCATCAGAAGGGAATGACATTGCAGACGATTTAATTTCTTCAAGCACAAGTTAGGCGACTGATCCAGAAACTCGACTTGAACAGGGGCGAGAGTTCAACTGAGCCTACCTGAGCTGCTGGAATGAGGCTATTTCTATGGCTCAATCTGAGATGAGAATCTCCAAATATGGCCTGAAATGCTTGCCTTTAGGGACCAAGTGTCCATCACCAAAGCTGTACCTATGTCCACAGAAGAGCTACAAAGTCCCCATAAGGCACAATCCCAAAATACCAGAAGCATCCTGACATTGGGCGCTTTGCTGGCTTCTTGGATTATATGCTGGCTTACCAGTTTTTCCTGGAGTCCCAGCCAGAAATTCAGAAGCTATGCTCTCTGGAGTGAGTGTGGAAACTGACTCTTGAGCTTCGGTCTCCTTTAACTCAACAGATGTTCATCTTGAGGCAGAAAGCCAAACTAACCACTATTAAATTTATGCTTGACCTTCCAAGATCAAAAACAATGCAGTTATTGAGTATGTCCTTGAAGGCCACAACATCTTCTGATGGTAAGGTCATGTATCTTGCCAGTCCCACAAGGGACACACCCTGAACAAAGGGATGTTCCCAAATCCTGGACATCTTTCTGTCCGAAAGGGCATAATTGACATTCTGCTGTGACAACATGCTCCAATCTTGTAGGACGAGCACTTAATTCAGCCACCATAAGGGAATTGTCAAGTTGTCCTCTGGAGGCACTTGAACAACTTCCACAGCTTCTATTTAAAGGCATTTCACCAACCTTACAAAAGGAGGAATAAAAAATTCTGGACAAAGGTCGTCCTCATCTTCCTGTTTAGAAGAGACTGAAGAGGATTGATTGGCTTGAGAAGGATTTGAGATCAGTTTTCATGGCCCTGAAAGGAAGACTGGACATTGCCAGAATAGTTGGCCCTTGGAGAAGATGAATTCAGCAATTCCTTTAGAGTGTCTTGACCACATGCTTAATTAATTGTGACAACTTGGTTGCCATCATCTTAATCCCTGCCTGAACAAAGTAGGAATCACATATTCATTCACATCTTCTTGGGATAAATTTGACAAGGGTTAATTTGCCTGAGGAGGTTCTGAGACTGCTCCTTGGCACAATATATGACCCCTTCACAGAGTAAATGAAAGCCACTCCTTTAGAATGTATTGACCACGTGTTCAATGACTACGACGACCTGGCAGGTGTGGACATCTTTATGCCTGGCTGCTTGACCAGCAGGGCTTGTACAGTCATGTTCATCCGTCTCTTCTTTTTGGAAAGGTCCGAAGAAGATGGTTTGCCTGGAAAGCTAAGAGGTTGCTTACGGATAGAAAATATAAGTGAAAACACTAATTTAGAGCGTATTAGCCTCATGTGACAATCTGTTAGGTTTCTTATCCAAAATATTATCCTTGAACAAAGCGGTATTCATGCAGTCATGACCATCCAGAAACTCAGAAAATGAGCTGTTTTGCCTGGTACGGCTAGACAGCTTCTCATTGCCAGAGCAGAAAACCCTTTCAAAGGGTGAGCAGAAACCACTCCCATAGAGTGTATTGACAATGTGCTCATGGAATGTGGCATCCTATTAGGTGCCATCTCTATCCCTGGCTGCTTGAGCCAGTAGGATACATACTGTCATACCAATCCACGTTTTCCTCTTATAGAGTCTGAAGAGGGATGTTTTGCTTGGGAAAGCTGGAAAAGCTGGGAAAGCTATGAGGCTGCTCATTGCCAGAGCATACAATCCCTTCATAGAGTGTATTGGCCACTTTTTTACTGAACGAGACCACCTGTTCGGTATCATCACATCTCTGGCTGCTTAAACAAAGCAAGATTCATACTGTCATGTTCCTCCACATCTTCCCCTTTGGAGAGTCTGAAGAGGCTGTTTTGCATGGGAAAGCTATGAGACTGGTCATTGTCAGAACATATAACCTCTTCACTTGGTGGGTGGAAACACTCCTTTTATGTGTATTTGCCACTTGTTTAATAAATGTGACAACCTGTTCTGTATCATCATCCTCATCTCTGGTTGCTTGAATAAAACCAGATTCATACAGTCATGTTCATTCCTGTCTTCTTTAATGAAGAGCCAGAGAGGGCTGTTGTGCTTGGGAAAGCTCTGAGACTTATCATTACCAATATAAATAACCCTTTCACAGGGTTTTGCGTGCCACTTGACAAAGCAGCCCAGAAAAATAATTAAATGGAGTAAAATAGTTTTCTTAGTAACAAACCCTAAAGGGTTAACCACAGCTAGAGGGAGACTGAGCTACCAGCTACAGCCCTGATCACCAGGCGGTTAATGAGCTAAACCTCACCCTGCCAGGAATCAGGACATAATGAAAGAGTTTTGTTCAGAACAGCAACAAAAAAGTAGGCATTTGCAACAGAATAACATTATTCTGCGACGTACACAAACCACCCAAGGGAATTGTAGACATCATAAATGCATGCTTCTCCCCCTCTTTTTTTTTTTTTGATGAAAAACTGAAGAGCACAAACAAATGTAAACGGATGTCCTAACGTTCAACAGGCAATAGCTGGCTACAGTAGTCATCCACAGGTGACTCCTCTACCTTCCCTGGGAATGCTGGTCTTTTTTTAAATCAAAGTCAAGTTTTATTGATATACCGACTGATCCATACACGTTTATAATCATTTCCAACTTATAGATCTCCTTTGTACAGGAGTATATACTGCTAAGAGACAACATACTTCCAACATTTCTCCTATACATCACAATATGGTATTTACAGATACTCTGTCTATATCACTAAGAACACAGTTGTTGCATACTAACAGATCAGTCATTTCCATATCAGGATCAAGTGGGAAAAGAGAAAGAGGAAAGAAAAGAAAAGTTAAAATAACAAAAGATAGGAGATACGAATACAATCATCAATTTCTAATCCAGTAACTTAACAAACTCAGAACCTGACCTTCTCTCCTTGATCGTTGACCCGTGTCGACCCTAGAACTGTGGACATACCCGTGAGGTTGTACATTTTGTCACATCTGCAGCCGCCTTTCCCTTATAAATTGGTGTGGGGCCAGCCTGGGACATCCAGCCATGGCTGCCACATGGAGTAAAATTTTTGAGCAACATTTCTATGTTGAAATGTGTTTTTTTCCCTAATTAGTTTTGTATTAACTGCTTTCACCCATTGCTTTCCTGTTGGGACCCGGGGGGATATCCAGTATTTGGCTATGAGTTTGCGTGCTGTGTATAGTAGCCGCAGTACCGCAGTGTGTTTGTTCGGTGAGAGGGATTCTATATCAAGGGCACCCAAGAGTCAGACCACTGGATCTCTTACTATTGGTATCTGATATGCATGGGATACAGTGGTTAGAATAAAATTCCAGTATCTAAACAACTTGGGGCATTTCCAAAACATGTGCAAAAGATTGCCCACATCCCTCTCACATGAATGCTGGTCTTTGAAAGGGTTGGCACAATGACACAATAGTAAAGCAAACATGAGAAGCCACCAACAGGTTAAAGCCATGTGTGAACAGACAAAGTATTACTTTGTGCACCTGTTATGCAGACTACTTCCTGTGGAGGAGCTCAGGGTATGCATAGTGGCCGCAGGGTGCAAGGCACAACAATTCCCAGCAATGCAGCATTCATTTGGATACAAAGTATTTTAAACTTTAGCTCACCCAACCTCCGCAATCCGACTGTAACACCGGCACGGCACGGGTGCGCATGCCTAGGAGAGACTCTGCCAACATGCTGCCCACTTAATATGTACCCAACAGACCCCAGGCAAGGCTGTAGCTGTGATATTAGCTGCCCTGAATACCAGCAGTGAAGCTCCTTGGATTATGGGCCATTTAACCAAGACACCAGGGACTGCGTCCAGCCAAATCCACAAGCATGGGCGGCCGGCCAGCCCTTTAGACCAGCCAGGTAGAGGAGCACACCAAGGTCCTGCGCATAGGAGTAAAAAAAAAAGAACGCCAAGGCTGTAGGTGGGCTCACATTGATAGGAGTTAAGTCCTGGAGGCATAGGGGGGTGGAGCCTATACCCAGCTGTGATGACATGGAACCATCAGGAAATAATGTGTGTGATACCAGCTTAAGTGTCTGAAGCCATTTCAACCAAATAGTTTGAAATTCATTTAAAGCCCTCCTGTGTTCGAAAGTCAGCCACTCTAGCTTCAGACTTGAGTTGGTTATCGATATCCATTCTTCTACAGTTCTTGTGTGTGGTGATATCCACTTATGTGCAATTCATTTTTTTAGAAAGAAACAATGTCCTACTAAGCCCCAACTTTTGACTGACTCTAATTTTTTGGATGTCTATATGCTTCCGGATAGACATACATAGGTCACATGCAATATTCGTTTTAAAAATATATTATACCACATCCTTCCAATATTGCTAATAATAAGATCTCCCAAGGCTTGGCTACAGCAAGTACAACTAGGGCCATTTTATGCACATGTGTTTCTCAAACTTTTTTGTCTTGCAGCGCACCAAAAAGATCTAAAAATTTTCACGGCGCACCTGAGAAGATTTAACAATTTTTGCGGTGAAAAACGTATTTATTTTTGCATATATATTTAATTATTAAGTCTAAGAGTAGTATCTCACAACATTTATTGGAATCAAAAGATAACCACTCACATGAGGGAGGAAGTATACAAGCACATCATATATAGAAGGTGCTTCTGTGGTGCTGGTGAAGTTGTTACAGGGCTCACAATCTCAGAGAGCTTGAGAAAGGAGCGTTGCGGCCTCTCTATGGACTACCGCCCATGCTCTGAAACATGTTGCATCATTTCTTCCCAGTGATCCACTTCTGGCGGCCGCTATGTGCCATGCTGCGCACCAACACTTGCAGACTGCCAAAAGAGAGGAAATCCCCTGTTCAATCTCGTAGCGCTCTTTTTTAAAAAGTCAAAAGTAATGCAGGAACTCATGGGAATTTGGCACAAAGAGTATCAATATTTTTTTTTTTAAGTAGACATTTTTTTTCCTTGAGTGTTTACAGTATCTATATGTTATATCATATAACAAATAAGGTATGAAAAAAGTTCACAAATTTCAAAGACATTGAAAAAGCATTAGCACAGACCTTCCATCAGTTGAAGGATAAAGCACATATTCCATAATAAGCACATTGGTCTTGTGCAGATGATATCATTAGAAGCAACAAATTTGTATTTGTCTGTAGGAGATCCATACAAAGAGTATTCTAATGAACTCATCCAAGTATTGGTTATCATATCCATCTATTCCATAGTCCTTTATATTGTCTTATGTCAGGTCAACAAGAGAAGCAATACAATAACTAAAATAATATATTAGCAAAACAAACAACAGAATAGAGATAAGGGGTGAGTAGAAAGGGGGAAAAGGATGAGAGTCACTCACCATGAATTTATATGTGGCAATTATGTGATATCAAGTGGATATCCCATGTGTTTAACACAGCATTAAATTTATCTAGCATGTTTCTTAATCTGGCCGTAAGATGCTCCATATGCTATTCTTTAATTTGATTTAATGAGTTTGATATATCAGGGGCGGTTGTTTTTTCCATTTGGTGGTGATCAGACTACTCATTGATGTGAGAATATGTGTCATCATTTTTTCTACATTTTCTACCACGTTTTGGGAGACCCAAAAGGTGTGTCACTGGATCAAGTGGTATTGAGGTTTCTGAAAGTCTAGAGAGCAGGAAATGAATCACCTGAACAAGTCCACAGAATGTGATAATATCCCCACCTCAAAGTTGCACCTCCAACAAAGGTTACTGACAGTGGAGTAAATGGAGTGTAATAACCCAGGAGTTTAATACCAACATGTTAATATTTTGCATGTATACAGTTGTCAGTAGAGTATGCAGCTCTTATGAGAATGTCTGTCAGGTCTGTAATGAAATCTCATGTCCCAGCACCTTTTCCCACTTCAACATATAAGGATGTTTAGGGGATGGATCCTTCACAACAGTTATATACTAATTAAAATTTTTCTGGAAAGTCCCTCCAGGCATATCTTCTCAAAAGGGGTGAACTGAGTGAATATTAGATCCTTCGTAAGAATCAAGCAGCCCGTAAATGATTTTCTTTTCTTCCACGGCCTTCCCGGCCAACAGAACACAATGATTACTGTTAGCGGCTATAGCCGCTGGCAGTAATGGCACATAAAAATATCTGACAGGCTGTTTGTACCCAAGTCTATTGATGGATCGACTTGGGTACAATTAGCTTGCTCATACATGGATTGCATCTTGGCTGGTCCCTGCTGAACTGGCTGAATCCATATATGGCTGGCTTAAGCAAAGTAGTGAATTTGAAGTTAGCTGTAAAAAGAGGAAGATGGGAGACCAAATTTATCCCTCAGACTGGAAAAGGGCAAGAGCCTATGGTGATCAACTATATCTCCAGATTTAAACAGAGAACTTACTTTCAAGGGCTATACCTTTGCGGTTCGTAAGCTATCAGGAATGTTCAGCATACATAAAAATTCAGCAAAGATTTTGTGGACGTTAAGCAAACATTATCCCTCATGCTTCTCCAGATGGATTTAGAGTATTGCATTGGAGTCAAAGGGGTAGAATCTGAAAATACACAACCTGAACGCCAAAGTAAGGAGCTAGGGTGAATGGGTGCAATGTGTCTCAAATTCGCAGCAAAATAATATTTCATATATATCATCAGGAACCCCTAGCCCGCCTTGTGATCTAAGTGTACAGCACAGCCTTCTGGAAAGTTATGTCTCTTAGAATTCCAAGTAAAATTAAGTATTGCTTTCTTAATTTTTTAGGATCTGTGGAGGCTACTCTGAGCAGAAGGGTCTCAAATAAATAAAATGTATTTATGTTTTATAATAAAGGGCAGGCCATCAGGTTCTGGACAGTTGTGAAGCAGTAGAAGTTTTATTATGGCTAAGATTTCATCAGACTTAATCAGGGCATTGAGTTGAGCTATCTCTAAATCTTCCATTTTAGGGATGGCATTAATTAGTCTTTTATGTGCTGTGGTTAAGTAGATATGATAGTTGCCTGAGATTCTGCCATGACAGACAATGTCTTGGTGGGACACAGCCAACTTTCCTCAAGGCTATCATCATGATTCATGTACAATGTACGGAATTAACCTTCTCACCCAATTGTGCATTCCCCTCACACACAATGTTGTGAACACTCGTGTGCATGCATTAAAGCAATACACATATTAAAAAAGACAGAAGGCTGATATCTGTCACTTTTAAGGAGTAGAAGTAAGTAACTAATAACACCACTAACATAAATCACATATTATGGGAGAAAAACAAAAAATTAGAACAAGAAAAAAAAAAGCAGATGTCAGCAAATCTGCTTATTCCAGCATGGGAACTGAGCTCAGCAGTATCTTCATGATCCAAGCCATGAGGATGTGTGGTGTTGACAATTGTTGTGGATAAGTAGAGTTGAGCGAACACCTGGACGTTCGGGTTCTGCTGGTCCGTCCGAACTTCGGGACAAAGTCCGGGTCCGGGTCCGGACGGAACCCGAACGATCGCACGGACAAAAGGCAGGCCTGGGCCTGGGCCTGAAACAGGGCTTCAAGCCTGCCTGGTCGTCTTGGGCTTGCAGGTCCACAAGCGAGTTGAGATGAATAGGTGTTGTTAACAGTTGTGGTGTGTAGGAGTACCGAACCTAGTACTTCTATGACGACTCGAGTCAAGGGTACGACCTTATTCGTCTAAACGACTGTAGACGAAAAAAAAAAGAACAAGATTAAAAAACAAAAAGAGGGTATTATACACTAAATACAATCACCACAATAATCAATGAATGAAGATGAGGAATTTTCACTGTCTATAGTCGGAAGAC
>BLSH010105798.1:369121-404125 GCA_018402905.1 Glandirana rugosa | reverse complement strand
GTGATCACAGCCCTTCCCCCTCACACAGAGCGGAGGTCCGTGTTTACATACACGGACCTCCGCTCATTCGCTCCGGGGGGGCATCGCGGGTGGCCGGCGGCAATCGAAGCCGCCGCACCCGCTCCCTGGCCCCCCCCCGTACACAGTGAGCGCGCGCCTCCGGTGGCGCGCGCTCACAGTGGCTCTGTATCGCGCCCGCCGTCGTATGACGGTGATTTGCGTTACAGAGCCATTCTGTCGCCGTCAATTGCCGACCAGCGGTCGGCAAGCGGTTAAGATGGCTGTCGTTAATAAAGTAGGTCGGTGTTCTGTCAGAATTGACGACTTGTCAGATTTTGTAACCGAAGGGAGGTTTTGTCATGGCCATCTTGGTACTCCACAGACATGTTGGTAGGTTAATTAGATCCTTTCCAAATAGGCACTAGTATGTGCATATATGAATGTGAGTTAGGGACCTTAGATTGTAAGCTCCTTGAGGATAGGGACTGATGTGAATTTACAATATATATACAGTTGTATGCAAAAGTTTAGGAACCCCTGACAATTTCCATGATTGTCATTTATACATATTTGGGTGTTTAGCTCAGCAATTTCATTTTGATCTATCAAATAACTGAAGGACACAGTAATATTTCAGAAGGGAAATGAGGTTTATTGGTGAAATAAAAATTGGGGTGTCTATGGGTTCCCCAAGTTTATTTGTAATTATATATTAATTGCCTAATTCCTCTACTTTGTTAAACTACAAAACCTCTGATACCAGTAATGATAATGATGCGATAATAAGGTTAGCTTATATCTATATATATAAGAAAATAATCAATCAATCTAATTCAATAAAGCAAAGATTACATTTATTAAGGAAAACAGAAATGCTAACATAAAAACGCTAAGTAAGTATCATAAAGCCTATAACATAAATAACATAAAGTGATACTTAGGCTGTCCTCAATGTGATGTTCTGACTGGGCTCCGATGGAAGAGAGTGAACAGGGGGTTACTCGGCCTTTTAAACCCACTCATACATCATCCACACACACCCGCCCAATGCCAGCCTATTTGTGCATTCTGTCCAATGGTGACCGATTTCCCTTCTTCAATCCATCCCCTAGGACGCATGCTGTGTTGTATGCGGTAGCAACCACTAGAGGCAGTATATGTCCATGTATATCTTATATCTGATTCCCCCATCTTCCCAGGCCAGGTGTCCCTTTGAAGATCTGTAAGTCAGGCAATCAATCACTTTAGCAGTTGACTATTGACGTTTTTATGTACAGTCATTCAGGCCCCAAACTTTATTATACCATGTAGCCTACATCTCTGCTGTTACTCCCCTGCCCGAGGGCAGGACTCCAAGATGAGGGTTGATATGCACTGGTCATCTCCATAAAACTTGTTGAATGGCATTCCAGGCTCCTTCCAGTAGTGTGCAGACAAGATATGATTAGATTTCCTATTTCTTGCATTATGGAAAAACCATTTTACCCTCCAACAATTGGATTAACAGAAAATGTGCAATATGCATCAAAACGAAATTAGACAGGTGCATACATTTGGGCACCCTTTTCATTTTGTTGATTTGAATACCTGTAACTACTTAGCACTGATTAATTGGAACACACAATTGGTTTGGTGAGCTCATTAAGCATTGAACTTCATAGGCAGGTGCATCCAATCATGAGAAAAGGTATTTAAGGTGGCCAATTGCAAGTTGTTGTTCTCTTTGACTCTCCTCTGACGAGTGGCAACATGGGGGCCTCAAAACAACTATCAAATGACCTGAAAACAAAGATTGTTCTACATTATGGTTTAGAGGAAGGCTACACAAAGTTATCGCAGAGATATAAGCTGTCAGTGTTCACTGTGAGGAACATAGTGAGGAAATGGAAGACCACAGGCTCAGTTCTTGTTAAGGCCAGAAGTGGCAGCCACATAAAATATTGGAGAGGCAAAGGCGAAGGATGGTGAGAACGGTCAAAAACAGCCCATAGACCACCTCCAAAGACCTCCAACATCAACTTTCTGCAGATGGTGTCACTGTGCATTGTTCAACAATTCAGCGCACTTTGCACAGGGAGAAGCTGTATGGGAGATGGGAAAGAAGCCTTTTCTACACACGCCACAAACAGAGTCGCTTGAGGTATGCAAACCCACATTTGGACAAGTCAGCTTCATTTTGGTCATAACAAGGGGAGTTATGCATGGCAGCAAAATAACACAGCGTTCCAAGAAAAACACTTGCTACTCACAGTAACATTTGGTGGAGGTTCCATCATGCTGTGGGAATCTGGTTAAAGTTGAGGGTCGCATGGATTCCACTCAATATCAGCAGATTCTTGAGAATAATGTTGAGGAATCGGTCACAAAGTTGAAGTCATGCCGAGGCTGCATATTTCAACAAGACAACGACCCAAAACACTGCTCAAAATCTACTCGGGCATTTATGCAGAGGAACAAGTACAATGTTCTGGAATGGCCATCCTAAGTCCCCAGACCTGAATATCATTGAACATCTGTGGGGTGATTTGAAGCGGGCTGTCCATGCTCAGCAACCATCAAACCAAACTGAACTGGAGATGTTTTGTAAGGAGGAATGGTCCAAAATACATTCATCCAGAATCCAGACACTCATTACAGGCTATAGGAAGCGTCTAGCTGTTATTTCTGCTAAAGGAGGCTCTACTAAATATTGATGTGATTTTTCTGTTGGGGTGCCCACATTTATGCACCTGACTAATTTTGTTTTGATGCATATTGCGCGTTTTCTGTTAATCCAATAAACCTCATTTCACTACTGAAATATTACGGTGTCCTTCAGTTATTTGATAGATCAAAATGAAATTGCTGATCTAAACATCCAAATATTTATAAATGACAACCCTGGAAATTGTCAGGGGTACCTAAACTTTTGCATACAACTGTATGTAAAGCGCTATATAAGTACCTGAAATAAATAAAATAAATAAGGTACACCCCGCACTCGTCAGCAGTAAGCCTACAGTCAGAAGTCGGCAAGCAGACATCTTGTTGCACCCACCAAAGTCTTGCATTTCACACTTATTTTTACCAGTAAACTGAGCTTATATAGGGGAATACAGTATTTAGAAGTCTGTTACACTGTTTTGATGTTGAATTTGAAAAGCAGCAGCAAGGCTGCTGATCTCACAGGTTTGCTGATCTGACAGAACACCGCTGCTTTTACAATTCAACATCAAGACAGTTTGTGGGATTTCCAAACACTATATTTCACTATATAAGCTCAGTTTACTTGTAAAACTATGTGTGAAATGCAAGACTTCGGTGGGTGTAAAAAGATGTCCCTTCTAACTGTAGACTTAGTGCGGCCAAGTGCGGGGTGTACCAAGATGGTCGCGGCGGAACATCACTTATCACTTCCGTTACCGGATTTGACAGGTCGCCTAAGCTGATGAAACACCCATACATGTCTTTTCCCTTTTTCAAGATGGCTCCGGACAGGAAGTGATATTATAAATTTGCCCTGACCCCAAAAATGAATTTCCCATGCACATGGGCATTTCCATGTACATAAATCATTGCTCCTTTATGCCTGCAAAACTTTTTATACTCCTGATGATGCGTGTGTATGCGAAACAGCTGTAGAGGCTTTTTACTGTACAGTGCCTGAGATCCTGGCCGCCACTCTATTTCAGATTGGCGGCGCTTCATGTAAGTGCAAGCTCGCTATTTTACACATTTTTTGTGGAAGTGCTATAAGCACAATTGTTTTATATGTTTGTTTTTATACTGGTTCACCAATAAATACTGCACCATGAGATTTCTTTCTTCTTTTTCATTGGTAACTTATTACTACGGATGGGATATGCTGAGCTATTTTTACCATAAGAAATAAAACTTCCTGGTCATGATCCATGAACTTGGATACACTCTGAAGAGGGTCCTGTGATTCAAATACAGGGGATAAATGTAAGCTAATGATGACTACATACATCTGATGTCCCGGATCTTATCATATGCAATTGTAGCGCTGCCTCCTTGAGGGTCGCATGATGAGTCAATCCCCCCTGGTTTCCCTGACTTTGAGGGTCCTTCGCCACCCCTGACACACTGGGTTCACTCATGGTATCAGTTCCCCTTTAAATAGGACACTGTAAAAAGGCACACAGATTGAGAAAATCAATGGTATTTACTCAAATATTTCAAATTAAGGGGAACTCTGGGTTCAACCAGTTGCCAACCGCCCGGCATGGCTTGATGGTGGCAACTTGGTTCGATATCGCAAATTGCCGTCAGGTGACGGCGGCTGCGAGATCGCTCACTGTGAGCGCGCGCCACTGGAGGTGCACTCGCATGCTCACTGTGTTCTGGGGGAGGGGCAGGGAGCGGGTAGGGCAGACTCGATGTCCACCGGCTACCCACGATTGTCCCCCCGGAGTGACTGAACGGGGATCCGTGTATGTAAACACGGATCTCCATTCTGACAGAGAGGGAAGGGCTGTGATCGCAAGCTCCCTGTGTATGGGAGCCGCGATCACTCTCCTCCCCCAGCCAGCCCAGCCCCCATACAGTTAGAACACACACAGGGAACACAGTTAACCTTTAGCCTCCTGCAGGTTAACCCCTTCACTGCCAATGGCATTTACACAGTAATCAGTGCATTTTTATAGCAATATCCGCTGCAATGTCGCAATCCCGATAAAAATGTATATAAATATATTACTAGTAAAAAATAAAAAAAAATAAAAACCCCATAAATAAATTCTCATCATTCGTAAACGCGGCAACTTTTGCGCAAACAAATCAATAAACGTTGATTGTGATTTTTTTTACCAAAAATATGAGGAAGAATATAAATCATCCAGAACCGAGGAAAAAAATGTGTTTTTTTATTTTTTTTTTGGATATGTACAGGGTGGTGCATTTATATGGATACACCTTAATAAAATGGGAATGGTTGGTGATATTAACTTCCTGTTTGTGGCACATTAGTATATGTGAGGGGGGACATTTTTCAAGATGGGTGGTGACCATGGTGGCCATTTTGAAGTCAGCCATTTTGAATCCAACTTTAGTTTTTTCAATAGGAAGAGGGTCATGTGACACATCAAACTTATTGGGAATTTCACAAGAAAAACAATGGTGTGCTTGGTTTTAATGTAACTTTATTCTTTCATGAGTTATTTACAAGTTTCTGAACACTTATAAAATGTGTTCAATGTGCTGCCCATTGTGTTGGATTGTCAATGCAACCCTCTTCTCCCACTCTTCACACACTGATAGCAACACTGCAGGTGAAATACTAGCACAGGCTTCCAGTATCCATAGTTTCAGGTGCTGCACATCTTGTATCTTCACAGCATATGGTTTTTATGGTCAGTAAAAACCAATACCGGGTGAGCTGCTCCTTCCAGGAGGTACTGCCATTCCTCCAAAGTGGACTTGATGGCCAGCAATTCCCTATCACCGACATCATAGTTCCAGCAAGATGGTGCACCACCACATTATGGGTGTCAGGTCCGAGCATTCCTAGATGAACAGTTTCCTGGAAAGTGGATTGGTCGTCGTGGGCCAGTTAAATGGCCCCCAAGGTCTCCCGATCTGACCCCCTTAGACTTTTATCTTTGGGGTCATCTGAAGGCAGTTGTCTATGCTGTGAAGATACGAGATGTGCAGCACCTGAAACTATGGATACTGGAAGCCTGTGCTAGCATTTCTCCTGCGGTGTTGCTATCAGTGTGTGAAGAGTGGGAGAAGAGGGTTGCATTGACAATCCAACACAATGGGCAGCACATTGAACACATTTTATAAGTGTTCAGAAACTTGTAAATAACTCATGAAAGAATAAAGTTACGTTAAAACCAAGCACACCATTGTTTTTCTTGTGAAATTCCCAATAAGTTTGATGTGTCACATGACCCTCCTCCTATTGAAAAAACAAAAGTTGGATTCAAAATGGCTGACTTCAAAATGGCCACCATGGTCACCACCCATCTTGAAAAGTTTCCCCCCCTCACATATACTAATGTGCCACAAACAGGAAGTTAATATAACCAACCATTGCCATTTTATTAAGGTGTATCCATATAAATGGCCCACCCTGTATTATAGCAAAAAGTAAGAAATATTTTATAAATAAATATTTTTGCAAAATTGTCGCTCTTCTTTTGTTTATAGCGGTGATCAGAAATGACGCAGAGTGGATCAAATACCACCAAAAGAAAGCTCTATTTGTGGGAAAAAAAGAACACAAATTTTGTTTGGGTACAATGTCGCACGACCGCGCAATTGTCAGTTAAAGCAACGCAGTGCCGAATCGCAAAAAGTGCTCTGATCCTAAAGTGGGAAATCCTTCCAGGGCTGAAGTGGTTAACAAATACAGTAGAATTGTGATAATGATAGTTCACAGAAACAACCTACTGTACACTCTATGGTTCAGTGCAATAATACTAGCACAAATGTATTTGCTGTGCATGAGAGTGGGATACAGGAGAGCAGGGGAATGACTTCTGACCATCAGACCACTCTCTACTACCCACTCCCCTGGCAGTCGCCAAAAGAAAGTGAAAAAACAAATATAACAGTGATATAATATATGAACAGGCCTGAACCAGAAAACTGCAAATAATCAGGTACATCAATATGCAATAATGACCAATAAATTCAGCCTGCTCTAATACAGAGAGGTCTTAGGTGAATATAACTTATTAATGATTTGATCAATATTGGAGGCCTATAATAGGATATACAAAGGAAGGGGTTAACGTGGGCGTGGCGCTGTCATATGAATGTGTGGTTAGTGAACCAAGAAATACATATAATCTTAACACAACATAAATGTTATAAACCAAAAGGTGAATGATGCGGTGATATACTGTAAATAATAGCAGATGTTAGTGTATTTTCATACAAAGAAAAGGAGTCCAAAGTTTGGGACTAGGCTGTTCGTCTGTGGAGGGGGTGAGGGGAAAGTGGAGGAAATGGATATTGGTAGGTGCGTGCTCCCCTTCCAAACCCCACTCACCAACCCTTCTGCTGCGGTTGTCCTGAGGATGAGGATGGCTCGGATTCCGGAGAATGTGGAACAGTCCAGTGGGTATCTACGGAACACACAAAGTAGTAGGCACTTACTATGCAAATTGAGAAGTCAGACGCTCCGCGGAGCCAGAGAGCGTCCTACACACTTCCAGTTTTACTTGAAGGAATTACCGTAATCTCCGGGTCTGAGCGTCTGACTTCTCAATTTGCATAGTAGGTGCCTACTACTTCATGTCTCTTTTACATGATAGTTGTTGCTGTTACTACCTATCCTAGCGCAATACTGCTCCACTATTTCTTTTACATGATATCCTACACATTGGAGTTTCCCTTTTCCATGTGATCCGTAGATACCCACTGGACTGTGCCACATTCTCTGGAATCCGAGCCATCCTCATCCTCAGGACAACCGCAGCAGAAGGGTTGGTGAGTGGGGTTTGGGAGGGAAGCACGCACCTACCAATATCCATTTGCTCCACCTTCCCCTCACCCCCTCCACAGACGAACAGCCTTGTCCCAAACTTTTGGACTCCTTTTCTTTGTATGAAAATACACTAACATCTGCTATTATTTACAGTATATCACTGCATGATTCACCTTTTGGTTTGGAACATTTATGTTGTGTTAAGATTATATGTATTTCTTTGTTCACTAGCCACACATTTATATGACAGCGCCACACCCACATTAACCCCTTCCTTTGTTTACATACCTGGGAGTTCCCAGGCTCTGTGGGGCAGCAGTCACAGTTATCACTTTGTTTACCTTTGAACATATACAGTAGCAGCGCCATACCACCTTTTTTCTCCTTTTTGACTATAATAATAGGAGAGGATCAGACCAAAAGCTATGATGAATCAATGTTCCTTGATCTTCAGCCGACTCTGTAGTTTGAATGGTGTATATCAATTTCAACTGCAAATATCATAAACAGGTTTCCTAGAAGTGCACTGTATGGATGACAAGCTCTATGGCAGTAGCAATACAGAAGAAGCTTCACAGTGATTGCTGACTTTCATTGTGGAACTATAAGTAACAGCAATCCAGTAAAGTGGTATAAATGCTTATGTTCAAACTTTCCTCCTGTGTGCTGGGATCTAAGCTCTGACTGTGGATTAAGATGCATAAGCAGGTAATGTGTACACAGTGTCTGCAGTAATGGACGTCCGCCCGCTAACCCCACAGGACCAATGGATGAAGAAGATGAGTCCATTGCTGTGGATGAGGATGATGACAAGGATGGAGATGATGGTGATGTTCACTCTTGCTCTCTGGCTCTTAAGACCGGCTTCCCTCACCCCTCTCCATGGCTCTCCCTGAATAGATCATCCAAACTGATTGCAGGAATCAAGAGCAGACTCTCTTGATGCTCGCTGTGGCTCTACAAAGTTGTTGAACTGTTAGGCTGATGTGATTGGGCTGCCGTGCCGCCACCATTCACACAGAGTATTGACTGATCAATCACCGCCATCCAGAGAGAGCAAGCTAGGCCCAGCCCTCTGCTTTAATAATCTCTCCCACGAGGCACTGCGTTCCCTCAGAGCCTTTTCCTGCTGCACAGATAGATGGGAAATGTAGTTCTCCTGCAGTGCAGCTTGAGGGCGAGTCCGCAACAGCAAACTGCAACCCCACAGTACACTTCGCTGGCTCTTATTCAAAGTCACACAATAATTCACAGGCACTAGATGGAAAGATCTGCACTATACGTGAAAGCAGGAGCGTCAATATTGCTAGTAGTATGAAACCTGGCTCCTGACTACACTATCTTTGCTGTCCTAATAATTAGACAGCAACTGTATCTGGTGAGTGTGTTTTTCTGACATTGGTGGAGGTCGCACTGGGTGATTGAAGCACTAGAGGAGGGAGATCACCTGAATCCTATCACTTGATATTTCTTCATAAGAACTATTCTATGTTTGTTTCTTTTGAATAGTTTCAATGTTGGACTCACTATAATAACACTACAGTATATATGTGGCACTTGGCCCTGTAGGTGCTGCCCCCTCTATCCCCACCACCCCCTCTGTGCTAAATGGATAGATTCATGCATAGCATGAATCTATCCATGGCCACTGCGGCCACCCCCTAATTCTTGTGTCTGGCCCCTTTCAGGACGCCAGACACATAAATTACAGTGGCGGGGGGGGTTTCTTTGAAGCACCTGATTAGAGCCACAGGCTCTAATAGGCTTCAAAATAGAGTGTCTCGGAGCGCATAGCATTGCGCTCGCAAGCCCACTCACATGTGTTAGAAAAGCAAATGAATATTTGCTTTTCTAACACTGAATGGTCTCTCCACCAATCAGGGAGCGCGGGTTTGTTACCCATTTCCCGATTGGTTGAATGGTCATCCTGTGATGCTGGCTGTATACTCTGTCCTGTGATGCTGGCTGTGTACCATATCTGAATGCTGGCTATATACTCAGTTCTGTGATGCTGGCTGTATACCATATCCTGTGATGCTGGCTGTATACTCTATCCTGTTATGCTGGCTGTATACTCTATCCTATTATGCTGGCTGTATACTCTATCCTGTGATGCTGGCTGTATACTCTATCCTGTGATGCTGGCTGTATACCATATCCTGTGATGCTGGGTTGTATACCATATCCTGTGATGCTGGCTGTATACCATGTCCTGTGATGCTGGACTGTATACCATATCCTTTGATGCTGGGCTGTATACCATATCCTGTAATGCTGGGCTGTATACTCTATCCTGTGATGCTGGCTGTATACCATATCTGTGATGCTGGCTGTATACTCTGTCCTTTGATGCTGGACTGTATACTCTGTCCTGTGATGCTGGCTGTAAACTCCTGACACTATGGGTGTCGGAGTGGGTGGATTCTATAAGGAGTGGGGTTTATGAGGAGTGGAAGGGGTCAAAAAGGAAGGGCAGGGTCTGGCGCCCCCCATCCTAAAACTTCACCAGCCGCCACTGCTCTTGGTTGTGATAGTTATAATTTATTCTTTGGTGCTGCTGTGTTTGTCCTTCACCACTTTATGCCCAGTACTATACTTATGTGACTTTGGGGTACACCTTTATAACATTAGTGGTAAGATTTTGTGACATAGGCCAATGTTTTTAAACATAGGTCTATTGTTTTATATGTAAGGTTGCATTTTATCCACAGCACCACACTCAACCCTTTATTAAAAACTCATCTCCTTTCATAAGTGTTTCCTTCTTTAAAGTGTTGACTATACACAAGTCAGTTATGCATTAAAATAACATTACAGAACAACTGAGCACAAACAAAAATCAAAGTGCAGAAGTAAAAAAGAATTCAAAAATACACATTAAAAAAACAAACACTGCATAAAACTTTTGTATGTGTATAGTTCTGTTAAGGGTGGACGGCGGCGGTCTAGTTTTTTTGTTCACTTCCATATTGCTCGGTAAAAATTCATGTAAATGCCAAAAATAATCTCGGCAGGAGTTTGCCCGAAAGGTGCACTTTAAGGCACCTTGAATTAACCTTAATGTACTGTAGCCTTCTTGCATTGCCTGGGGGTTTACCTGGGGCAAGGAAATGCATATTAAAACTTCAGTATCATTCCTTTTCGCACCTTACAGATTATTATTATCATAAAATCCATTTTTATTTTACAGCACCTATTTATTTGTCGTAGTGTCTATTGACACTTCACTTACCCACTTATCTCTACCTATTAAGAATCACTTCTTTAACATGAAATTATTCAAAGCGGATACACAAAATGGAGATACTACTGATTTACTTTATACATAATTTATAAGGCACATCTGTCAGAGCTAAAATAAATGCATCGCTATTTCTGTTTAAGCAAGGAATATATGGAAGGGATGGGTCTGCAGAAGAACACTTAGGAGGTAATTATGTGATATTTTTGACTTGAGAATACATTTTTGTGAAATCTTTACTTTTCACAAAGTGATGGGATTTAAAGTGACACTAAACAATATTCTTATTCTCCAAACACAATCCACACACATCCATTGCTTAACCACTTGCTTACTGAGCACTTAAACCTCCCTCCTGCCCAGACCAATTTTCAGCTTTCATCGCTGTCACATTTTGAATGACAATTGCGCTGTCGTGTGACGCTGTACCCTAACAAAACTGTTATCATTTTTTCCCCACAAATAGAGCTTTCTTTTGGTGGTATTTGATCATCTCTACGTTTTTTATTTTTTGTGCTATAAACAAAGAGCGAAAATTTTGAAAAAGTTACAAGGATCAGTTACAAGGATCAGTAGATCTGCTATGTTCCCCTTCACAGAACAGAGAACCGCCGTGTTTACATCGGTGGTTCCCCATTCTGCAGCTCTGACAGGCGGTCGCGGGTCACGAGCGGACATCAAGTCCACCTAACCCGCGGGCATGCCCACGCAGTGTGCGGCGGCCGCGCGCCACCGCCTGTGAGTGCGCACTGGGAGTGTGCACAGGGGACGACGTCCATGGACGTTGTCCCGGAAATTTAGATCCGCGCTGGAGCCGTACTTCGGCAATAGCGCAGATCTGACGGGGTTAAAGTGATTGTAAACGATCGCCTTGTAAAAACAACCCATGCACTTTAAAATGGGAATGAGAGGCAAAATATTTGTGTATACATATAAAAAAAGAAAAAAAATTATAAATACCATTTTTCCCCCTTTTTTATACATTATAAGTGATCATATTCCCTCTGTTTTCAGCTACATAAGAGTTGGGTAAAGGAGAAGCAACAGCACACTGATCTTCCCAGTGAAAGGCTGTGCAGGGAGGGGGGTGTCAGGACAAGTCTGATCATTGGACGAGAGCAGGGTGAGTTCCCAGCATAGCTAAAGAACTGACCACTGTGTGTGCTCTTGGTTAGTGTGGTCAGTTTGTAATAGGAGAGCAGAAAAGACTTTCAGAGACACCAGGGATTTCACACAAAGGAAACAATACATTTAATACCAGTACATAGTACAGCAGGCACATATCAGAAATATGAAATGTTGGGGTGACAAACACTTTACAGCTGAATTGCAGGAATTCAGCCACTTTGTAAAAAGGGTAGGCACACTATGAGTTAAGTCCAAGGAGGTGCATGCCATCTCAAGAACGTATCTCTATTATTTATGTCTGACAGGTTTATGGCTCAGCAGCAGCATACACTGACACTCCAGGCTGTGAGAGAGAGAGGCACACAGAGCAGCTATGCTCACCTAATACAAAGGCTTCTGTGATTGGACAGGAGGAGGGGAGGGGCAGGCATAGCAGCTGCAGCAACTATAGTGCTGAAGATGCTTAGACCTGAAGCATCAGTGTAAAGCTCACGGAAATACAGTGGGAGTGCAGTAAAACTGTCAGCTGTAAATAATAGAGATAAGCCCAGGAGATGTCATGCATCTCCTTTGACTTAACTCCTAATGTGCCTTCACTTTTTACAAATAAGCTTAATTCTTGGAATTTATTACAGGTACTTAAATAGCACCGTCAATTTAAGCAGCGCTTTAGATATACAGGGTGGGCCATTTATATGGATACACCTTAATAAAATGGGAATGGTTGGTGATATTAACTTCCTGTTTGTGGCACATTAGTATATGTGAGGGGGGAAACTTTTCAAGATGGGTGGTGACCATGGCGGCCATTTTGAAGTTGGCCATTTTGAATCCAACTTTTGTTTTTTCACTAGAAAGAGGTTCATGTGACACATCAAACTTATTGGGAATTTCACAAGAAAAATAATGGTGTGCTTGGTTTTAACGTAACTTTATTCTTTCATGAGTTATTTACAAGTTTCTGACCACTTATAAAATGTGTTCAATGTGCTGCCCATTGTGTTGGATTGTCAATGCAACCCTCTTCTCCCACTCTTCACACACTGATAGCAACACTGCAGGAGAAATGCTAGCACAGGCTTCCAGTATCCGTAGTTTCAGGTGCTGCACATCTCGTATTGAAAAAACAAAACTTCAAAATGGCCGCCATGGTCACCACCCATCTTGAAAAGTATATACTAATGTGCCACAAACAGGAAGTTAATATCACCAACCATTCCCATTTTATTAAGGTGTATACATATAAATGGCCCACCCTGTATATTGTACATTCACATCACTCCCTGCCCTCAAGGAGCTTAGGCCCCTAACTCACATTCATACATATATATATACATACTAGAGCCAAATTAGACAGGATTCAAATAACCTACCAGCATGCCTTAGGAGTGTGAAGAAACCAGTGCATCCAGAGGAAACCCACACAGGCACAGAGAGAACATGCAAACTCCATGCAGGTAGTGCCATAGTTGGCATTTAACCACTTCAATACCAGGCACTTTCACCCCCTATCTGCCCAGGCCAATTTGCAGCTTTTAGGGCTGTCACACTTTGAATGATAATGGTGCAGTCATGCAAAACTGTACCCAAATTAAATTTTTATCATTTTTTTCACACAAATAGAGCTTTCTTTTGGTGGTATTTAATCACCACTGGGCTTTTTATTTTTTTTAGTTTCTGTTAGAAATTTTTGTAAATAAGTATTTTTTCTCCTTCATTGGTGTGTGCTGATGAGGCTGCACTGATGGCCACTGATAGGCTGCACTGATGAGGCTGCATTTCTGGCCACTGATAGGCTGCACTGATGAGGTGGCACTGATGGGCACTGATGAGATGGCTCTGATGGGCACTGATGAGGTGGCACAGAAGGGCACTGATGAGGTGGCACTGATGAGGAGGCACTAATATGCAGCACTGATGGGCACTGATAGGCCGCACTGATATGCAGCACTGATGAGCACTGATAGGTGGCACTGATGGGCACTGATGAGCAGGCACTGATGGGCACTGAAAGGTAGCACTGACTGGCATTACTAATGGGTAAAGATTGGCATCACTGATGGGCACAGATTGACATCACTGGGCACTGACTGGCATCACTGATGGGCACTGCTGAGGCTGTACTGATTTAACAGTGCCCTGATTATCTCCCCTGAAAGGAAATGCTGTTGATCGGCTCTCCTCTCCTCACATTCTGTCAGTGTGAGGCGGGGACAGTCATTAACTGGCATTAATTTGTTTACATGTGATCAGCTGTGATTAGGCACAGCTGATCACATGGGTAAAAAGCCTCGTCATCAGCTCTTTACCTAGATCGGGGATGTGGCATATCACAAGGACATATGACGAATGAGAGGTGGTGGTTAAACCAATCACCCCAGTGCTGCTTAAATCAATCACCCCAGTGCTGCTAGGCGGAAGTGCTAACCATTTAGTCACTGTGCTGCCCACATTCAGCTTTATTGGCCCCGTATCCACAAAATTGTTTCTTTCTGTGTTTGCCTCCAATAATGTCCCCAGTGAGTTTCAGGACCCCCCCCCCCCCCCACACACACACACACGTTTGTAATGAGCAGTGTGTGTGAGGTTCATTGCTCCATGCACACTACAAATCCCATAGTCTATATGGGGAAAAGGCAAGGGAGGATGGCTATGTTCCTACATACAGTGGGACCAGGGAGAATGAATGTATCCATTCTCTAACAGGAAATCAGATCACGGCATCAAAAATAAATACATAAAATTAAATTAAATTTGGAAGAGGCTGAGAGCAATAGAAGGTACTTTTTTAAGTTAAGAATATGTATTTGAATAGCATTTTTCCTTTTTTTACACCAGAGTTTACTGTCACTTATCAATACATGTTGGTAATGAAAATATGACTGATGGTCCAGGTTATTAAAAGAGAAGTATGGGTTTTTCCCCCCATTATACTTACCTAGATGGATGCTGCATCTGTCCCCTGGTGCATCTACACTGAGAACCGCTGAGCTGTGGAGGGGCGGGGATCGGCCATCTCGGGCTTTCAGCGGCTCGCTGAGTGGCTGAGACGGCTGTCGGTCCAGGCGTCTGGCGGATCCCGACTCTTGAAGTGGTGATGACGTGGTGCCTGTCCCAACTCCTGTGACGTCAGCAGAGAGCAAACTTTAGTCCGCTCCCTGCTGAAAACGGGTCACAGGAGTGCAAAATGGATTGCACTCCTGTGATCCATAGGAGAAGGATGGCCAAACAAGCTTAGGCCATACTTCTCCTTTAAGCTATTTCATGCTTTAAATTTAAATTAAAATTCCTTGTTTGGAATCTAACTGAAAGATAATGACCGTAATGCATGTGGTGTATAAAGTACAAAAAAGCTAAATATTTTTCAAATAGAATATGAAGGACATCTGTTTTACGCTGCGAACAAGGACAGAAAAATAAGCTTTGCATTCATATTTTACAGAAATGAAGGTTAGACTTCCAAAGACAACAAGCAACTTTAGACACACATATAAAATCACAATTTTGTTAATTTCTATATTCCTTCAAAAATCATACAATAATTTATATTTCAGCTGGTAAAAAGCGTTGAAAGTTGTCTTTAGACTGTGCTGCAGTCCGACATGAGAGGTGGTACGCAGACTCTTGGGAATCGCATATTCTAAAATGAAAGGTCATCCTTTTTAGTGTTCTGTCACAAGCATATCAAGGGTACTTTTTTTTGTATTTAACATGCCTTTATATTTTTCTCCACATATACATGAGAACCAAACTGTGCAGAAAAGTGCATGTTTCACGGCTTAGGGCAAACCATTTAACACACGTTGGGGGTGCTTACAGCTGTCAGATTTTATTCATACAGTTTAAACTTTTTTTTTTAAATGAAAAATTGCCTGGGGCTGTAACTGCTTAAAATATGTTCAATTAGGTTAGGCTTTAACATTATTTTCCCTTTTAAAAATACATTATCAATTAAGACTACCCTATCCATAGGGGTATAGTGCTGCTGTGCACTTCGCTGCAGAACAAGCAGCATTGTCACCCCAACAAAGGAAGTAGAAGCATAAAAGAAACTCTGGCAAACATTAACAGATAATTAAACTGCACTATATTACCAAAAATATTGGGACTGCTGCCTTTCCACGCACATGCACACTGCATTAGGGGTGCCTGCCTTTACACGCGCATGAACTTTAATGGCATCCCTGTCTTAGTCAATAGGGTTCAATACTAAGTCGGCCCACCCTTTGCAGCTATAACAGCTTCAACTCTTCTGGGAAGGCTCTCCACAAGGTTTAGGAGTGTGTCTATGGGAATATTTGAACATTCTTCCAGAGGCTCATTTGTGAGGTCAGGCCCGGATGTGGGCAAGAAAGCCTGGCTTGCAATCTCTGCTCTAATTCATCCCAAAGGTGTTCTATCAGGTTGAGGTCAGGACTTTGCAGGCCAGTCAAGTTCCTCCACCCCAAATTCGCTCATCCATGTCTTTATGGACCTTGCTTTGTGCACTGGTCCAAATAATTTGGTGGAGGGGGGATTATGGTGTGGGATTGTTTTTTCTGGGGTTGGACTTGGTCCCTTAGTTACAGTGAAGGGAACTCTTAAGGCATCAGCATACTAAGACATTTTGGACAATTTCATGTTCCCAATTTTGTGGGAACAGTTTGGGGATGGCCCCTTTCGGTTCCAACAGGACTGCTCACCAGTGCACAAAGCAAGGTCCATAAAGTCATGGATGAGCGAGTTTGGGGTGGAGGAATTTGACTGGCTTCCACAGAGTCCTGACCTCAACCCGATAGAACACCTTTAGGATGAATTAGAGCGGAGACTGTGAGCCAGGCCTTCTTGTCCACATCAGTGCCTGACCTGGAAGAATGGTCTAACTTTCATATAGACACACTCCTAAACCTTGTGGACAGCCTTCCCAGATGAGTTGAAGGTGTTATAGCTACAAATGGTGGGCCAACTCAATATTAGGCCCTACAGACAAAGACTGGGATGCCATTAAAGTTCATGTGCGTGTAAAGGCAGGTGTCCCAATACTTTTGGTAATGTAGTGTATGTTACAAGGGTGGAGAAGGATTAGAACACTTGTCAGTCTTTATTGCTGTCTGTGCCCCCGTTAAGGAGATTCACCTTCTCTAGTTGTCCTATTTACCATTATCATTGAAAGTGGCAGTAAAAGAAAATCCTACATTTTGGGTTGTCCCCTGAAAAGTAATGTTTCAATGGGGACAATAATCCTAGTTACCTGGGGGTCCCCAAAGAACTCCCTTAAACTGCAGGGATTTCCTCTCATTTACTATTTGACTATGGAATAGGAAGTGAACTAAAGTTCTACTTTAAGGTTTTTTTAACATCATTGCATTCTCTGCATTAAAGTAAATGACCTTCTGTGATTTGGAACCTTCACAGCCCCCTGTTCTATTTACCTGAGCCCAGTTTCGATTCAGCTCTGTGCAAGAAAGCAGCGTCTCTCTCTGCTCTCTCTCTTCTCACAGGACAGAGATCAATCAAATCCTCTAATCCTGTGATAAAGGAGCAGGGGGCGTGGCTGAGCTGTGCCATCTGTCTATTGACACAGGTAGCGTGACTCGGGATTGAGTCTGCATGAGTACCTCCATAGGAAATGGCTTCCTATTTGGGGCACTTGCAAAAGAAGAGGAGCCGGATCACTTTGGGGGACCCCAGAAGAGTAGGTCTGGAGTTGTTCTGTGTAAAGCCATTGCACAGGGAAGGTAGGTATGACCTGTTTATCATGAAAAAAGTGAAAAAACCCCAAAGCTATAGAATCACTTTAACCAGCTTCTGAAGATCTTACCGCCTTCATGACCAGGCCATTTTTTGCTATTCGGCACTGCACTACTTTAACTGGTATTCGCGTGGTTTTGCAATGCTGTGCCCAAACTAAATTTATAGAATTTGTTTTCACACAAATATTTTAGTGGTATTTGATCTCCACTGGGTGTTTTATTTTTTGCAATATAAATAACAAAAGACTGAAAATTTTGAAAAAACAAAACAATATTTTTTACTTTCTTCTATAAATTATATCCAAGAAAGGAATAAAACAAATCTAATGTCTTAATACATTTTTACCAAAATGTATTCTGCTACATGATAAAAGCAGTCCCAATAAGTGTATATCAATTGGTGTGCGTGAAAGTTATAGCGCCTACAAACTATGGTATATATATTGGAAATTACAGTTTTAAATTTTTTTTAAATACTACTAATGGTGGCGATCAACGACTTATAATGCGACTGTGATAGTGCGGTGATCAATCTGACACTAACTGATGCTGAGGGGAACTGACTAACTGCCACTGACATCACCAGTGACATTAATACAGTGATTAGTGATAATACTATACACTGTGTGGGAGATTAGCTCATGGGGATCAACTGAAGAAAATAGTCAGCGTGCAGGCAACTTTCTTAAAATCTGGCTGGCCAGGTTTATTGGTAAAATATTTGCATGTTAAAAAGCAAACAACACAGAAAATAAATCCTTGCCATCTGGCAATAAACGAAACATTATAGTTTCCTCACTATACGGTGTGGGGTTTGCCCCCGACACCCACAAAACATAAGCTACAGTGCAAACCTTGTCTTTTAAAGTCCAAACAGACACAGAGCTCCCTCTGATCCCTCTCTAAGTTCCAGGTCAGAGCTCAAGTGAGATTGAGTGAATATTTTAAGCCACCTACTGGTGGACTCCAGTGGACCGCAAACTCCAGACCGGAACCAGCCCTGCCATGGTGGCTGGTAAAATCCGGACCTGACTCTGTTTAATCCAGTCCACATGAATGCATACGAGGCGTCAGGTAGCGTCCGTCTACCACTTCGCATACTGTCACATATCCTCCTCCTCTGCTCAAGCCGCTGCGGCTGAGCAACTGTCCCAACCATACAGTGGACCCGGGAGAGGGCATCAGCGTTGTTCTGGAGTCTTCCCACCCGGTGTTTCACTGCGAACTTAAATGGCTGTAGGGCCAGGGACCACCTAGTCACCCGACTATTTTTCTCCCTGTTGTCACACATCCACTTCGGGGGGCATGGTCGGTGACTAGCCTAAACAACCTTCCTAAGAGGTAGTACTTCAGCACCTCTAAGGCCCACTTGATCACCAAGCACTCCTTCTCCACAATGGCATAGTTCCTCTCATGCCTGTTAAGCTTCGTGCTTAAGTAAACACCGGGGTGCTCCTCACCGTCTCAGATTTGGGATGGAACAGCACCTAGTCCCACCTCAGAGGCATGTGTTTGCACAACAAACTCCTTAGTGAAGTCCGGGGTCACGAGTACCGGTTGTACACAAAGGGCTTGCTTCAACTTCTGGAATGCCTCCTCGGATTCAGGATTCCATTTAACCATGCCTGACCCTCTACCCTTCGTCAGATCGGTCAGAGGGACGGCAATGGTGGCAAAGTCGGGTATGAACCGCCTGTAATACCCTGGAATCCCCAGGAAGGCACTTGTTTTTTATTCACCAGTTAGGGCCACTTTTTAATTGCCTCAATCTTATTGGTCTTGGGCTTGATCAGTCCCCGACCAATAACATACCAAAGGTATTTGGTCTCCTCCAGGCCTATGGCACACTTTTTTGGGTTGGCTGTTAAACATGCTACTTTAAGAGAATCTACGACTGCTTGTACTCGGGGCAGATGTGATTCCCAATCTGAACTGTGGATGACCACATCATCCAAATAGGCGGCTGCATAGGGGCGATACGGCCACAAAGTTTTATTCATCATTTTATGGAAGTATGCAGGGGCCCCATGCAGTCCAAATGGCATTTGTTTGTACTGGAAAGACCCCTTGGTGGTAGAAAGTAACGTTTTTTCCTTTGCTGACTCCATTAAGGGGATCTGACAGTAGCCTAGGTCTAGGGCTGTTATATACCAGGCACCTCCTAACCTGTACACAAGTTTGTCAACCCGCTGCATCAGGTATGCCTCAAACTTAGACAAGTTATTCAGCTTCCGTAAATCGTTACAGAACCTAATAGTGCCATCGGGCTTTTGGACCAGCACTATGGGGCTTGACCAGGTGCTGTGGGACTCCTCTATCACGTCTAACTCCAAGATGGGTTTTATTTCCTTCGCCACCACCTCCCATCTAGCCTCAGGTATTCGGTAGGGCTTTACATTTACACGGACCCCTGGTTCTGTAATTATGTCATGTTGTAGTGCGGTATTTAGTCCAGGTAGGGGAGAGAAAAAATCTCTACTCATAAATTACTTAACGTCATTTTGTTGCATCAGTGACAAGGACTCAGTTATGGGGATGTCCAGAGTCATGGATAGCCTGTCTTCTTGAGGAGTGGGCACTGCCAATAAAGTCTCTCTGTCTTTACATGGTTTTAAGAGATTCATATGGTAAATTTGCTCGGGTTTCCTTTTCCCTGGCTGGTAAACTTTGTAGTTCACTTTCCCTACTCTTTCCCTAATCTCAAAGGAACCCTGCCACTTTGCTAGGAATTTACTTTCAACGGTGGGGACTAGCACCAGCACTCTGTCTCCGGGGTTGAAAGTCCATGTTTTGGTACCGTGATTATAAGCTTTTCTCTGGGCCTATGTTATTGCACCAGGGGCAAGACTGCTGCGATTTGATCCTGCATCAAGGAGATATGCTCAATGACGCTCCTATATGGGGTGGCCTCTCCTTCCCACGTATCTTTTGCGACATCTAGCAGCCCCCTGGGATGTCTACCATACAAGAGATCAAAGTAGGGTTGCCACCTCATCCCTTTAAACCCAAACACATATTAATTACACAGGTTGTGGGGCTGATAAAGGTGGTAATTAAACTCACTCGGTGCCTTATCTGCATTAAATTAGCTTCCGAACCTGTGTAATTCAAATGTGTTCAGGTTTAAAGGGATGAGGTGGCAACCCTAGTTCAAAGGGGGAATACCCCGTAGACACTTGCGGAACCTCTCATATGGCAAACATGAGGTACGGCAGCAACATATCCCAATCTCTCCCATCTTTCTCCACTACCTTTTTCAACATGCTTTTGAGCATTTTATTAAAACCTCTCCACAAGTCTATCTGTTTGGGGGTGGTTGTACGAGATACGGAGATAGGAGATTTTATACAACCTGCATAATTCCTTGGTTACACGGGACATAAACAGAGTGCCCTGATCCGTTAAGACCTCTTTAGGGATCCCCACCCGTCTAAACACCTGGCGATAGTCTTAGCGGAGGTGTTCCGCAAGGGTATGGCTTCCGGATAGCGGGTCACGTAATCTTGTATTACCAGGATATGCTGGTGTCCCTGGGCAGACTTTACTATTGGTCCCACTAGATCCTTGCCAATTCTTTCAAAAAGCACTTCAGTTATGGGCAGAGGAACAAGTGGACTAAAAAAATGGGGTGATAAAGAGAGTTGACACTCAGGGCAGGATTCACAATACTCTCTGATATCTGCTTGCAACCCGAGGCAGAAGAAACTCTGGGTTATTCTCTCCCTGGTCTTATCCATACCCAGATGTCCCCCCATTACATGTCCATGGGCTAAATCTAGCACCATCCTGCAAAAGGGTTTGGGAACCACTAGCTGTTCCACCTCATCCTCCCCTCGTTTCACCACTTGATACAACAAATTATTTTTAAGAGCCAAGTAGGGAAAAGACACCCCCAATTAGGGTCCACAGGTTCCCCATCCATCACCTTCATGTTTTCACTGGCTCTAAGGAGAATGACATCCCGTGGTTGCTCTGTACAGAAGTTCTCTCTCCGGACCCCTAAGTTGGGTACTACATTCTATTCACTCTCACCATCAGGGTCAGAGACATTTTCTGGGTAATTAGCCCTCAGCTGGGAGCTATCTTACAGCTCCTCTGACTCCCCAGCCAGCACAGGAAAAGGAAGAGTGTCTCCTCCTTCCTCGGTCCTGCCACCAGTCTCCCTTTCCATTTGGCAAAAAGGGACAGGTGAGAGTTCCTGTGCTTCCGCAGCAGGGGGAGCTCTATCCTCCAGACTCCCTGGGCCTTCCCATAATCTCCAAAAATGGAGAAAATCTCTGCCCACTAGGGTGTCATATAGAAGTGAAGGTACCACTCCCACTGAATGAGTCACACTGCCCCAAGGGGTGCCAATCTTAACCACCGCCGTCTGGTAGTCACAAGTGTCCCCATGGATACAAATGACCCAGACAGTGCTAGGGTGTAACCTTGCAGGATTTACACAATTGCTTTTTACCAACGTTACCACACTACCAGAGTTAAGCATGGCAGTGACTGGCTTTCCATCAACAAAGAATCACACACATTTGCTTCTCCATGCGATTTGAACATGATGCTGTATATGCGACCTGTGCAAAAAGAGAAAGGCGTCTATTTACATAAGTATAATCGCATTGCATGGATTCATCATTCAGGGGACAATTGGCAGCAATATGGCCCAATGCATGGCATCCGTAGCAATGTATGTGCTCTATACTCAGTCCTTTCCAGGGTCCCCAAGACCTTCCTGGCTTCTTTGGCCAGTCTCCAAGTCTAGAGCCTACAGTCTCTTTAACCTTAGCAGTCTTATCAAATTTCCCCACGCCCCTGAACCCTGGAACAGTCTTACCAAGTCCTCTGGGTGAGCTTTCACCCCTAGATACATTGTAGCGGGGCGCAGATGGGTGCGACAAGTCCTCAGCAGCAGTGTATCTCTCCATCAGGTCCACAAGTTGGGTGGCGGTTTTGGGGTCCCCATGACTGACCCACTTCCTCAAAGCCGGAGGGAGCGCATGTAGATAGCGGTCCATACCACGCGCTCCACAGTCTGGGGACCTGGCAAAGTCTCCGGCTGTAGCCATTTCCTGGTGAGGTGGACCAGGTCAAACATCTGCAATCGGGGTCCACTGATGCACCCATTGGGCCCACATTGCCATGGTAACCCCTAGACGTGCAAATATCTCTGCCTTTAGTGTCTCATAGCCCTGGGCCTTATCTTCTTCCAGATCAAAGTAGGCTTTTTGGGGTTCACTGGTCAACAATGGTGCTAACAGTTCTGCCCACTGTTCTTTTGGGCATACTTCATGAAGAGCGACTCTTTCAAAAGTCATGAGATACGCCTCCACGTCATCCGCAGGTGTCATCTTCTGCAAGTGGTAAGAGGCGCATACCAACTTTGGTTCCACTGTTACCGGAGGTGCGGGCCCCTTTTTTTAACTCCAGCAGGGCCTCCACAAACTGTCGGTTAATCTACTGTTGAGCAGCTTGTTGGGCTGTGGCGGCCTCTACGACCTGGTGATTGGTTTCCTGCTCAGCTGCCTGTTGTGCTGCAGCAGCCTCTGCGAACTGGCGG
Source organism: Glandirana rugosa (assembly GCA_018402905.1). Lineage (NCBI taxonomy): Eukaryota > Metazoa > Chordata > Amphibia > Anura > Ranidae > Glandirana > Glandirana rugosa. The sequence continues at coordinate 381,035 of BLSH010105798.1, read as the reverse complement.
TTGGTTTCCTGCTGAGCTGTATTGGCTTGTAACAGGGTCTTCAATATTTCCTCCATCTTGGAAAGATGCCCGCATCTTCCACCACGTGTGGGAGATTAGCTCATGGGGATCAACTTTCCTGAGGAAAATAGTCAGCGTGGAGGCAACTTTCTTAAAATCCGGCGACTTGCCAGGTTTATTAGTAAAAGATTTGCATATTAAAAAACAAACAAAACAGAAAATGAATCCTTGCTGTCTGGCGCCAAACTAAACAATATAGTTTCCTCACTATACAGTGTGGGGCTGGCGCCAGACACCCACAGAACATAAGCCCCAATGCAAACCTTGTCTTTTAATGTCCAAACAGACACAGAGCTCCCTCAGATCCCTCTCTGAGTTCCAGGTCAGACTTCAAGTGAGATCTTTTCCTGACTATTTTAACCCACCAGGTGGTGGACTCCAGTGGACCGCAAGCTCCGAACCAGAACCAGCCCTGCCATGGTGGCTGGTAAAATCCGGACCGGACTCTGTTTAATCCAGTTCACATGAACATATACGAGGCAAAAGATAGCGTCGATCTACCACTTCGCCTCACATACTGTCACAACTGTCACTGTACTAATGACACTGGCTGGGAAGGGGTTAACACTAGGATGACCAAGCGGTTAAAAGTATGCCTAACTATGTGTGTGCTGCTTTTTACTGAAGATCTCTTTAACTGATAGATCACTCCCGCTGTACAGATCTGTGTTGTTTACCAACACAGAGCTCTGGGCTGTGAATGTACACAGCCGATCAGCAGGTCCTGGCCAGTGATTCATTGGCCGGGAATTGCTGACAGCCTCCCGCTGTGTACAGTGGGAGCTGGACGGAGGGAGCACCCTAAATCTGGAAGTAGTGAGCAACGCATGGGGACATCGCTTTTCCTACAGCTGCCGCTCCTTCACAGTACATTGCGAGCGGGTGGATGGCAAGTGGTTAGTTATATACATTCCAGGTACATCAAAACAAAAGGTGTACAAACTCCTATAGTTCAATGTTTTAAGAAAGCAGCAAGAGCAGAAAAAACAATTTTTGACAGTATCCCTGTATAAAAGGACCGTTACTCCCTGTTTGGAAGGAAACGTCTCTCTACTGAGGTTAAACAGACCTCCTGCTTCATTATAGCCATTGGCAGCTGGTGAAATTTTAGGAAGGGGGGCGCCTCACCCCGTCCTTTTTTGACCCCTCCCACTTGTCATAAGCCCCACCCCTTATAGATTCCACCCATTGTGTCAGGAGTATACAGCCCAGCATCACCAGATAGAGTATATACAACATCACCAGATAGGGTATATACAGCATCAACAGATAGGGTATATACAGCATCACCAGATAGGATATATACAGCTTCACCAGATAGGGTATATATAGCATCACCAGATAGGAGTATATACAATCACCAGATAGAAGTATATACCATCACCAGATAGAAGTATATACCATCACCAGATAGGAGTATATAACGTCACCAGATAGGAGTATATACCAATATCATATAGGAGTATATACCGTCACTAGATAGGAGTATATACCGTCACCAGATAGGAGTATATACCGTCACCAGATAGGAGTATATACCATCACCAGATAGGAGTGTATATTGTCACCAGATAGGAGTATATAACGTCACCAGATGGGAGTATATAACATCACCAGATAGGGGTATATACCGTCACCAGATAGGAGTATATAACGTCACCAGATAGGAGTATATAATGTCACCAGATAGAAGTATTCTTTGCAAACTTTCTGCAAGTTTGATGCAAGTTCTGGTTTAGTTATATTGTGCAATAGTCATTGCAGAGCTCTTGCTGTAGACTCACCACTGCAACTTTGCTCTTGCTGGAGTCTTGCCACACAAATTTGCTACAAATTGAAAAAGTGTCAACTAGATCTTGTGCTTCAAGTGTTCTGCATGTGTACAAGTGAAAATGTGCAGCAAGTTAACAGACATAATTCAACACTGCCACAAATTTGTGACAAGTTCTGCTTGCTATCTGAGATGAAGGGCCTTGTTTACCTGCGCAGGGATGCACAGGTGTTCCTTGCATATGCCCATGCAGGAAGTCCCATTGAAATCTATTGGGACACAGTGGCTGCACAGACATAGACGCTGCTCCCAATCTGACGCCTGTGGGTGCATGACCCCAAAAGCACAAAAGGTACATTCAGGGCTGTGCACGCACACCAGCACAGATCTCAGATTGGGAGCAATGTCTGTGTCCATGCAGCCACCGTGTCTCATGTGCAGAGGGCTGCTGATAGAAATGACTCCCCCCTACTACAAAAATATCAAATTATATTTTTTTGCTAAAATGCAGCACCTGCGATGCTATGCTTTGCAGCCATGGCAGAAATGATACCCCCATTGAACAAGACTCATTCAAGTGAATAGCGGCACAGAGGCAATATCTGCACCCCACAGTGAGTGATCGGTACCGATCGCTCACTGTGTTTATTCAGGATGGTGAGCTACCTTTGTGCTCTCAGCAGCTGTCTGTGGGAGAGGAGGGAAGCCAGCAACACTGTGGGGAAAGGGGCACACAGGGGTCCCAGATAGCAGATGATAGAACTGATCCCCCTGCAGTGCAGCCTGAGGAAGAAAAGTAGAAGCCGGCAGCACTTCACAACACTTGCAAGTATCAACAATAAGGCAGTACTGCTGGTCCTCTAGCTCGGTGGGTGCCTGGGCCCCCCTTTTGAACTGATGAGGCCTGGGCCTAACACAGGAGGGCTGGCTGTACTGCCTTATCAGCAGCCCGGCATGTGCAGGTAAACAGTGTCCTCCAAGGGCATATGCTTTGGTACATCCCGTGTGAACGAGGCCTTAAAATTTGTCCACTTTGCTTCGATGCACCTAGAATGCATTTAGATGATTTAAGCTGAAAGTTCAGTTGGGTTTTAATGCCTATGACAGACTGTAGCACATTTTCTTTATTCAAAGTGTTATACGGCGGTAAGTCGGCTCTCCTGCGCGAATCACCGTACCTGCACGGCGGCTCACGCAGGCACAGTTGCGGGCGGGAGCGTGCCGCCGGCGACGCGCTCTCGCATCTGCTGCATCTGCTGCATGCTGCGTCAGCGTGCCCACTGGTTGGGCACACTCGGTGCCCCCCGGCGACCTGCAATCACTTGTTACAGAGGCAGAACGGGAATCTGTCAATGTAAACACGGATCCCCATTCTGTCAGGGGACATGTCACACTCTACTCTTCCCAGTGATCGGGAACAGTTAGATCTGTCATGCCCCTGTCAGCCCAGCCCCCACACAGTTAGAACACGCTGAGGGAACACAGTTAATCCCTTGATCGCCCCCTACAATTTAACCCCTTCCCTGCCAGTGACATTTATACAGTAATCAGTGGCTATTTAAAGCTCTGATCGCTGTATAAATGTCATTGGTCCCAAAAAAGTGTCAAAAGTGTCCGATCTGTCCGCCGCAATGTCACAGTCCCATTAAAAATTGCAGATCGCCACCATTGCTAGTAAAAAAAAAAAATGCCATAAATCTATTCCCATAGTTTGTAGATGGGATAACTTTTGTGCAACCCAATCAATATACGCCTATTGCGAATTTATATACCAAAAATATGTAGAAGAATACATAATTTTTTTTGGATATTTATTATAGCAAAAAGTAAAAAATATTGTTTTTTTTTTTAATTTGTCGCTCTTTTTTTGTTTATAGCGCAAAAAATAAAAACGGCAGAGGTGATCAAATCCTTCCGGGACTAAAGTGGTTAATTACCGGTCCAGTCCAGCCAAAAATCAGAGAGGCGCTGCTCAGGCCTTGCTATGCTTCCATTCCATCCACACAGTGAGTGCCGTGGTGAGAAACCGGAAGTGACGCCGCGGCTCCGTGGAAAGCACCGCCCATGTCCTACGGTGGTGCCAATAGAAACCCGACAACAAGGAGAATGACCAATAAGGGAGTGTTGCGGCACATTGCTTTGAGCCACAAGCACTCACAAAAGCAGCTAAATGAATCTTGTGATTGCATAGACCTCACGCTGCCCATAGTGCACTGTGTCTGGGGGCCATACCTTTTTTTTTTCTTTTTTGGGTGACTAGCTTTGGGTGGGGGGGGGGGCGGTGTCACCCATGCGCCCCCTATGGATGGGCTGCCACTGGTGGCAATACTTGAAAATTGCTGTTCACGGACACTCTCCGTCCAATCTGACAAAACTTGGGCTATTTTGCAAAGAAGAGTGGGCAAAAATGTCCTCTCTAGATGTGCAAAAAGCTGGTAGAGACTTCCCTAAAAAGACTTGCAGCTGTAATTGCAGTGAAAGGCAGTTCTACAAAGTATTTACTCAGGGGGGCTGAATACAAATGCACACCACACTTTTCAGATATTTATTGTAAAAAAAATGTTGAAAACCATTTATCATTTTCCTTCCACTTCACAACTCAGCACCACTTTGTGTTGGTCTATCACATAAAATCCCAATAAAATACATTTACATTTTTGGTTGTAACATGGCCAAATGTGGAAAATTTCAAGGGGTATGAATACTTTTTCAGGGCACTGTACATCCAAAACGTAACCAAGTTACAACAGCCGCACTGAAATGGGATCAAAATCCCATCACAATTATGTGAACCTAGCCTTGGTATGTTAAAACTCTGTGTATCACAAACAATTGCCATGTTTTTCTTAATAAATTACTGTTTCAACTTTTTATCCTTGTTTGTATCTCATTGTTGCTGTTCCAATGCAGTCTCCTTCAGTCACTTCCTATGTGTACATCTGCATCTCATTGCTCTGTGCTGTGAGAAAAAAAGAGAAGCATACTTGAGAAACTATTGTTATCCCTTAACAAGAGGTGCATGAAGAAGATCCTTCATGACAAGATTGTTGGGTATTCTTTTAGACCCCTTTCACACCAAGGCGCTTTCCAGGCGCTTTTGTGATAAAAATAGCGACTAAAAAGCGCTTGAAACCCCCCCCCCCCAATACACCCCAGTGTGAAAGCCCGAGTGCTTTCACACTGGGGCGGTGCGCTTGCAGGACGGTAAAAAAAGTCATGCAAGCTGCATCTTTACAGCGGTGTGGGAGTGGTGTATTCACGGCTCCTATAATGCCCCTGCCCATTGAAAACACTGAACACCGCTTCGGGAGTGCTGCAAACAGGCACTTTTAACCCCTGTTTAATTCCTAGTGGGGGGGGTTAAATGCGCTCGGCCGCCGCCCGAATAGCAGCACCATAGCGCTGCTATAACAAGTGGTAAAGCACCGCAAATTTGCAGTGTTTTATCACTAATGCTCAGGCGGCCCCGGTGTGAAAGGAGCCTTAATGAAAGCTGCACTCTTGAAAATACTGTGTCAGCTTTCAGTGCTGTCATACATTGAATGACAATTGCGCGGTCATGCAACACTGTACCTATATGACATTTTTATGTGTATTTATATGTATTTTCATACAAAGTACCACTGGGTTTTTTATTTTTTGCTAAATAAACGAAAAAAGACCGAAAATTTTAAAAAAGCAAACATTTTTCATAGTTATAAAATTTTGCAAACAGGTAATGTTTTTCTCCGTCACTGTTGTGCGCTGATGAGGCTACACTGATGGCCACTGATGAGGCTGCACTGATAAGCACTGATGAGGCAGCAGTGGTGGGCACTGATAGATGGTACTGATGGGCACTGAAGAGGCAGCACTGGTGGGCACTGATGAGGAGGCACTGATGGGCACTGATAGGCTGCACTGATAGGTAGCACTGATGAGCAATGATAGGCAGCACTGATAAAGTGGCACTGATGGGCACTGATTGGCAGCACTGATGAGCACTGATAGGTAGCACTGGTGGGCACTGTTGGGACTGCATTGATAATCAAGACACTGATAATCAGTGTCCTGATTATCAGTGTAGATGTCCCTTTAACACAAGCCAGTTATCTCTCTTCAAGCTGTCAGTGTGAGGAAAGGAAAGCCAATAACCGGCTTGTGTTTACATCTTGATCAGCTGTTATTGGACACAGCTTATCGCATGGTAAAGGGCCGCTGTGCTTGACCCTTTACCTGAATCTGTGATCAGCTGAGTCTGAAGGGCTCAGAGATCACAGAGCGCGTTGCCCAGGCAGCGCGATCATGGAAGGAAGTCCATGCACGCCCTCCCAGGAAAGTAAGCCTGCGCTGTAGCCATCTTTTGGCTACAATGCGAGCGGAAAATAGTTAAAAAGATTTAAAACCACTTTTGAAATGACATTGACATGTCAAAACTTATGAGCTTTGTTTAGTGAGTTTAGGTCTACTTTAAGGGAAACCGTTACATTTGTTAAAAAATAATAATATAGCATTTATATTTGCTACATTTGTGAGAAAATACCTGAAGTTGGCCATAGCCTGATCGTAATCCGGCTGGTTCAGTGGGGACCAGTTGAACTTCGATTCATCTGTGGCTGTCCCTGTTCAACAAAAGTCAATTGTTAGAATGATGGAAATGTCAATTTTTTTTTCAGCCTGCTTACTGAATAACAAAAAAAGTACAAAAAAAGAAAAAAAACAACACCCAATCATCTGTGGCTAGCTTGATTCTTCTAAGGAGAAAAGAATGATGCAGACACTGCAACCTTGCTCATGAAAACACTGAGGTTTGTTCAAGTGGTTTGAATGACCATAGACCCACTCTTTCAGGAACCTTTCTGGAAAGGACTATGGCCTTGTTCACATGGACGCTGTCGCCCATATGCCATGACCAGGCCATTTTTTTCTGTGTCTGTAGCCCAGAGGTGCTGCGTGCAGGCAGACCATTCAAGTCTGATCGGACACAGTGACTGCACAAACACAGTTGCTCATCCTAATCTGACAGGAGATAGGGTGTAGATATCTGCGTTCAGGGCCATTCTTCTGCACCCACATGCCTGTCAAATTAGGACATGTGCAGAAGAGATGATATCATGCTGGACAGGGCCAGGTCTTTTTTATTGTGCTAAAATAAAACACTAAAAGTGAACCTCAAAAAGTGCCCACACACAAAAAATAGCAATTGGGTTGTGTCCTAGGGTCCCCTCCCAAAGAGGAGGGACCCATCTCTGACCCCCCTAGGGCATGAAACTCCTGACAGGGGGCCAGGCAGACTCAGGTCCTCTTAGCCAAAAGGCCCAGTAGACCCAGAGCCTCATGATCAACTGATGCCAACCAATGAGTACCCCCTAGTGCAGAAGATGAAGGAATTTAAAGGCCACACATCCTTCCATAGACTTTGGCTGCGTTCACAATATGTGCATGGCTCGCAGAAGGGGGTCCCCGTTCACTGTTTCAGTTCTTCTTCTTCACCCTTCTGCTGTGCGCTCCGGAGATGTGTGAACTGGCTCCATTGCGAGCCAGTCACAGTCTCCTGTCATGTGAACTGGATGCAGGGAAACCCACATCCAATTCGCTTAAGTGTGAACCCAGCCTTAAGGTAGGCCCAAAAACCCACACCCTATAACCTATGAGTGAAAAAAAACCCCACAAAAACAGGCGTAGTGACAAACGGTCAGAGAAAAATAAATAAGATGCCAAAGTACAAGACAGTGGTTAGGTCTTGCGGCCTGGTAACAATAATTGCCAAAAGGCCTAGCCCATGAGGTGAGGTGCAGTAAAGAGCCTTAGGTGGCATGGCCAAATATTATTTCGCCTGGGTCCTGTTGCTTGGCCATGAGGAATTCCAGTTAAAGCAGAGCTCCACCTAAAAGGGGAAGATCCATTTGTCTGCTTTCTCCCCTCCTCTGCTGCCACATTTAGCACCTTTTGGGGGGGAGCGGGTACCTGGTTTTGACAGTCACCCACTTCCACTTCCGTCGCAGTTAGCCATAAGTTCACCCCCCCTCCCCTCCTTCCAAGCCTTCTGGGACACTTTTCAGAAGACTGTGGCCCATCCACAAAGCCCAGCATGCTTCACGCAAGCATTGTAGGATACTCACTGTGAAGCCGCAAAGGCTTCACTGCCAGGTTCCCTTAGTCAGGATAGCTGTGCCAGCACCCGATTGCCGATTGACAATCGGCTCAGGCAAGGACACTGCTGGATACCTGGACAGGGAAGTTCCCTAATATTAAAAGTCAGCAGCTACAATATTTGTAGCTGCTGACTTTTACATTTTTTGGGGGGAAAGCCTGGAACACCTTCTTAAGGACACAGGCTGCTGCTGCCATCCACCCATGAAGAAACTGCATAATTGTTGTATTCTGTATTGCTCAAGATATTTTGTTTCCATTTGCCATTAAGTTTCCTTTCTTTGAAACCTACTTGAACGTTTATTGCAATTATTTTCCATGGATGACTATGCAGCAGAGTAAAACGGAAAATCTGAGAAAACCATTATCATCACCTGATCCCCCTGCACCATAAACACAGGTTGGAAAATTCTCTAACAAACAGCAACTTGCATGCAGAGCCAGGAACATTCTGCTATTCACACTGTTCAGAACAGCAAGCTGAACAAGAGAAATTTGAAGTGTGTATGGCCAACCTTACCCTAAGATCAGCCACTGAGCTGGATTGCATGGAATTTCCGTATTGCGCACTGTGTACGTCCATTATGCAATTATCAACTCAAACATCTTCATCACACTGTTCTCATTGGTAGTGGTATCCAGTCACCCGGATACTGCTGTAAGCCCCTGGTGCTATTTAGCTGGCTCTGTATGAAGTCCCCAATGAAATGAACAGTCCAGATTGATGTCTGCGATACACAGCTGGTGGGCTTCCCGCTGTGCTGTAACACATCGACAGTAAATAACCCCTCTTTACCAGCTTCTGGCGTCCAATTCTTCTCCGCATTTGAACAGTTCATATTTTGTAGTGTCTGCTAATAATGAAACAGCTGCTGATCTCGAAGTCCCAGATACTTCTTATAATTATGATCTACCATCTAGCGCCATTAAATAAAACCAACTGGCTTTAATGTGCTGTTATGAACATGACATCGTTTTAGATAGCAGTCCTTGTGACCGCTCTCACCCTCCTACTTGTTTATTAACATTAATAGGAATTACTGCCGGAGCCGGCTCACCCATGTGAGCCTTTAAAGCTGCAACAGATCAAATGCGCCTTCTCAATGTGCGTGGTTTGTCACAGCACACAGCAGTTATATGAGCGTGGCCATTACTCACAGATTTCCCCAGGGTGGCACAGTCTTTAAATCATTACTTGCTATTCTACAGCGCTCTGCGCCTCCAGATGTGAGCAGCTATGCTGGGCTCTGATTAGTCAGAACCCAGATGTCTCCGTTCCCCGAAGCCTGAAATGCAGGCACAACAAGTAATCATTCACTCATTTGTCATGGTGTTTACTATGTAGAAGAAATGGGTACAATGTTCAGGGCAGAGTACACTTTATGTAATAAGGGCTCAGTATTATACTGAGCAAATATAACCTAATGATATAGAACACACATTGTCTGCATTCGGGGCTGTGCACCCCTATGGATGTCAGATTGGGGGCAGCATCTGTGTCTGTGCAGCCGCTGCATCCCATCTGACATCAATGGGGCTGACTGCATGGGGATACATGTAACACCTGTGCCTGTAAACAGGGCCCTCCACAAGCATACACTTTAGTATACCCGTATGAATGAGGCCTTATTCCAAACAGCTGTTTCTGACTTTTTCTCCATCATCAGTGCATGGTATGAAAACCATGGTTTCTACAGTATTGAGTAGGGTGTGGGATCCAATGAGAGAGTATACCGCACAGGGTATTGTGAGAAAGGACCAAAGCAATCAAAACCCCCCTTTCTAATCAGCCCACAGCACAGTAAAGCCTTTCTAATATATAAGGTATTTAACATTCATTCTATCCATAGGGGTGCGCAGCCTATTGCATTAGGGCATGCACCTCAAAACTCAAACACACACGTGTGTGTGTTTCTGTGTGTATGTATGTATGTGTGTGTGTATATATATATATATTTATCTTTATATATATATCTATATCTATCTATAGCAGTAGAGCAATGGACGATGTCAGTAGGGCAGAGGATGGTATCAGTAGGGCAGTGGATGGTGTCAGTAGTTTATTTTTATTATTTTTTATATTATAACTTTTTTAAATTTTTTTTTACAATAATTTGTTATCATTTTAATTTTCTTTTTACATTTTTTAGGAGCCTATTGGGAGGTTTTGGTTAAACATCAGGGGTCTAAACAGACCCCTGATGTCTCACTTTTGAAACAGAGAAATGGACTGAGGACAAAGATTTCCGAGTACCTTTCTCTGCAGCCAAGTATCAGGAGGAATCTGCACAGTGCAGCGTGATCAGGGTGTACCCAGACACCCCTGGCAGACCCTGTGTGCACACCTATGATACTTTTACATATCCTAAAAATAACAGAATTATTCCTCAGTTTAGGACAGTGGGCAAGCCATGGAAATCATTGCTTTTTAAAAAGAAATAAAAATAACAAACATGCCTATACTTATCTGCTCTGTGCAACCATTTCGCACAGAGCAACCCCTATCCTCTTCTTCTGGGGTGTCCCGCTGGCACTCCAGGCCCTACCTCTTCATCAGGTGCCCGCAGGGAAAGCCGCTTTCCCTGGGGGCACCCGTGCGGGCTTGCTCCCGAATCCTGCTGCTGCGTCCATTGAGACAGACAGTGGGACTTGGTCCCACCACCACGTCACTGGATTTCATTGACAGCTGCAGGAGCCAAAGGCCAACAGACTAAATTTTCTAAGCAGACAAAAAGCCACACCCAATAGGTAGCATAATTTAGCCATACCCACTGTTTGTCAGCATCTCTCTGGTAGAGGCCCCAGTGCATGACTTTACCCTGGGGCCCATGTAGGGTTGCCACCTCATCCCTTTAAACCCAAACAAAAATGAATTACGAAGGTTCTGTCACTGATTAAGGTGGTAATTAAACTCACTTAATGCCTTATCTGCATTAAATTAGCCTCAGAATCGGTTTAATTCATATATGTTTGGGTTTAAAGGGATGAGGTGGCAACCCTAGGCCCATGATGCTATTAAGATGGCACTGATAGAACCATTTATTTCAAAGTGGCACTTGGTCACATCACTAATAGCTTGTTTTGCACATGCCTTTTTGGGTAGACCTTATGGCTAGTCCAGGAAAATATTTATGCTGACCGAAAGGCCTGCCTTGTGTTACTGCACTTGGCTTTTTTTATTTATTTTTACTATTTATCATAGGCACTAGCACTGTAAGTGTACTATTTATCATAGGCACTAGCACATGCACAAAGGGTACAGAATGGGAGAATGGGACCAACTTCTGAAGAACAAGGACCTCAATCCCTAAACCCCCTGGGGAGCAAGGCTCCTGATGGGGGTAAGGCATGCTATAGTCTACCTAGGATGAAGCCAGGTGGACCTGCTTCCTATGGACCTGCTGAAGCTTGTCCTCCAAGTACTTGGTAAGGAGACCTCCCCCCCACTGGGAATAGGAAACAGACTTGAGGGCCGCAGATGCTCTCCCAATATCAGGGCAGGCCATGACAAACCTGCAACCTCTGTCTCTGTCCAAAAAAACAAACAAACCTGGTTTAAATGCCGAACAGAACCTATATCACACAGGAGGAAAAGGCACTATCGGGGCACAAGCCCATGAAGGACAGATTGACCCTTTTGCTATGTGCTAACGCAAGCGCCAATCTGAAGATTAAGCCACTACTGGTGTACCATTCCCAGACCCCTCGTGCATTCAGGGAACAGAATGTGAACAAGGCCTGACTGCCTGTTATGTGGAGGGCCAATGTGAAACTTGGGTAACAAGGCAATTGTTCATGGAATGGCTGCACGAGGTGTTCGCACCCACCGTCAGAAAATATCTTTCTGATAACCAGCTGCCTGAAAGGTGCCTTCTTCTGATGGACAATGCCACCGCGAACGCAATCGTGTATCGTTTTCCCAGTTAGACAGGAAGTACCCGAACACGGGGC
>BLSH010105798.1:340371-354085 GCA_018402905.1 Glandirana rugosa | reverse complement strand
GATTACTGTATAAATGTCACTGGCAGGGAAGGGGTTAACCTGTAGGGGGCAATGAAGGGGTTAACTTTGTCCCTTAGGCGTGTTCTAACTGTGGGGGGGCTGGGCTGGCAGGGACATAACAGATCTAACTGATGCCAGTGACAGGGATCAGTGTTATGTCCCCTGTCAGAGCAGGGAACCACCATGTTTACATTGGCGGTTCCCCGCTTTTCTTCTATTGTAAGCGATCGTAGGTCGCCGGCGGACATTGAGTCCACCCGACCCGCGACCACACTCCTGGAGGGTGCGCTCGCCCCCTAGCTGCGCACGCGTGAACCACCGTTTATAGACGGCAATTCACATTATGCTGCCACCTTGCACGCGACACCGTCATTAAGTAGTTATGATAAAAAACCTTCAGTGTGTAGCAGCCCGCCTCAGCCCTCCTAATTACTTACCTGAGCCCCATCTAGATCTATGAAGTTGCAGGAGTGTCTTGGCTGACCGGGACTACCTTCCTGGCTGAGACAGCAGCGTGGCGCCATTGGCTCCCGCTGCGGTCAATCAAAGTCAGTAAGCCAATGAAGAGAGAAAGGGGGTGAGGCCGGGCCACAGCTCTGTGTCTGAATTGCTGCTTGCTGTAGGGGCTCTCACCACTTCTCCCAAACTACACATTTTGTTACTGACTCATTTTGGTAAAGGTTCATATATACTGTATGTATATATTTTTTAATCACAAATTGATTTGTTACTTTCTCTGACTAATTTATTATCACCCACCCTGTTTAGTGATAAATACTGTGAACTTTTTGTGCCTTTGTTATATAGATTTTACTGCCGTTTTTAGGAATTTTACAGTGAGGTCTGTTTACTGTACATCAGATAAGTAAAAGTATTACAAATTTTTTTTTTAGAAAAGTGGAGTTTCCTGCCACTGTGTACGGGGTGAGAAGAAGGACTTACGTCCTCTGTATTATACACAAGAAGCTGGTAAAGTCCCCTCCTCCAGGATCAAACCTTCCTACATGAAGCTGAATCTACACGACTTTTTACTCTGACCTTTCTGTCTAGCCAAGCTAGAGTTAGAGGAAATAAACCCACGAAAACTAGAATACCCCAATGACAAATCTATTAAATTACATTTAATGAAATCCTATGTGAAGGCATTACTAGTTATTTCCAAGACAATCTGATTTTATTATAAGGGCTACTGAATTACAAGAACTAAGAGGCACTCTCTCTGCTGTCAATAGCTTGCTTGAAACATTGGCACCCAAATTGCAGCCCATTGGTACTTGTGGTGAACCAGTCCAACGTGCCAATGATAGGAGCAATAGTTTGTAAATTGCAATGGTAGTGATCACCAGCAGTCTTATGCACCTTAATGCCTCGTACACACGTTCAGATTATCGGATGATAAAAATCGATTTCGGAACAGTCGTACGATAGTCTGATTGTTAGCACAGAGCTTTCAACAGCCGATCACGACAGTCCGTCCAAGAATATTTGAAGGGACAAACACAAAAACTTTCATCGAACGATAGCCTATCGAACGACAATCATATAATCAGCACAGTATGCATCCAATAAAAATCAATAGACAAACACTACTCATGATCATGAACGTAGCTACGCAAACAGGAAGTTTTTCTAGACTCGTACGAAAAAAATCTTACATTTAGTACAGTGCTTTAACCAATGTTACATTAGATTTATGTATTATACAACTAAAAGCGAATGATTAGTCGTGCGGTAATCAGAACGTGTGTACGAGGCATAACTCTTCTTTCAGCCCATCTCCACCCTTTTAAAGGATAATTAAACCCAAGATCAAAAATGTAATATTTTGCAGCTTACCAGCCCTTACATGCGGTGGCTGCATTTGTTTTCTTTTTTTTCAAGCTAAGAACAGAAAATAACAGGTGATTCTGCCAGAAATGCAGTCTCCTTGTCACTTCCTGTGAGCTGCGCCAAAAAATATCTTCTTTCATTTCCCTGCCCCCGCCCCCCCCAAATGTAATGGAGGTGAAGCGATACAGATATGTTTGTAGTCCATATAAGGAGAGCAGCCTAGGGTGACACCCTTAGCTCCCCCCATGGATACAGTGGAAGAGTGATACCCCCCCAGGGCAGAAAGTATGTTATTTGTAGGAATATTGGGAGAAAATAAAGCAAAAGAATCTTGATAAAAAGAAAAACAATGCTGCCACCACACCAAGGATGAGTAAGCTGAAATACACTATATTACCAAAAGTATCGGGACAACTGCCTTTACATGCGCATGAACGTTAATGGCATCCCAGCCTTAGTCCGTAGGGTTCAGTATTGAGTTGATCTACCCTTTGCAGCTATAACAGCTTTAACTCTTCTGGGAAGGCTGTCCATAAGGCTTAGGAGTGTTTATGGGAAAGTTTGACCATTCTTCCAGAAGCGCATTTGGGAGGTCAGACACTGATATGGACAGGCCAGTCAAGTTTGCCCACCCCAAAGTCACTCATCCATGTCTTTATGGACCTTGCTTTGTGAACTGGTGCGTGTTCAATTGGACCAGGAAGGGGCCATCTCCAAACCGTTCTCACAAAATAGGGAACATGAAATTGTCCAACATGTCCCCATAACTGCCCCCTCCACCAAATGATTTGGACCAGTGCACAAAGCAAGGTCCATAAAGACATGGATGAGCGAGTTTGGGCTGGAAGAACTTGACACCTCTAGAAGAATGGTCAAACATTCCCATAGACACACTCTTAAACCTTGTGGACAGCCTTCCCAGAAGAGTAAGGCCCCTTTCACACATACGGACCGTTTATCAGTTCATCCGTTTTTCATCCGTTTTTTCATCCGTTTTTTTTCATCAGTTTTTCATCAGTGGTCATCAGTTTTTCATCAGTTTTTTTTTACATTCACTACCAATGCAAAAACGGATGAAAAACTGACCGTTCGTCAGTTTACATCCGTTTTTCGTCCGATCCGTTTTTTTGACGGATGAAAAATAGGACTTTCATCTTTTCAAAAAAACGAATGCTGACGGAAGCGGATGAAAACTGATGAAAATAGCTGATCATCAGTTGTCATCAGTTTTTCCATAGAGTTGCATTAATGTCCGTTTTTCATCCATCAACGGATGGATGAAAAACGGACAAACGGTCCATGTGTGTGAAAGGGGCCTTAAGGCTGTTATAGCTACAAAGGAGGGGGCCAACTCAATATTGAACCCTACGGACTGAGACTGGGATGCCATTAACCACTTCCTTACTGGGCACTTAAACCCCCCTCCTGCCCAGACCAATTTTTGGCTTTCAGCGCTGTCGCATTTTGAATGACAATTGCGCGGTCATGCGACGTTGTACCCAAATAAAATTTGCATCCTTTTTTTCCCCACAAATAGAGCTTTCTTTTGGTGGTATTTGATCACCTCTGCGTCATTTCTGACCGCCGCTATAAACAAAAAATGAACGACAATTTTGCAAAAAAATATTTTTTACTTTTTGCTAAAGTACAATTCCATTAAATAAAATTATTCACCAGTTTTCGCCGATATTCTTCTACATATTTTTGGTAAAAAAAAAATCGCAATCGGCGTATATTGAATGGTTTGCGCAAAAGTTATCGCGTCTACAAACTATGGGAATTGATTTATGGCGTTTTTATTATTATTTTTTTTTACTAGTAATGGCGGCGATCTGCGATTTTTATCGGGACTGCGATATTGCAGCAGAAATGTCGGACATTTTTTACACATTTTTGGGACCAATGACATTTATACAGCGATCAGAAATTTAAATATCCACTGATTACTGTGTAAATGTCATTGGCAGTGAAGGGGTTAACCTGCAGGGGGCAGTGAAGGGGTTAACAATGTTCATTGGGTGTGTTCTAACTGTGGGGGGGCGGGGCTGGCCGGGATAAAACAGATCTAACTGATCCCAGTGACAGGGATCAGTAGATCTGGTATGTCCCCTGTCACAGAACGGAGAACCGCCGTGTTTACATCCGCGGTTCCCTGTTGTGCAGCTCTGTCAGGCGATCGTGGGTCTCGAGGGGACATCGAGTCCGCCCGACCCGCGGGCACGCTCGCGCAGTGTGCGGCGGGCGCGTTCGCGTGCCACCGCTGCCGCCAGGGGGCGCGCCGGGAGCGTACACAGGGGATGACGTGACTTGACGTCGTCCCGGCATTTCAGATCTGCGCTGGAGCCGTACTTCGGCAATAGCGCGGATCTGTAGGGGTTAAAGTTCATGTGGGTGTAAAGGCAGGTGTCCCAATACTTTTGACAATATAGTTAATGTTATTTGTAGGATTACTGGGAGAAAATAAAGCAAAAAA
This sequence comes from Glandirana rugosa, assembly GCA_018402905.1. Lineage (NCBI taxonomy): Eukaryota > Metazoa > Chordata > Amphibia > Anura > Ranidae > Glandirana > Glandirana rugosa. The sequence goes on along the minus strand of BLSH010105798.1, from coordinate 349,782 downwards.
ATCTTAAAAAAAAGAAAAACAATGATTCCAACACAGCAAGGACTGATAAGCTGAAATATATTATCGTTTTGGTTTTGGGCTTAAGTACACTGTAACTACACCTGTAGCAGGTCACCAGCAACGACCGTCTGCTTGTCAGCAGTCTAGACTATTTATATTTTAAATGTTTTTGTGCATACTACATAACTAGAATAAAAAGTGGTCTTTTAGATCTGTCTAGAGTTCAGTTTAAAAAACGATACCATGCAGCACGTGATGTTACCACAGCTGTATAAGTTAGAATTCTACTCATGTTTAGACCTTGCAAACAATCTTTTTTAATGTGGTTAGTGCTGGCTTGTTCAAAGAAAAAAATTCTTCAAAAACCAACTTCCCCCCACCCCTAGGCACCTGCAGCCCCAACAGCCTTGTCCTCCTTTTTTTTAAATTTCATTAAGCTCAGGTTCACACTTGTGCCATCTCAGAGATTGCATGTGATTTGCATCCGCACCGCAGGCGCCGATCACATGCGATCTCTGAGCAATGCGAGTTCAGCCATACAGTTGTATGGCTGAACTTGCATTAGATTCGCACAAAAAAAGGTGCAGGGACCTCTTCTCCCCCGCAGTGGAATCGCATCGCATGGGTGTTCTCATTAACTTTGTAATGACACCTGCAGCGGTTTGCAGAATGCAGCGTGAACTGCCTGCAGAAAGAATGCGATGCGGGAACCGGCTCTGTAATCGCACATATGTGAACCGGGGCTTAATAATTTAAAATGTAACTGTCGTTCCCCCCTCCTTGAAGTCCTCCGGATATATTTTTTTATAAAACACCCTATACATGCAGTATACTTTTCTTAATACAACTTCAGGTCTCTTTGGTGACATCACATGTCCTTCTGGACTGAGTGGAGCTTACGTTTTGGTGTATGATCCCCTCTCAGTCATGGCATACTATGGGCTCAGGCTCTCTGATGACCCAATCCCTGGGGGCACATCTAGCCTGGGATCACAGGAGGTGGGTTTGATAATACTGGTCATCATTCAACTTGGAAGGCTGGCAACTTTTACTAATGGTACCAGAGGGTACAGCTCTGGTCTAAAGGTAAGTACTACAGTGAAAGCTCTTTTTCATTTTACAGATGAAAGACAACCTTTAAAAAAATAACAATAAAATCCTAGAGTTGGACTTAAAATATAGAAGCCCCCAGCTCTTGACATTTTCCGTTTTGTTTCAGATGAGCAGAGGGGAGGGTCGTCACAGAGCTCAGTGGGCTCATTGGGGTTGATTTGCTAAAACTGAAAATCTGGTGCAGCTGTGCATGGTAGCCAATCAGCTTCTAACTTCAGCTTGTTCAATTAAGCTTTGACAGAAAAAATGGAAGCTAATTGGATTCTATGCATAGCTGTACCAGATTTTGCACTCTCTAGTTTTAGTAAACCAACCACACTGTGCCACCAGGGGTGACAGCTGACCAGCAGGTGTGACAGATGCTAAAACAATATAGTTGGCAGGAGCAATGTCCATAGACAGCTGGTTAAAGCAAATGAGAGAAGATGAGGACAGCGGGCCGCTCATGAGGTGACCCATAGGATCCTGTGCCACTGTGTAGAGCCCGCCTGGTCCACAACCAGGTCTACTGTGCAAAAGATGGATAAATGGCGGCACTTCCAGCATATAAAATCTGTATCTTTATTATTTGGTTATCTGGTTAAAGCAGACAGCACAGTTAAGGTAGGTAATTACAAACGTGAGTTCCAACACAGTCCAAATTGCAGTAGTGATTTTAATAAATTCAGAAAAACAGAGACTGTTGGTCCCCAGTGGTCTACTTAAGCATTCCTGATTCAGGCACGTGTGTGCTAAATCATGGACTGCAAATGGGCACTGATCAGGCTGCAATGATGAGCAATGGCAAGGCTGCAGATGGGCAATGGTGGGACTGCAATTGGGCACTGATCAGGCTGCAATGATGGGCAATGGCAAGGCTGCAGTTGGCCAATGGTGGGACTTCAACTGGGTACTGATCAGGCTGCAATGATGGGCAATGGCAAGGCTGCAGATGGGCACTGATCAGGCTGCCATGATGGGCAATGGCAAGGCTGCAGATGGGCAATGGTGAGGCTGGAGATGGGCACTGGTGAGGCTACAAATCGGCACTGATCAGGTGCCAATGGTGAGGCTGCAGATGGGCACTGATCAGGTGTCATTAATGGGCAATGGTGAGGTTGCAGATGGGCAGTGGTGAGGCTGCAGATGGGCACTGATCAGGTGTCATTAATGGGCAATGGTGGGGCTGCAGATGGGCAGTGGTGAGGCTGCAGATGGGCACTGATCAGGCGTCATTAATGGCCACTGATCAGGTTGCATTAATGGGCACTGACCCTTGCTTCAAAGTTTATTATTTAAAATGTAATTTTTTTCCCTGAAACATCCCTCTTAAAATTAAGGTGCATGTTATATGCCGATAAATACGGTATGTGTGAGAAATGTCCTAATGGTGCAACTTTTAGCTGACACAAATGATAACTGTTTTTGTGCAAAATGTACCTGAAAATAACAATATAGTAAATAAAGTCAATTAGAAAAAACATACCTTGAATCAAACTGACTGAGGAATACGAGCAACATATAAAGAAAGTAATGGGCTCTTTCTTTAAATGCAAAGACAAGCAATTTAAAGTTTCTGATCCACTTTAGGTACCCAGTTTGGAGTCTCCCTGGGCCCTTTAAACATGCTTCATATTGTATAAAAGTCTACAAAGTCACTTTATTTCCCACCTGGCATATTAGCTATAATAAGTTGTCATAAACCTGAAAATGACACACACTCGTATGTTAAAAGGAGAACTATAATCAAAACAGTCATTACTGTAATAATAGTAAAGCACAAAGGGGTGGAAAAAAGAATACTTTGATGGATTAGTAAATAGGCACATTTTCCACCAGGAAGAAGATAAGAAAAATGACAGCAGTCCAGATGTGCCATGTACAGGCTCAGCGAGTCATACGCTTTCATGCTGGATACATAATATCTTGTTTTCTGCTGTGTGCAATATAACATCTGCTCCATCCATCACTTCACATTGCTTCCAAACAGACCAACTGATTTCTCAATTATTTCTCTGGGTGGGGAGCTTTAAGTTGCAATCCGTTCTGGTGTATCATTACTAGAAAAGATAACTCTAAACTAAAACATAATAACCCCGTTTATTTATATATCAACATTATTATTATTATACGGGATTTATATAGCGCTAACAGTTTACGCAGCGCTTTACAATGTAAAAGGGAGACATTATAGTTACAATACAATATAATACAAGAGGATCAAGTTGGCCCTGCTCAGAAGAGCTTACAATCGAATAATATATCAACATTATGTTAGTGTAATTTTGTATATATACACTATATTGTCAAACGTATTGTCAGCGGCGGCTGGTGAAATTTTAGGAACCCCACCCTTCCTTTTTGGCCACTCCCTCTTCCCATAAGCCCCACCCTTTATAGTTTCCACCCATTGTGTCAGGAGTATACAGCCCAGCATCACCAGATATGGTATACAGAGTCACCAGATAGGGGTATACAGAGTCACCAGATAGGGGTATACAGAGTCACCAGATAGGAGTATACAGAGTCACCAGATAGGAGTATACAGAGTCACCAGATAGCAGTATACACTTACAGAGCCCCAGATAGCAGTATACAGAGCCCCAGATAGCAGTATACATAACACCAGATAGGGTATGCAGTCACCAGATAGGGGTATACAGAGTCAACATATTGCAGTATACAGAGCTCCAGATAGGGTATACAGTCACCAGATAGGGGTATACAGAGTGCCAGATAGGGTATACAGTCACCAGATAGGGGTATACAGAGTCCCAGATAGGGTATACAGAGTCCCAGATAGGGTATACAGAGTCCCAGATAGGGTATACAGGGTCCCAGATAGGGTATACAGTCACCAGATAGGGTATACAGTCACCAGGTAGGGGTATGCAGAGTCCCAGATAGGGTATACAGATAGGGCACTTACATACCCCCCCGAAGTCAGGACAAGTCCCTCACTTACCCCATCTAATAGGCAGGCAGGAGTGTGCAGAGATCGGCTTGCGGAGAGCGGGCTGTCAGTGTGCAGAGCTTCGCTTGCGGACAGCATGCTGGAGCCTGGAGTGGATGGTCCGCGGTGTGGGAGTCGGGACTGAAACCCGGCGGAGTGCTGCACCTGCGTGAGTAATTACGCAGCCAGCAAGTCCACCACAGTCCCGCCCCTGCCCACAGCATCCAATAACAATCAGTCACTGGCTCAGGGCAGCCAATCAGACGTGTGGTTGCCTGTTCAGTGCACACACATAGTCTTTAATGACTGACCAATCGGCTTACTACTTGCTGTCAGCAGACAGCAAGGAGCTGAGGAAAAAAAAAAGAATAGTCAATATACCGGAGCCTCCTGTAGGGGGTCGGGCTGACTTTTTTTTTTCTTGTCAGTGGCAGTGAGGCGGCGCTCAAGAGCCCCTTATTGACCGGACACCGCTGCACGCACATGAACTTTAATGGCATCCCAGTCTTAAGCCTCTTACACACAATCTGATTTTCAGACAACAGAACGTCTGTTTTTTGTTGGATGCTTGTCTCTTGTCGAAAGTGAAGAGCGTGCTAATAATACAAATTTTTTTGTATGACCGAACTCAACGTCAGAAGTGACGTAATGTTTTGAATATTTTTGAATTTTTTTAAGTTTCTGAGCATGCGTAGTCTCGGTCATACAATTTTTTTCGTACAAACACTGTACTAACGGAACGAAAATCGGACGTTGCCTTGTCGTACGAAAACATTTTTCAAGCCTGCACATCCAGCTTTTGTCTGACGAAAAATCTAAATCCGCTGTCAAAAGGAGCATACTAACGGTAAGAATTTCGGACGACAGGCCGCCGAATGAAAATTCCCGTCCGAAAATTGGATCGTGTGTACGAGGCTTTAGTCTTCAGGGTTCAATATTGAGTTTGCCCACCCTTTGCAGCTTCAACTCTTCTGGGAAGGCTGCCCACAAGGTTTAGGAGTCTATGGGAATGTTTGAGTATTCTTCCAGAAGTGCATTTGTGAGGTCAGGCAGTGATGTTGGATGAGAAGTTCTGGCTTGCAGTCTCCGCTCTAATTCATCCCAAAGGTGTTCTATCAGATTGAGGTCAGGACTCTGTGCAGGCGAGTCAAGTTCCTTCATCCCAAACTCACTCATCCATGTATTCATGGACCTTGCTTTGTGCACTGGTCCAAGTCATTTGGTGGAGGGGGGATTATGGTGTGGGGTTGTTTTTCAGGGGTTGGGCTTGGCCCCTTAGTTCTAGTGAAGGGAACTCTTAAGGTGTTTTGGACAATTCCATGCTCCCAACTTTGTGGGAACAGTTTGGGGATGGCCCCCTGATTACACATTGGTTCCATTTTGAGGCCTCATTCTATTTAACATTATTCAGCCAATAAGAGTATTTGACTTGGCCAGCCAATCATATTTTTTAATATTAAAATACAATCAGCACAGATATAAAACCCTGAAAATTATGCAGCTAGCACAAAAAGATCTTCACAAGAATCTAACCACACATATACCAAACAAAGTGCAGCGCAAAAAAAGTCCAACTTTGCTGAAAATTAAAAATAAATCCAAAAAGGACTACAAGTCCCAGAAGACCACAGCGAAGGGAGAGATCTGTGTGTTTATAAAGGAAAGACTGATGGAACCACTTGGTGATAGATCCTCCACTGCAGATGCACTCGCTTCACTCACCTTAATATGTAGACCCTGATCTAACAGGTGGTCAACTACACATATCCCCTCAGGGTCAATTATCTCCAGGGCACTTTTCCTCCAGGCATCAGACATCCAGAGCAGTAAACCTCCAGGTATCAACCATCCAGAGTGATAACTCATCAGGTATTGTACATGCAGAGCGATAATACCAAGGATAAAATATAGAGGACACAACTAAGTGCTCTCCGTTTGACTGCTAAAACTAGTAGAGCACTTAGTTCTGTCCTCGATATTTTATCCTCGGTATTATCGCTCTGCATTTGTAATATCTGGTGAGTTATCACTCTGGATGGTTGATACCTGGAGGTTTACTGCTCTGGATGTCTGATGCCTGGAGGAAAAGTGCCCTGGAGATAATTGACCCTGAGGGGACATGTGTAGTTGACCACCTGTTAGATTAGGCTCTACATATTAAAGTGGTTGTCAACTTGTGACAACCACTTTAACCTACAGGTAAGCCTATGGTAACCATTAACACACAAGAGACACCGCTCTGATCAGTGGAGCTTGGATTTAGGCAATCAGCTGCTGCATCTCCCCCAGGTGCTCAGGCTTCACGAATGTCCTCCATACATTCCGATAGGTTAGCAAAATCGAAGCAAAAGATGAGCCGGCACTCTTGGGGATCAGATAATAAAGTGTTTTTATTCCATCGTGGCAACGGCGATCAACAGCTAACGCGTTTCGGCGGCAGTAATGCGCCTTGTTCACAGCTTACTTCTTAGTGAAAAAACAGATATATAAATACATTTTACAGGCTCTCATAGTCTGGTGTGTCTCCTCCCACATTTAATTGAGTGATAATCACTAATGATCTACCTGGGAGTTCAAACACTACCATACTATGGGTACAAAAAGAAACACAATAGAGCTAGTTCTCATAAAAAGATACAAAGTATATGTATTCACATAAAAGAAAAAGTAAAAAGATACAAAATGCTGCACACATGTGTTAGTGTGTTATACTTTTACAAAGATTGCTACTAGCAGGTGAAGGAGAGGACCAGACAACTCTCTAAATTTGTTCCTAAAAGGTTCATGTATTTTCCTAAATGGTCAAAATCCATACTTCTATAGATGAAGATATGTTAATGAAATGGTAAAAGAGTACTGAGGTTGGTCAGAGGGGTAATGGTTAAACTTCAGAAAAAAAACAAAAAAAAACTAAAAGTAAAAAGTAAAACTAAAACAAACAAAAACAAAAAAACAAAAACTAAAACTAAAAAGTAAAAAGTAAAACTAAACAAAAAAAATAAAACTAAAACTAAAAAGTAAAAAGTAAAACTAAAAAAAATAAATAAAATAAAAATAAAACTAAAAAACTAAAAGTAAAAACCAACTTATTTCAGGAAAAGATCAACATCATATCTGTAGTTCATTCCTGTGGGGACCCTTGTCTGTAGACTGTAGACCCACCAGACTTCCCTTTGTAAGAGCTTATGATGTAAATCTCCCCCCCGGGGGGATGGTCGGACCCTCTCCACATCATAAAAGCAAAATGACGACATGTTGCCCCCCGTGTTCGTGTTTAAGATGTTTAGACACGTTGGACAGTCCCTTATTTGTGGTGTAGGAGGCTCCGTGAAAATACTCACTGACCCTTTTCCTCAGCGCTCTTGTAGTGCAGCCCACATATTGTAGGCTGCAACTTTTATACTCTATAACATACACTACATTATCAGAGTCGCAGTTGATGTCATTTTTGATATTAAATACCTTATTATTGGCATATGATTTGACATCACGCGACTTTTATGTTTCCCACAAAAACGACATGTCGGTGTGCCACATGGATATGAGCCATGGTTTCAGACTCACACACACACATTCACAGACGGGAGTTGTGCTGTGGTGGCCCGACCTGCCCCATACCCATTTCCCATTGGCCCCTGAAGGGACTTCCGCCTCAGCCCCGTTTGGGACAATTGTCCGGGCCTCTCTGGCTCCCCACCTGGGACTGGTCACTATTGAGCTACAGCATTGTACGTTTCATAGAACGCATTATTATTCATTATTTTAGAACACATATAAATATTTTTCGAGTGGACACCTATATACTAATCTACTATCTCAAACATATCATCCTTAGAATTTCAACACATATTAAAACCCCTGACGAGTGGCTGAAATGCCATGAAGCGCGTTGGGTTGTAAATCAAGGACTACCAACAAGCAGCCATCAATTTTCAATGCCAAGACCTGGTTGTTATACCATATATCTATGTACTTTTGATAGTTGATTTATGTACAGGATGTATGAGCTAATTTTGGAATTTCTTTTTGCCAATATGTATGTGTGGTGACCTGTGTATGCATATACAATATGTCCTTTATCTATATGCTCTTGATTGCTGCATCATGCACTTTATGTAATTAGACAGTATATTACATTATTTTTTGCTAATTATTTTTTAATGATTATTAAATGTGCAGAGTCATAAGATGCTGCGTTTTTCGTGGTTGTGATATATGTGATGCAGTCATGGTTTATAATATTTAACATTGTTCAATATGGTTCTTACACACAGCTCCCATACTTTTACACGCTTAGGCGGTCCTCATTTAAAGCCCCATCTCTTTTCTCTTTTTCTTTTTGTATTCAATGTACCAGGGGTGGAGGCCTGCCTCAGCTGGGCATGCCAGGCCACATGTATTTTTTATTTAGCCACACATAACAAAGCCCAGTGGGCTGAACGAGAGGAATCCATATCCAAGCTAAAGAGCATGGTTGGATGAATCTCCTACTTCTGGCTAATGTATTATCAGAATACCCACACAGCATCCAACTTTTTCCACTTGGTTGCTTCAGTTTCTCAGTTAAAGAGGAAGTAAACCCTGACGGGTTTTACTTCCTCTATATTCCCCTGCAAAGTAGAAACATAATGGGCTACTATGCATTGCATAGTAGCCCATTATGTGTCACTTACCTGAAAATGAAGCCTGCGATGTCCAGCGATGTCCCCTGTGCAGGCAGCATCCATCTTCAGCCCCTCTTCCTTTCGGGGCCGTGACTCCGGCTCTGTGACTGGCCGAAGTCGCGTGACATCACCCCTGCGCATGCGCTCAGGAGCCGTCAGTCACGGCACAATCTCAGTGAAGAAACGGCACGGAGGCCATTTCTTCACTGCGCATGTGCCAAAATGACGCCGGCACATCTACAGGGTGGGCCATTTATATGGATTCACCTTAATAAAATGGGAATGGTTGGTGATATTAACTTCCGGTTTGTGGCACATTAGTATATGTGAGGGGGGAAACTTTTCAAGATGGGTGGTGACCATGGCGGCCATTTTTTCAACCTAAGTTTTACCGGCTGAAGTTTTACCGGCGGTACCAGTGGTGGGTAGAACTTTTCAAAGGGGGGAGTGTATATGATTACACGGTGTTTGGCCTTCAATTATAGTGGTTGGTAAGGGTAAAATAATTCCACTTAGGTATATTTACCGGGTGGGACATCTACACGGCCGCAGTAAAACCGTGTACGCGTCACTTCTTTACCGGAGGCACGGCAAAGAAGTGACTCTAACACGGCACTGACTGCCGAGGACTCGCGTACGCGTCCCCACTACAGTGCGCTGAAGCCGGTCAGTGTCTCGGCCTCAGTGCCGGGGCTTTCCTTC
>BLSH010105798.1:299398-309421 GCA_018402905.1 Glandirana rugosa | reverse complement strand
GATTCCCCCAGTTGTACTCCCCCTAGTATGTACGATGCATGCATATTCTTAGCCCCCAAGTGCATAACTTTACATTTATCAACATTAAACCTCATTTGCCACATAGTCGCCCAATTAGACAATGCATTGAGGTCGGCTTGTAAATTAGAGACATCCTGCAAGGAAGTTATTCCACTGCATAGCTTTGTGTCATCTGCAAACACTGAAATTGTACTTTTAATCCCAGACCCTATATCATTTATAAAGATATTGAAAAGTAAGGGTCCCAACACTGAACCTTGGGGTACACCACTGATAACCTTAGACCATTCAGAGTAAGAATCATTAACCACTACTCTCTGAATTCGGTCTTTTAGCCAGTTTTCTATCCATTTACAAATTGATCTTTCCAAGCCTGTAGACTCTACCTTACACATTAGTCGTGTGTGGGGAACGGTGTCAAACTCTTTTGCAAAATCCAAGTATACCACGTCCACAGCCACCCCTCTGTCCAAGGTTTTACTTACCTCCTCATAAAAAGAAATCAGGTGTGTTTGACAACTTCTGTCTTTCATGAATCCATGCTGTCTGTTGCTTAAAATCTTTTTATCCAACAAGAACTTATCTATGTGGTCTTTTATTAAACTCTCCAGTATCTTCCCAGCTATAGAAGTTAAACTAACAGGTCTATAGTTACTTGGTAAAGACTTTGATCCCTTTTTAAATATGGGCACCACATTGGCCCTACGCCAATCCAGTGGTACTATTCCAGTCATTAAGGAGTCCCTAAAAATTAGATACAATGGCTTTGAAATGACAGAGCTCAATTCCTTTAAGGTCCGTGGATGGATGCCATCCGGTCCAGGTGCTTTATCTACCTTTATTCTGTCTAAATACTTCTGGACCATTTCACTTTTGAGCCATTGTGGATCATTTGTGGCTGTGTCACTACCATCCCCATTATGGACATGAGCTCCCCCATGCTCCTTTGTATACACAGAGCTGAAGAAAGTATTTAATAAGTTTGCCTTCTCATTGTCCCCAGTCACGCACTCTAGATTATTTTGTAAAGGGCCTACATGCTCAGACCTGACATTTTTACTATTAATATATTTGAAGAATTTTTTGGGGTTTGTCTTACAATCCTTTGCAATCTGTCGTTTGTGGAGAATTTTTGCATCCTTGATTCCCTTTTTACATATTCTGTTATATTCTTTGTAACATTTAAAAGATGATAGTGTTCCCTCATTTTTATATTTTTAAATGCTCTTTTCTTATCATTTATAATTTTTTTAACTTTGGCCGTGAGCCACATAGGTTTTATTTTTAGCCTCTTAAATTTATTGCCCATGGGAATATACTTTGCAGTGAGTTCGCATATAGTTTTTTTGAAAAATTCCCATTTCTGTTCTGTGTTCATTGATGCCAATATTCCCTCCCAGTCTAAGTGCTGGAGAGCAGCCCTCATCTTTGTAAAATTTGCTCTCTTAAAATTAAGTTTTCCTTTGTCTATCTTTTTTTTCTTTATATTATTTTTTATTATGGTAGTAACTTTTTTCAAAAGTAAGCATTTGAAAATATTACTCTTGAAATAGGAATATGACTAATTCTGTGTATTTAGGTAGGTCCTTAGCATATCCCTGTGTATCTTCATCATGTCTTCCTCATACAAGTATTTGTTACCAGTTTCAGTTTATGTTTAATAGGAGATAAGAGTTTAGAATGAATATTAAGGGGAGGCATTGTGGAAGTCAAAGTCGGGGTTATGAAGAATCTCCCCGACTGATCATAGATATAAAGTAGAAGATATATAGGATACGGAGAAGAGATAGAGAGCGGTGTAAGAAGAAAAAAAGTAGAGTAGGGTTTTCCCATGGAGTATCACCTCCTAAGCCTCCCCGTTTTCCTGTAAAACCTCGTACACACGGTGCAACGATCGTATGACCGAATGGACCAAATAGTATGCTGGCTGATGTATCTCGCGTACTGACATACACTAAGCGAATGTACAACCAAGTCGAACGTGGTGACGTGTTACGAATGTATAAAGAGGAAGCTCAGGTGCATGTAGTTTGTGAAGTAGGAAAGTAGGTTTACACGAACGGACACTTCCGGGCGTTCCTGACTTCTGAGCATGCGTGTTTTGCACAGTACAACTTGTTGGACCAACTTCTCTGTACAGACGATACAACGGTCGTACAACCGCTTGTTGGTACAACCAAAGTTTTCTAATTTGCTCATCCAACTTCTGTTGTACAATCGTCGTATGTCCGTACTAACGGGTGGATGATCGTACAACGAGCGGTCGTACGACCATTTTCATACGACCGTCGCACCGCGTGTACGAGGCTTAACATGTACCTTATCCACTGATTCCACACCTTCCAGAAATATGTTAGTTTGTCATGCAATATTGCTGATAATTTCTAATTTATTATTATCAATGACATGTTGTCTTTCACCAGTTCAAATTTTACAAATTGTATGTGTATAGCTAATAGCACTAGTTATAAGAAGTTTTCTGCAACCTTGCAACAGCTATTCTTGCTGCCAGTAGTATCTAAGAGATTCATTTTCCAAAGTGTTTGGGTAGATCTCTGGTTTATGGGGACTTTCTGAGGGGTCTATATGGAGTCTTATTGAGGTTAATATGGGCATCTAAATGTATGAAATGATAGATCCTGATTAAAACCTGACATTTTTGGGCATGTTCATCATATATGGAAATAAATGCCTTACTTTCTTCATTCTCTGAAGCATGGTGAGGGTTTAGGATAAAATATGCCATTGTTGATGGTATCATGTACCATCTAACTAGTGCTTTACAATTAACTTCAATGATTGGGGTGTTGATGTACAATTTGGATGCACTTGTTGCCCTCCTAGTGCCATCATCACTCCCAGGTCCTGTTTCCATTTAACCATGTAAAGTAAATTTTTAGAGGTTCACTCAAGAATATTGTATATCGAGGAGAAATTACCTTTCATTTTCATGTCAACATTTTTGTAAACACACTGTATTACCAAAAGTATTGGGACACCTGCCTTTACACGCACATGAACTTTAATGGCATCCCAGTCTTAGTCCGTAGAGTTCAATATTGAGTTTGCCCACCATTTGCAGCTATGACAGCTTCAACTCTTCCGGGAAGGCTGTCCACAAGGTCTAGGAGTGTCTATGAGAATGTTTGACCATTCTTCCAGAAGCGCATTTGTGAGGCCAGGCATGTTGGAGGAGAAGGCCTGGCTCGCAGTCTGTGCTCTAATTAATCCCAAAGGTGTTATGTCGGGTTAAGGCCAGGGCTCTGTGTAGGCCAGTCATGTTTCTCCATCCCAAACTCACTCATCCATGTCTTTATGGACCTTGATTTGTGCACTGGTCCAAACCATTTGGTGGTGGGAGGGGGGGGGGGGTTATGGTGTGGGGATGTTTTTCAAGGGTTAGGCTTGGCTCCTTAGTTCCAGTGAAGGGAATTCTTAAGGCGTCAGCATACCAAGACATTTTGGACAATTTCATGCTCCCAACTTTGTGGTAACAGTTTGGGGATGGCCCCTTCAGTTTCTAACATGACTGCGCACCAGTGCACAAAGCAAGGTCCATAAAGACATGGATGAGCGAGTTTGGGGTGGATGAACTGGACTGGCCTGCACAGAATTCTCACCTTAACCTGATAGAACACCTTTGGGATGAATTAGAGGGGAGACTGTGAGCCAGGCCTTCTCTCCAATATCAGTGCCTGACCTCACAAATGCACTTCTGGAAGAATGGTCAAACATTCCCATAGACACGCTCCTAAATGCAGCAGCATGTGGTATCTTTGCTCCTGCTTAATGTGACAGCTTTCTACTTAGGGCTCCTGGCTGTTTGCTAGGGAGATGGCAGTCTCTGGTATCCTAACTTTCGGTGATGTATCTCTGCCGGCCTCCTTCAGCTATCAACCAGGGATTCCTGGAGATAGTTTAAAAAATAAAGAAAGGGAGTTGGGTCCTCTTTCAAAATTCATACCACAAACAAGCGTGTGAAAACCACTGAATGGTAATGACCCTATTTCGTCACATTGGCACATGCATGCGTCATCTTCAATTTTTTTTTTCCAAACAAAAGTTTATTGAACAAAGATAAAAGGAATAGTACATAGTCAAGTAAGGGGTATACAAAATCCAGACTTAGGAATACAGTATCTTAGTCATATGATCTAGAAAATCTTATGACAACTAAATATAATACAGTAAATACTCGTACGTAGACGACCAAGGCCATTTGTCCAAGGTCCCCTACACTGATCGGATGCCATATAATTTTATTAAATATAATACAGTATGGAGTATACAAGTCATAGGGCATGTGTCATCTTCTGATGCCATCCTAACACTGCCTAGAATGCAGCTTTTAGCTGCATTAAACATCAATTTACCCATTTCTACATAAGCCTCTTGATATTACTCTACCATATTGATAATTTCTTTATCTGAACAAAATTTTTAAATGAACTCTTGTGTTTGAGAAATGAATTTAATAACCATTTAAGCCTTGTAATAAAATTATACAGCCCCTGTCTTCCTAATAGGAAAAGGCAGCAGGGAACATTGGTCACCACTTCTCCTTTGGTTGTGATTTATATGGGATGTAACACATTGCAACGGTAGAAGATTGGAGGATCTTTAAAAAATAACTCAGAGCGGCATTTGTTAAAGTGTCAGAATAATCAGGAAATACATGCTGCAAACATAAAATGTCCTTCTCTAGGTTACTGCTTCAAATCAACAGCTGTTACTTTGTGTAGCGTGATCAGTACAGGCTCCGAGCAACTGCGGACTTTAGAGCAGCACAATAAATTTCCACTCCTGATTGATGGAGAAGTAGCAGGGGCTGTGCAAGCCAGACGGCCTGTGTGCTTCTGTCCTTTTTAGCTAATGTGTAACAACCAATTTATTTTGCAGAACATTAAAGGAGAAGCCATTTTTTTGGAAATCAAAAATAAATCAATTTAGCGCATAGCTATAGTGAAAACTTTGTAGCAGTGTAGGGTATTTGAACTTTTGTGTGATATTGCTGTCCCATAAGTGTAACTAAATTAGCCCATGCCTTGTAACGTGTGAACTAGTACTGCATACATTTATAGGAAGTACTTAACATATTTCCCTCAGTTTGGGCCCCTCCGAACAATGACCCTTCTAGGCCCTGTTCACACTGGCATTAGAAAGAGGTATTTGCATTTGGGGTTCGCTTTTGCCGCTCCCCAAAGGCTTAGCATAGCAGCTTACAATGGATAATTTGGACAGTGGACAGAGCTGTTCACATTTGAAAAAAATGTAGTGTTTGCATTGCTTCGCTTAGCTGATCAAAATTAGGGTTAGTTGTTGAGTCTGGGAAGAGCTGAGACTTGTTAAAATGATTGTAAACCATCACCTTGTAAACCCATTAAGTGTAAAATAGAAATGAAAGGCAAAACATTTGTGTATAGATATATAAAAAAAAATAAACACCTTTTTCCCCTTTTTTATAAGTGATCACATTCCCTCTGTTCTCAGCTGCATAAGAGCTGGAAGGAGAAGAAGCAGCAGCACACTGAACTTCCCAGTGAATGGCTGTGTAGCGGGGGGTGTATGAGGAAGAGTCTGATCATTGGAGGAGAGTACACTAAAGCGCCGTACACACGGTGTGACGGTCGTACGACCGAACGGCCCAGATCATAGTTTGGCTGTTGTATCTCGCGTAAAATCCCCAGTAGAAGTCCCATTGTGACGAAACGCGTTGGGGAGAAGGGTGTCTGCTCCATGTCAACTGCGCTCATTGTGTGTACACATCGTTTGTCCAATTTCGCTCAATACTCTCGATTTTAATGTAAGTGCATTTCTTTAATAAATTGCCTGATTTTATCGGATTTACACTATGTGGAGCTTCCTTTGTTTTCCTCCCTCTGTGGCCGTCACCACATGCATGTAAGCTGGAGTGATTGTCCATTTCCTGTGACTAATCGAAGAAGAGGATCTGGTTGATGTAGCTTTTTGGAGCATTACCATCTTTTCTAGGGTAAGAGTACCCATCTTTATTATGCACAGGTGTGGTGAAGGCACAAGGTGATCTCCATTTTGAATTATTGACACAGTTTTATTATCAGTTCCCCACGTGTATATTTATGAGGTGGTGGGAACCACATCACTTGGATATTATTTTTTTGAATCACATATGTTTGCTATTCAGAGACTTTTCACTGTTTCTTGATGTTTTGATGGACTGTTTTTTGATTTTTATGTTACTATAGTGATTATTTTCAACACTGTTATATGTACTTAACCATGCGCGGCATTCACTATACTATCTACTATCTAATTCCACATAAAGAATGCAATACGCAGAGAACAGGATAGTTTTTAATACCAGTACGTGGTACAGCAGGCACATATCAGGAATATGAAGTGTTGGGGTAGCAAACGCTTTAACTCTTTACATTCAAGTCTATGATAAAGTGTAGACGCACCTGTAGCATTTACGGTACGCTTACAGCAAGTTTGAGAAGTGTCAGTCAAATACCAGTGAGCTGGGAAAAAAATCTTCCCCCTTAATAATGAAAAAATCACTTGGAGGGCATCTGGGATGCCCAATAAACTCATCAAAAATGCATGTCACATGTAGGCATGTTGGTTTGCATTAGGTTTAGTTCCAGCCATTTTTGTGTTTATTAAAAGGCAGCAGCTACAAAAAGTGTAGCTGCTGACTTTTAATAAACACACACTCACCTGTCCCATGGTCCAGCGATGCAGCTGCCCGAAGCCCCGGAATTGCAAGTGTGGGCACCTGGCTGTGACGGCTTGCGGCTTGCGTATGCGCGAGTCACGCTGTGCCTTCTCAATGACCAGGCAATCTTCTGGGGCCTGTAACGTGTCCCCAAAGATTGCGGGAAGGGAGGGGGAGTAGAGAACTGTAAATACTAGGTATCTGCTCCCCACCCCAAATAAATGACATGTCAGGGGGTAAGTAGTGCTTAAAGTGGAACTTCCACTTTTGGGTGGAACTCCGCTTTAAAGAATTTGTTACCCCAACACTTCATATTTCTGTACCATGTACAAAGTATCCTGTTCTCTTTATATTGCTGGGGAATCCCTGGTGTTCCTACTAGTCCCTCTGCTCTTCTATTAAAAACTGACCACACTAAGCAGGAGAGCCCACCGTAGTTAGTTCTTGAACTGTGCTGGGAACTCAGTGTACTACCCTCCAATGATCAGACTTGTCCTGACACCCCCCCGCTGCACAACCATTCGTTGGGAAACTCAGTGTACTGCTGCTTCTCCTCCCCCAGCTCTTATGCAGCTGAGAACAGAGGGAATGTGATCACTTATAAAAAAGGAAAAAAGGGTATTTATAATATGTTTTATATCTATACACAAATGTTTTGCCTTTCATTTCTATTTTAAACTGAATGGGTTGTTTTACAAGGTGATTGTTTACAATCACTTTAATCTTTCCTTTCTGACAGCTCTGCTTATATTGGAGTGATTGGAGTCTAGTAATAATATGTACCTCGGAAAAAGAAGCTGTAGGTGTTGCCTAGTGAAACCATGTTTGGTTGCCATTTGTGGGGTCCCTGCAATGGCCCCCTAAGACACCAGACACACACATACTGTGATCATCCCCACCCCTTGCTCTGCCTCTATCCCACCTACGATAAAAGTGGGCATGGTCAGTAGGGTGTCACTGCATTTCCTTTTGAAAATCTGGTCACCATAACTAATGTAGCACCCTCTAGGTAGTGAGGTGCTAGAGTGAGGTTGTTCTCTGGCAGTGTAGGTAAATTTAGGCAGGCCTAGCCATTTGCTAGGTCTGTTTGTTTTGATTCTGGGCTGGGAGTGGTGCAGGGTAGCAGCTGGTGACTCACAGGTGGTGTCACTTCTCGGTTGCCTCCCCTTTTGTTCTAGAAGGTGCTAGAAGGAAGAGTGAAGAAGAGGTGTGGAACTGCATGGGGTATCTTAAGGAGCCTTGACCAATCCCCAACTTGGATTGGTAGGGGACAGTCATTCTTAATTACCTGGGGTCAGCCCAGCTGGGGTAGGAGTAGTTGGGTGGAAGAAATGGAGTAAGAGAGTGTGGAGACTGTCAGGCCCATGGGGAGCTCCCCAGTCTGGGGCAGGGGTGACCCTGGGCTGAGGCTCGGGTGTATCCTGGAGGAGAGAGAGAGAGAGAGAGATCCTGGAAGGAGACGCACAGGAGAGAGCAGGAGAGAGGACAGCAGGAGAGAGAATATGCTAAGAGTCTCCAGGAGAACTACTGGTTGCAGAAAGTGAAGTGCTGGTGAGTGAGGCACATTCGGGAGGACTGGGTAGGCATGCATGAAGAGAGCTGGGAGTTTGAAGCTGGAAATGGGTGCAGAACCAGGAGAGAGGACTGTGGGAAGAGCAATGGAGAGAGGTCATTGCAACCATGCTGGCTGGCAGGGCCTGAAGAGAGCTATCTGGGAGTGGTAGCTGAATAGAGGACAGCTAGCACCTGAACTTATCTACACAAAAGAGGCCCGAAGCCTCTGCCCGCAAAAGGCAGTCTACGAGCCCTGGCTGAGTCAGCATGTCAGGCCTAACCATGCGGTGCTAGCTAGTCTGGAGGAGTGATAGTCTGTAGCAAGGCACGTGCTGGAGGAAGAGTAGCAGTCTGCAGCAAGTGTTTGTGCTGGAGAAGAAATGGAAAGCAGCAAGTGTTTGTGTTGGAGAGAGGAGATAAGTGTATATACTGCAGTGTATATAGGAGTCCTGAGCACATTTGCACTGATTGTTCTTAGGCATCCCATAATTCCCAAATCCCTATGCAAGTTCATTACCCATCAATAAAAAAAAAACAAAGCAATGGACTGTTCTATGTCTCTGAGTGCCTGAGATGGATGTCTGACTGGGCAGGGTGACAGGTGAACCACTACTTTCAGCAACCCCTATGATGGCATGGCTACACTAACCGAACAGAACTAAAGAAAAAATAGGACCCTTGGCATAGGTAGAGAGCTTACACATTTTGGTACAATACAAGCCAGTACCCTATGATTTTGGCTTTGTTTAGGGTGAAATGTTTAAATGATGCACATAATATGCATTCCTGCTTATCTACAATGTACTTGTGTCTGAGCATTGTGCAAATGGAAATAGATTACCTTTGAGTCCTCCTAAAAGGCCCAACAAGTAGATGCAATTAACGATCTTGCCTCTTATCTACACATAGATGCACGTGTATGTATGTCTGCAAATAAATGACATTGCTTGAAAACTATATAAGCTGAACATACACAAAGGGCAAGATAGACGTCTTTACTGATTTCCTTTTTCCTCCCTCTCGTTGTGTGATACAGATTGAATTAAGTAGGAGTGAGAAAATGAAAAAGCTATTTAAAGAACAAACATTGTAGAGCAGATCTAAGTTTAGTAACACAACGGGGGTGAGCATTTTCATTTTTGATTCGGGAGGAAACAGCAGGAGAAAATTGGGTTCACAAACACCCCACAAGACACATCACCACTTTCTATCTCAGAGCATGAAAATGGCTAATAAGCAGTTCTAGAAAAAAGATTGTATGAGTGTCTTATGTGGCAGGATGAAGGTTTTAAGGGGATTTCCCAGTTGGTAGAACAGACCACTGATTATGTCTAGAGTTGAGCGAACACCTGGAAGTTCGGGTTCTGCTGGTCCGTCCGAACTTCGGGACAAAGTCCGGGTCCGGGTCCGGACGGAACCCGAACGATCGCACGGTAAAAAATACAAAAATAAAAAAATTTTTATAAATTTCAATAAAGGGACAGGGGTAAAAAAACATCCCGCGAACGGGATGGGAATGGGGGTAAAATGAAGGAAAACGTCGGGAGACCCCGAAAGGTCCTGAAAGGATGTCGGTAAAAACACGGATTTTCAAGCCCAGGGGTAACTAAAGTTACCCCAAGCAACAGGCACGCTAGCAAGCCCAAGGCAGGCCTGGGCCTGGGCCTGAAACAGGGCTTCAAGCCTGCCTGGTCGTCTTGGGCTTGAAGGTCCACAAGCGAGTTGAGATCTGTATTAGTCACCAGACAAGA
>BLSH010105798.1:268762-286349 GCA_018402905.1 Glandirana rugosa | reverse complement strand
AAGGTCTCATACACACGGACGTTTTTTTGACGCCGGCGTTTTCTGGCATTTTTTGCATGTTAGTCAATGGTCCCATAAAAACGTGGGCGTTTTTGAGCTGTAGATGGCGTCGGCGTTAGTGAGCTGAAAGTAGAACCCACGGCCATCGCGTTCTGAGGCTGTAACGTTTTGGCATTTTTTGACGCCGACGCCGCAAGACGCCAACAAACGCCAACTAACGCCAACAAACGCCAACTAATATTGTACCGGCGTTTTTTGACGTTGACATTTTTAGGTTGAAAAATAGCAGAGGGATGATTTTTTTTTAAAAACGCCTATTGACGCCGACGCTCACTAACGCCGATGCATAACGCCGAAAAACGCTGATTTTCTTTCCTTGACGTCAGGCCCGATGTTTTGTTTATTTTTAAAGATACGCCCGTGTGTATGAGGCCTTATTGATCGAACACTTATCCTATTCTACATGTCTTGTGTAGGTTTCTTTCTATTCTCTGCAGTCATTTAACTCTTACTTACATTTTTTCTCCTTTTCATAAAACTTCTCTTTATCTTTCCTGAGGCAAGGATACAACAATGTTATAAATTTCTAATGTGATAGAACAGACAGAAAGTGGCAAATGGCTGCTCCCTCGTAGCTGAATGCTTTCCCGACTTTATTGCAGTTTGTTTCTTCATAACTGAGAATACAGTGTGATTTTGCTATATCTCCTGGGTCAGATGACCTACACGTTTCAAGCCACTGCGGCGTTTTGTATAATAGATACATCAGTCGCCGGCGAGATAAGCTGCTTGTTTTGCTAGGATATTCAAGATGAGTAATAGATGATCCTTTGATCCTCATTTTAGTTTTATGTTCACTTTTTTGTTTTTTTTTTTCGTTCTGACTTCGCTGCATACTGTGAGTAATTATTAGTACCAAAAATTCCCAACGCGTTTTGTGGACTATCTCTGTGTTCTTTCAACTTGATCATCACTGTCAGCTTTGTTGTGACCTAATATCAGCTCGTCCCCAGTGGAAAAAGTTTCCTTTCACTTTGGTGATATTCATCAAGAACCCTGTCAGTCCTTCTAATGAACAGCAGCTTCTCAACGTTTATTGGCAGCGGTCTGTTGCAAGTGTCACTGACAATGCTGGCAGATGTGCTAAATATTCTTTCAGATAAGCCACAGGAGGATGTAGGACAATAATAAACCTCCGTGAAAGCTCCGCAGGTCGTTTGTTTTTTTTCCTTTAAATAAATGGAGTGAAAGCTTTTCTATTTAAAGGAATAGTATTCCAATTTTATTGTTTTTTTAAATTTAGCAGAGGTCAATTTAATGAGGAGGTACAGCATCATGAACACACAAAGCTGCTAAATGGGTGAGCCGAACCAAGGTCATTGTAATCAAGAGAGAATTTCCTTCAATAATTTATTTTTTCATTTTGGTGACATAATATTGTTGCACTATTTTAATATTTGATGCTAAGCATGGAAATAAATAATAGCAATAATAATCTTATATATTCTCATGTCCTTGTTTTGTTATCTTGTATAAAGCAATTAAGAAAAACTATATAAGGCAAGGAGAAGAAGTAAAAAAGGTTACATAAAAGATTCCTCTGGGGGCACAAAAGATAAACATATATACTATATTGTCAAAAGTATTGGGACACCTGCCTTTACACGCACATGAACTTTAATGGCATCCCGGTCTTAGTCCATAGGGTTCAGCATTGTTGGCCCACCCTTTACAGGTATAACAGCTTCAACTCTTCTGGGAAGGCTGTCCACAAGGTTTAGGGGTGTCTATGAGAATGTTTGACCATTCTTCCAGAAGCGCATTTGAGAGGTCAGGCACTAAGAAGACCTGGCTCGCAGTCTCCACTCTAATTCATCTGAAAGGTGTTCTATCAGGTTGAGGTCAGGACTCTGTACAGGTCAGTCAAGTTCCTCCACCCTAAACTCGCTCATCCATGTCTTTATGGACCTTGGTGACTGCTGACCCCAGGTTATTGCGCTACGATTGACTGACACTTTGACAAGCTCGATGTTTACAGATTTGATGATTTTGTGTGAGGACACCTAGAGGAAAGAGTAGCAGTGACCAATTCTCTTGGTTATCCTGCAAAAGCCACACCATGAGCGTGCATGTCCCACTTTGTGATATCAACGCAGGAATAATTTCATTCACCCACTCTTGGAGAGGTCCCTACGAGAGATCTACCCCAGGCTCATTGTTGTTGGCAATCTGGTAAGCCTTCAATCATTCCGGTGGCGGTGTCTCATATCCAATCTGGTGATTGATAGAGGATACATTCTTGCACCTAAGGATGTCCTCATATCACCTTTAGAACTTTCATGAACTTCAAGTATCAATTTTTGTGATTAGTTGCAATATTATCATTTTTTATGCATATATTTTTTTTTTTGTACTATATATTTATGCACTTTACTTTACTGATTTATGCACTTTACTATCAAGTTGTTTACATAAAAGGTACTCTTCCTTGTATGTATTTCAGATTAGAGGGCGATTTAACCCCATGGTGAACTCCTTCTCTCTGGACCTATATTCACTTTTTAATATGCTAATCTATCTACCATATAATATTTAATGTGTGTGGTACACTAATATAGTCTTAAATAAGTGCTGCACTAGCTCTCCATATTTGTTTGATTGTGGTGTCAGATGCTGTTTTAGACTTCATACTTAGCGCAATATTCACATACCAATATACTTTATGGACCTTGTTTGTGCACAGGTGCACAGTTATGTTGGAACAGGAAGGGTCATCCCCAAAATTGTCCAAAATGTCTTGGTATGTTGACACTTTAAGAGTTCCCTTCACTGGAACTAAGGGGCCAAGTCCAAACCCTGAAAAACAGCCCTGCACCATAATCCCCCTTCCACCATATGATTTGAACCAGTGCACAAGGCAAGGTCCATAAAAGACACGGGTCTTTAGGTCATCCCGGGTCATCCCAGTGTTTGAGATGGAGGAACTTGACTGGCCTGTACAGAGTCCTGACCTTAATTTAATAGAACACTTTTGAGATTAATTAGAGTGGAGGCCGTGAGCCAGGCCTTCTCATCCACATCAGTGCCTGACCTCACAAATACGCTTCTGGAAGAATCAGTCAAACATTCCCATAGACACTCCTAAACCTTGTGGACAGCCTTCCCAGAAGAGTTGAAGCTGTTATAGCTGCAAAGGATGGGTCAACTCAATATTGAACCCTACGGACTAAGACTGGGATGCCATTAACGTTCATGTGCTTGTAAAGGCAGGTGTCCCAATACTTTTGACAATATAGTGTATATGATACGTTTTAAGGGTTAGTTCCCCTTTTCACAAAAGGTGAATTAACTCACAACATCCTCCAAACACCCCTGGTCCTAGCTGTACTTACCTCCTTGGATGATTCATTTTCACTGCCCATGCTAGCTGATGTAGTAGTCTAGGTATTTGAAAGACGTGCTCTTCTGCACTCTTCTTTTTCTTTTGGGACACCGTCCCAGATTCAGATGAGATTCTTATTGGTCAGTGTGGTCAGGTGTAGAGCAGGGACTGGGGGTGTGGGAAGGGTATAGAGAGTTATTTCACTTTTTCGTTTGTGCAAAAGGGTGAACTAATCCTTTAAGAATTTTTCAAACATTACCAGGGTATATTGATAGTGGGCCATCTGAGGATACCTTTAGAAGAGCTCAGCTCTCAGACTTCAACTTTTCCTAGTTCAGCCCTACTGTATGTCCAGGCTGTAAAGCCAGCTATTGGCTGCGACGGAGGAAGCTGACATTACATCTGATAAGTCAAAGATGTACTTCCCATTTCTAAGGAAGCAGGTTTCCTTCTTTTCTCTGATAGATGATATCAGAGACAGTATTGAAAAAAAAAAAAAAAAATTCATCTTG
Organism: Glandirana rugosa; assembly: GCA_018402905.1. Classification (NCBI taxonomy): domain Eukaryota; kingdom Metazoa; phylum Chordata; class Amphibia; order Anura; family Ranidae; genus Glandirana; species Glandirana rugosa. Next base: position 282,455 of record BLSH010105798.1, on the reverse strand, counting down.
ATTGCTTAGGAAAACTTTATCCACTGTCAGCACAAGATTCTGCAATACCAGACTGTCCACCAGAGGTAGACGCAGCAGAATTTCATCTCACCAATCAATGATTCAGCCTCAATTGAGGATCCTTTAGACACGAATAGACCCCAACTTAGGGGAGCTTACCAAATGGCGGGTAAACGCCTGCAAGTCAACCATTGCCTTATCATCTGTATCCAAAGCCCTTCAGGTATGGACAGGGCCGCTGATAAGGCAGTATAGCCATCCCTCTTGTACTGGGCCCGAGCCCCATCAGTTCAAAAGGGGGGCCCAGTCACATGCTGAGCTGTACTGTCTTGTTGCAGACACCAATCCTATTCTGCCTCCCCCTGCAGCGCTGCCAGCTTCTCCTCCTCTTTATCCTACTGGCCGCACTTTGGGGGGATCGATCCTGGCACATGTGCCCCTTCCATTTTTCTGTCCAGCCCACAGCGCTACCAGTTTCCCTCCTCTCCTCTGCAGTCAGCTGATATGGGCACATAGGAGATGTTTCAGGATGGAGAGTGGGGCAAGAGGCCGGTAAACATGTAATTTACTGGTTCCTTCCTTGCCCAAATGAACACAGTGAGCAATCGGTACCAATCACTCCTGTGTTCATTCATCACTGAAGCATAGTAAACTGTGTTTACTGTGTTTCAGTTTGTGAATGAGCAGGTAGCCTCACAGTGCTTCCTATTCATTCATCTGTGAAGCTGAGGCTGCAGAGAAAGGGACTGATAAATCTATGTCCTCTGTCACTTTCTGCCATAAGGGGCCCTGTCAGGTTGGCCGTATGGGGCTCCGTGATTTCTAACAGCAGCCCTGGTTATGGACCGAAAACATGGAAACAGCGACTCATCACTCTGCAACCCTTATCCTAACAGCCTTTGCCCCATCCGATTCAGCATCCTTGTGGAATCTCACTTGGAAACTATTCTTCTTTGTGGAGATGGCATTGAGCTGGGGAGTATCAGAGCTTCAGGCTCTGGGATCAGAAGATAATAGTATTAGTTTTTGGTACTCGGATAGAGTGGAACTTAGATTGGTACATGGATTCATGGATTCATCCCTGAGTTCTCCTCTTCCTCTACCATCTCTGAACCTGGGGCCCTGCCAAATCTTTTCAGATGCAATTTCGACCTTCTTCATGAAGACGATATTACTTTTGTACTAAGACACTAACTTCAAGCCACAAGTCCCTTCAGACTTTCATCTAACCTATTTGTAATACTCTAAAAAGAAAAAAAAAACAGGGGAAAGAAGCATCATCTGGGGCGGAGGCCTCCAGCATGTGGCCCTCCAGCCATTCCTGAACTGCAGTATCCATTATGTCGGCCATGTCGGTGGATGTCAGAGCTTTGCAATGCCTCATGGCACATGTGGTTCTACGGCAGCTGGGGAGCCATAGTTTACAGATCAATGAAATTGATTAAAAAGGCGTACACAGCAAGGGGTCTAGATTCCCCTCTTCAATTTGGCAGTATGCCACCTGGTTGTTTTCTGCTTCTTGGACAGCCAGAGTAGACATATCCATCAAAACAATCTAAAGGGTAGCATCGGGGTCATCCCAACATGCGCTTATGAGACGTTACGGAGTAGACCCAGCAGCTCTCTCATCTGTACAAACTGGCAGACAGGCTATCAGGCCAGCATTTGCCTATTTTAAATAATTTTTCTAACATTTTTCTAATCATCATCCCACCCATTTCAGCTAGTTATTTGTCACACATATGCTGCCATGGAAGCACCAGGAAAACAGAAAATTGTATCATACTTACCGTAATTTTCTTTTCCTGGTGCCTATCCATGGCAGCATACAAGCCCAACCTCGGTATGCTACAACGTTCAATATATTCCCAAGACACAGGTACATCTGACAATGAATGCCCATAGTATAGCGAACTTTGTCTTTATGGGCACTGTAGATGATTTTGACTCTTCATTTCTTCCTTTGATTCTTATGTTAACCTATGACAAATGGAACAAGGTGGTCTCTGCATTACATTGTCTTAATAAAACAAAGTTACAAAAACCCTAAGAATGTACTGTTGTTACTGGAACAGTGTCGTCTCCTAATCGGGACACCAGTTTCCGTCACAACTATCTCATTGGGAAGATCTTTTATGACCCTGTTAGTGTAACACTAAAGTGGGGGTAAATCTCTCCATTGAAAATAAACACATTAATATAAATAATACATAAATAATATATAAACCTGGTTATAAACCGTTCCTACTTTATCAATAGGTAGAACAAATATTTTTCCTAGAGTTTCACCTTAGATGGTATGTATATCCATTTTGTTTTTGGGACAGAGTAGGAAAGGCTCAAAATCTCTGCCAGTTTATGTTTTTATTCTGTGTACTATTAGGGAAACTGTTCACTTCCTGTCCCAAAAAATCTCCAAAAGTGAGGGGAATTCCCAGTTGTCCCTGGAACAGATGTCCCAATTGGAAGATTTCCCCTTGCCTGTTGTTCTATGGACAACTCTAAAACTTTGGATTTTTCATCAGTTGCTTTATCGACGATAATGATTACCAGTACAGACAGAAGGTAAATCTCCCCAAAATTGGAATGAGACAGAAATAAAAATTTGAAAACAAAACTTTCTTACTCTATCCAAAAATAAAAAAAAGTAAATATGTGATGGATTAGCTCACAACAAGGTTCATTCCTAATTAAGTCTTTGCGAAATTCAAACCATCCTTGTGTCAGTAAAATTGGGATATTGTATAACTTCTTCCGTTCACAAAATTAACTGGCTGGCAGCAAGATAACCTATCAATTTTTTTTTCTAATTTTAAAGCTTTCTATTGCATGTAATTTAAACTACATATGGAAAGTGCATGCTGTGCCAAGGTCCCTCTGTATTATGCAGCCTGATCAATGAGAACATGAACAGTGGGACATATAGCATTAAATCAATTAAGATCTTGCTTATCTGACAGCCACCAATTCCTCCCTGTGGTGCATACAAATGAAAAATCAGATCTTACCAATGCAGCTTAAAAATATGTAAACCCCATCATAATATTTAATATTTTTAAATCTGTAGCTTTCATTAAAAAAAATACCTGTTGACCCTGCCATGATGGCTCTTGTTTGAGCGCTTTCTGTTATGGGGTGACAATTGTCTGTCTCTGTCTCCCAATTATGCTTCAGTTTGGCACCCTGTGATGCAAGCTTCTTGTGATAGAGACTACTAGCATTCATTTCAACAAACATCATGGAGGCACCCATCCACTGTTGTCACCATCGGTAAACCCTCCCTGTCTACTTGACATGAAGCCATTGCAAGTAGACAGGAGTTGCTGCAATGAGCTTTCATGTAAGCAGGAGCTGTACTATATCTGCTTAAATGAAGATGGCACTGTCCTGCTCCATTAGGTTGGCAGGTGCCACAGGGGTCTAGGCTGTCCCCAGTAAACCATCTTGAGGAGACTGGGGTTATTTAAAACAAAAAAAAGGAAAAACCAAAAGGCCAGACTTTAGAGGCAAATTGGACCACATTATTTGTATACAATCCATATTTTATTCATAAACAAGAAAATATAAAAAATCCACATGTCACTAAAAACCTGTATACACGTGCATACAAAATATGGCAAACAAGGGCCCAGTACTTTAGATATATTATTGTTGTTACATGATATTAAGTGAGTGAGCCCCTGTGCATCAGCACGTTTCACTGATCTGCTTCTTCAGGACACTCAAAAGGGTAGAAAAACAGGCCTCACTTGCCTAAGTCTGAATATGAATGTGTTAGAATCTACCTGGACAGGCGCTGGAGCAAAAGGAAAGGCCAAACAATGTCTGTCCCACAATTGGTATGCACAAAAAGAAGAAGGAAATTAAAGTTATAAGTGAATACACTTGGAAACATCTATCAGTTAAAACAGCACATAAGTCATCTCAGATGCACCAATAATAATATGAGCACTCCAGTAAAGATTAGCTATGGGGGGTGGGGTCAGAAAGCTGCCAGCCAATAGTAACCCTGCATTCATCTGGGAATTTGGAAAACCAGGCCCAGCATATGGGTTTCAATTGTGAAGGGAGGGAAAAAGACGGTTCCATTAGCCCTACAAAGCTGATCCATAGGATACAATGGGCGACCCAGCGATACTGTATGACTGGGGTTATTTTTTTGGATGTTGAAATCTTGGGCAGCCATCATGGGACCAGAGGTACTTAAATAATGCAGTCTACATCAATAATATGCTCCTGCGGCGTGGGATTGGGCCAGGGTAGGAACCCCTGCTTTCCAGGAAGAGAATAGGCATAATGGAATGGAACCAGATGAGCAGGGACAGTGTAGGTTTCCCTTACAGGGTAGCATCACAAGGGGGTCTATGCTTTTCAGCCAGCCACCTGTGACTTTCTTCCCTAGCCGGAAATTTCCTGGAGGCTTCCTGGAGATTTAGAGCAGAATAACATTTCCAGTACCATATTTCAAGGAAAGCGCTCCTTGAGCCAATCACTATCTGTAAGCCTTTTACAATTTTATTTTGACCAAAAAGTGCCTTTTTGCCTGCTGGTGACATTCTGCCTGTATGTGTAAGGTTGCCACCTTTTCTTCAAGCCAAACCTGAACACTTTAGCCGTACAGTACATTTTTTTTGTTTTTAATATACACTATAGGATTGTAACAGACCTGGGATGCCTTTGGGCACTCTAAAGAGAATAGTAATGCAGTGCACACATAGTGCCCTGTTCCAAGCCACATTCCTCTTTGAATAATGGGTCGGGGTTTCAGATGGACTGAAACCCGGACACATGATTAAAAACCCGGATGATCTGGGTGAATCCCGTACAGGTGGTGATCACATAGTGTGCCACTGAAGCAATTGGACACACTTTCAAACTTTTCCCCAAACATTACATTTAAGCATCAACTTTGTGTAGCCTGCTCCCTTTCTTTCGGTATCTCTTCGCAAGCTTCGCCCACACTCAGATGTAAGAAGGAATGGAAAATGTAAAAACAAATATTGCAATTAAAATGAAGGCAGATGCTTATGACATATAGTCATTCAGTTAGTATTTACATCTACTCAATCTCTCATTATCTTTTTGCCATCAGTAGCAAAAAGTATAAAGGAAGTATTTTGTGTAATATTTGAGTTCGCCTATACCACACCAGGTAAGTAGAGTTGAGCGAACACCTGGACGTTCGGGTTCGGCCGAACTTTCCGGAAACATTTGGGTTCGGTACCGAATGTTATCCGAACTGTACCCTGGACCCCGAACCCCATTGAAGTCAATGGGGACCCAAACTTTTTGGCACAGTCAATGGGGACCCATATAGAGGCTGGGTCACATGATGCACTGGTCAATCACAGCCATGCCATTAGTAGGCATGGCTGTGATGGCTTCTAGGGAAAACCAGTGAAATGCTTGTTGATTGGCTGCCCTGCAGCTATTCAACATGCGTGATAAAGAACCAGAACCCAGAACCCGAACCCGAACGTTTTTCTCAAACGTTCGGGTTCGGATTCGGGACACGGACACCCAAAAGTTCGGTACGAACCCGAACTTTACAGTTCGGGTTCGCTCAACTCTACAGATAAGTATTTTAAATGTGACCTCCTGCTCTCTAGCTCCCCTGTCACCTCCTCCCATGCTGGCCTCCAGGACTTTGCCAGAGCCTCCCCCAACCTCTGGAATGCTCTACCCCAATCTGTCTGACTTTCTCCTACTTTGTCCACCTTGACACGATCCCTGAAAACTCATCTCTTCAGAGAAGCCTAACTGACTCCCACCTAACAACTGTACATGTATATTCTCCATCAGCACATCCCCCACAGTTATTACCTCTTGTATCTCTTGACCTTTCCTCTTAGATTGTAAGCTCTAACGAGTAGGGCCCTCTGATCCCTACTGTATTTAAGTGTATTGTATTTGTACTGCCTACTAAGGATGGGCTCGTGCGTGTTTGGAACCGAACGTGCCCGAGCCTGCCAGGAAATGAACCCTGTGCTGCGCTAATCACAGGCAGGAAGACATTCCCTGATCATTGCAGCCACCCATCGGGGAAATGTCTGTGATTAGCACAGCGCAGGGTTCACTTCCTGGTGGGCTCGGGCACGTTCGGTTCTGAACACGCCCAAGCCCGTGACTACTGTCTATCCTCAAGTTGTAAATCACTGTGTAAACTGTTGGCGCTATATAAATCCTGTATAATAATGTGTGGAAAGTTATATTGTCCTCTCTTTCTCAGTATAGAAGAATTGAAAGTCTTGTTCCTATTCTGTTATATATGTGGACATTCCTGTATAATATTCTCTGTGAAGCAGGTTATAGAGGCAAGAGGTAGATTGCATTGAACCCTGTGGTTGCAAATAAATGTCCTCAAACTCTGAAACTGAATAATTTTTGCCATTTTTTAAAATTACTGCAACAACTGAGTGTAATTTTCAGGAACATAACTGATGTACACACATCTGGATGAGCTGGCAGCAGTTATGCCCATAGCCTTCAGCCTTTGGAAGAGTGGTGGAGTGTCAAGTAGTTGACTGTGGATCATTTTTCATTGCTTTATTCTGCAGATGCTTCTCATTCAGCTTCATCTGATTGTGTTATCTTTTCGCTTCCAAGCTGTTCCTTGGATTTATTTGCTTGGTCCCCCACTACTGCAGACAATCTCTGTAAAATCCACACTCCTGCATCACACCCGTGGATGCAAAGCCAAGTACACCTGTAGGTCAGTAGATCCTGAATGGCTGAGCTATTTGGTAAACTCTCAAGCTGACTCTTGTGGAGAATAAAGTGTTACTAAACCCAGGACCCTGCATTCACTATATCTGGTCTCCCATAGTACACAGAACATGGAGACACAGTTATTTTAGTAAATATAAACCGCTAAATACCTTATCTCATCAGCAACATATAGCAGTCTTGTGACTTCTTTCAGTGTCTGGTTAAAGCTTGTATGAGGAGTTTTCATTCTACTCTGACTGTCCTATGAGACTGCATGACCCCTGACCCTCTGTCTGGACAGTGCTGATTTGCCCTGTGCTTCTCACATGCACCCTCCCAAGAAAACAAAAAAAGCACTCTATCAATACACACCAAACTGAGCATGTGCAGAGTGACTCCAAAGGCCCTGTCTTATCAGGAGATGGATTGGGGACAGTGGAAGAAAGGGAGGATCAGAGAAAACAGGGTCAAACAGCCTTTTTATGCAATGAGCAGAATTAACCCCTTAGGTCTCACAGTGAGTATTACAAGCATGCTTTACCGCTTATATAGACTATAGTATTTAATCATGGTCGCCATGATTAAGCCCTGCTGTGGGTGAAGCACATAGGGGCATGACTTTGGGTGTAAGCGAGCGGTGTGCTTTGCACTAAACTTTGGCTGGAATTGAAAGTCTTTTGTGTGTGGCTTGTTAATCGGATGGTGGACTACAGTGAAGCAAGAGTGAACTCCAGGGTCTTGGCACCCGGCTGATTGCATGGAATCAGCAGGATATAGGCTGGCCTGTGAAGTTGGGTTCCTCTATTGCATTAGAGTGTGCACTTCAAAGCTCCAACACATATGTGTTGTGTGTAACATATTTACTGGCCTTTTCCCTGCTCTCCATCCTGAAACAATGGGGGTGGGGGGAGCAAAGGGGACACGGGCAGCAGAAATAAGAGGAACAGGGACAGGAGGGGTGGCATATATTGGTACCAATCCCCTGTATTTTACTCCTGCAGCTGCTGAATGTCGGTGAGAGGGAGAGGAGGAGACGCCTACTTTCAGCTGCTGCAGGAGGAAAATACAGATTGTTTACACTAAATTACACCCCCACTGCCCCTCCTGTCCAGGTTCTGGACGTCGGCAAGGAAGGATTGTGGTTCACCTGTTACCTGCCCACAGTCAATGGGTTGCCAACTCCAGGATTAGGGTGTGCCCAGGCACATCTAGCACACCCCTTGCGCACACCTGTGCTCTGTGCTGTGTTTAAGATTGACTGTAGTGGCTCATCTTGCTTGATCCTCTGACTTCACTTGTACTCTCCCTGCCCTGACCATTGCAGTGTGCCCTGACTAGTACTTACTCCTTACTCTGATTTTGAAAGTTGGTTTAGGTAATCCTAACAACTACTACTAATCTCAGTTCATAACTCTCTATCCCACCCTTTGGAGTTTGTACTCAGCATGTTGGAACTTTCTTATGGAGTATTATGCCCTTAAGGTGTTTTTTGCAATTCATCCAATCACAGGGCTCTTTAACATTGTACATAATGATTTATTAAATTGCAATATTGCTTTCTGCCAACTGGCATTGCTGCAGATTTTCACAGAGACGAAGCATGTCCTACAGAAATGTAGAGGACAAAAATATAGAAAGCCTGCTGATAAACATAACTAAACTCTGTCATATAAAAGAACTGGAAAAACTGTTTATTTTTTTATCTTTGCATAATACGGAGGGCAGGAAAGGAGAAGCAAGAGACAGTGGAAGGGATTGAAGAGGAATAGGGAGAGAGAAAACGGATACAATTTGTTTCAAAACTGGTTCACCAATTCTATTTGTACCCATTTTAGAATTTAAATATGTAAACTGATTGGACCCTGGGGCAACCTACCCTATCCGTATAGCTCAGGTGTAATAAGCATGAACGTTGGGGAGGTTTCCAATGCAGCTAATTTGGAATGGTTGTACTTCTATCTTGATCTAAGGTCTGTGTATTTTGCTTTGTTTGCAATGATCTAATGCCTGTGTATTTTGTTCTCTCTGCCTTAGCCCCTACAACTGCCTTAAAACAGTCTACAAGTCTAATATAAGCTGTATTAAAGAGAATTGATAATGATAAATTGGAGCCTTATGCTATTTAATATTAAAGTATATGTAGCAGTGTCCCCGACCCCTAGAGGCCTAGTGGTGACATCCAGGGTCAGAGAAAGCTGACATTGTTCCTCAAAGTGTGGATTACTAGGCATGGTGGGTATAGTGCAAGATGAAATGATCAGGCGCCAGTCACTTTATGAATGCAAAAAGAGATTTTATTGTCTCTTAACAAGAACTGAGGGGAGTGAGGGTTTAGGGCCAGGACACCCTTAAGCAGATGCAAAAGCAATTGGCAGACTCCTAGACAAAAAAAGAAATAGGCAGAGAGATATACTGGTAGAGGGCCTTTAAGCTGGAACTGCTGTCTCCTATAGCAACTGAACTCTCAAACTTTGATGTAAATCTGTACAGATAACTCACAGTTTGCCGTTGCATTCTTCTCTCACATCTTACAGTATCCTACTGTAGATCTTCACTCACTGAGCTCCCAGTCTATTACTAGACTTCCAAGATCCCAGCCGCCGCTGGATCCCCTGAGCTCTTCCACAGCTAACTCGCTGTATACTCCTCAAGTTTCATGCTACCTGCTGGGTCCATGACTTGGCACTCTGTTGAAGTTTTCCCACTTCTTCACCATCACTGGCTGGTGAAAAGGCTGCCCTAGTACTTCTTCAGACTTCCATACACTGTCCTCTGATAACAGGAGTGGTTGTCCTTTTGTGGCAACTGCTTCCCCTTTACCTCTGACCTTGATTCTTGCTTGCCTCTAGCAACGGGAGTGGTCGTCCTTGATGACAACTGCTTCTCTTTTACCTCTGGCAACAACTTGGTTCTGGCTGAACCTCTGCAACTTGGTTGGGCTTACTGCCTAGCAGCCAGGTACTCTCAGGATAGGCCTCAGCCAGGTGCTTCCAGGATAGGCCTCAGGTGTCTGGCCTAGCAACCCGGAGCAATACACTTGTCCACCCAGACAGCCATCCAGGTGGCACAGAACCCCGATCATCTGACTCTTCCCAAGTAAATAAGCTCTCCCAGCATGCCATGGAGCCAAAGAAACCCCTGCTAATTGGCTGAGACAACATATCCACTCCTGACCTGGATACAATGTGATCTTGGCATTCTAATGTCAAAAAGCAGCAGTGCCACCCAGTGACAGAAATTAGAAATGCACCAAATCCAGTCTTAGGGCAACAACCAGTGGATCCTCTACCAATTAGCCAGGCTAGTTACCACCTAGCAAACTAAATGTGTTAGCAGCCCTGTTTAGGACCAGGGTGCTACATATATAGTATAAATTATGCAGTGACTTTTGATAAATGGAGCTGATGGGTATATGAGCCACACCATAGTATTGGTTTTAATGGGTATAGGTGAAGTTCTTAATGATTCTTCCTGTATATGTTTTTGAAGATTTTTGTATTGAGGCTTCTGCGAGTGCTCATCTTAGGTAGGTGATGAATGTGTTTGTTTTATGTGTATTATGAAATACTTTAATAAAGAGAATTGAAAAAAAAAACAAAAACAAAGAAAAAAAGATATGGCCACCAGCATAACCGGCACACATTCTACTCTCCCAATACATTTATAACCACTTATTCTCCATTCAGTTCTTTATAGCAGTGTTTCTCAACATTGTTTTGGTCAAAGCACCCTTTAAAATTCTGCACAATGTTGAGGCTCCCCATTCTAAAATGCAAAAACTAAACAAATCGTTTTACATAATGCACCAACATCCACACATGTAGGACACCCAACATTAGAGGTGATTTATTCTTCCACAGCAAATATACCTTTGCACACTTGTTCTGACTAGTATTCCAATGTTTCTCTTCTCCCCCTAAGGCTCTCCTTCATTCAGTTAATGTGGCATAGTGCTGACGGAGAGGGGTGGGGGAGGGGCAAACGAGGATGCTGTGCTGGCACCCAACGATTTCCTTATTAATTAATGACATGGAAATTTTAAAGCATTTTGCCAAGGCACCCCTGAAGGCACCCTAGTTTAAAAAAAGGCTGGTTTAGAGGGTGACACACATACTTTGTTTTACAGAATATACAGGATGTTTGGAGAATCCTCATCTCAGCCCACGTCCATCTGAATGGTTATCATATAAAACATTCCTGGAATGAACTGTGTGGTCAGTACACCATCCACTCTGCTCGTAAAATGTGTGATCCCACCTAGTGCCTTACTGAAATCACATCATTTTGTTTCCTTGTTAATTCTTATCCAACGTAGAAATGTTTTTTTTTTTTTTTGTTTGTTTGCTTTGCACAGAGTAAGGTTTTTTTTTTTTGCCATCTATGTCCCATTGAATAAAATGACCTTTACTTATCGTCACAACAGAAAGTGAGAGGAGATCCGTTGAACCACTTCAGCTCCAGAAGATATACCCCCCTTCATGACCAGGGCATTTTTTTGTGATACGGCACTGCATTTCTTTAACTGACAATTGCACGATTGCGCAACGCTGTACCCAAATAAAATCAATGTCCTTTTTTTCCACGCAAAAAAGAGCTTTCTTTTGCTGGTATTTGATCACCTCTGAATTTTTTATTTTTTGTGCTATAAACAAAAAAAAAAAAAAAGACCAACAATTTTGAAAAAAACCCAAACAATATTTTTTATTTTCTGCTATAAAACATATCCGATAAAAAAATCGAATTTCTTCATAAATTTAGGCCAATACGTATTCTGCTACATATTGTTTAAAAAAATCCCAATAAGTGTATATTGATTGGTTTGCACAAAGGTTATAGTGTCTACAAATGGGATATATTTATGGATTTTTTATTTATTTATTTATTTATTACTAGTAATGCTGGCAATCAGCGACTTATAGCAGGACTGTGATATTGCGGCTGACAAATTGGACACCTAACTGATACTTTTCACACTTTTTTGGGAAGCAGTGACACTAATACAGTGATCAGTGCTAAAAATATGCATTGTCACTGTACTAATGACACTGGCTGGGAAGGAGCTAACATTAGGGGCAATCAGGGGGTTAACTGTGTGCCTAGCCTGTGTTTTTTTAGTGTGGGAGGTGCTTTGCAGGAACACATGACCCATGCCTTCCTTCCTGACAGAATGGCAATCTGCCTTGTTTACATACTGTAAGCAGACCCCCATTCTGCTTCTGTACAGAAGGATCAGTGGGTGCAGGTGGACATCGAGTCTACGGTACCCGCCCATTGATGTGATTACTCAGCTGCCGCCGGCGGTGCGCACTCGCGTTCGCTGCCCAGAAGTGCAGGATCACGTATACATACGTGATCCTGGATACAGCGGCCACCCTGTAGCCTGCTATAGGGCAGTCGGCAAGTGTTGAAGTAAGGGACATACTGGTGATAAAAATATTTTGGATATTTGTTTACTTCCAACCTTCACCAGGGCAAATAGGGATAATCTCACCAGTGTTTACTTAGATATTAATGCTCATCAATGTGTAAGTATAAGGCCTCATACACACGGACGTTTTTGACGCCGGCGTTTTCTGCCATTTTTTGCAGCTCTCCATGTTAGTCAATGACCCCATAAAAACGCCGGCATTTTTGAGCTGTAGATGGCATTGGCGTTAGTGAGCTGAAACTAGAACCCACGTCCAGCGCGTTCTGAGGCTGTAACGTTTTGGCGTTTTTTGACGCCGACGCCGCAAAACGCTCACTAACGCCAACAAACGCCAACTAACACCGTACCGGCGTTAACCGACGTTTTTTGACGCCGATGATTTTAGGTTGAAAAAAAGCAGAGGGATGATTCTTTTTTAAAAAACGCCTATTGAAGCAGACGCTCACTAACGCTCAGTAATGCCGATGCATAACGCTGGAAAAACGCCGAAAAATGCCAATTTTTTTTTCATTGACGTCGGGCCTGACGTTTTGTTTATTTTTCAAGAAACGTCCGTGTGTATGAGGCCTTACACTTACAGGTATTTATCAGTTTTCAGCCCTGGTTCACATTGATGCATTACATTTGCGGCCCAGCACCAGTTTCCAAAAGTAGTTTCTGTACCACTTTTGGTAATTTCAGGTGCGATTTCCATTGACATTTGTGCAGCAACCCGCATAGATATCTCTGAAATCGCACGTGAAGTTGGGACTGACGTGTGAGAATGAAATGGTGCGAGCATTCCCGCACCAATGTGAAGCTAGGCTAACAGAGATTACTGTATAATCATCACCTAGGCTCAGAATCTACTTCCTGGGCTGAGATTATGTCATGGACTGGTGTGTACACATGTTGTCTATTACTAATCAATGTCTTGCTGCAACCTCAAACCTTGTGACGTGGGTTGCAGTGTGATCACTGGAGGAGAGGAAACTGATGAAATGCTTTATCTGCCTGCAGCAGACTGATGTAGTACAAGGGCTTAATCACATGACTTGAAATATAGAATCTCACCATTTTCACCATTGTAGTGCTTGGTACTTAGATCCTTAATTCAATGACCAGATCGTGAAGAGATCGCCGATTGCCTGACACTGGTCATCCTAAGTTCATTCCAACTGATATGCGATTCAAGGAGGGCCGAACCTGCAGAAATCAATGCAGACTGCTACGTTTCAATGTTCATTATGGCATTTCTCTCGCTGGAAAACCTTAAACAGCACACTTTTAAATCTTGTTTTTGTCATGTTAAAAGCCATTGTCCCAATAGTATGATGTCACTTTTCAATGTGTCATTCCAGAAGCAGCTCTGCTCTAGACTATGAATATAACACTGATCTAGCTGCTAACTTTATTGCTCTGTAGTTAGCAAGAATTGCTTTGTGAATAAAGGTGAAGGGTGGGGCTAAAAGTTCCCACCCCACCACCTATGGGGTCGTGACTCATGGTTCGTGATGTTACCACTTTTACCACTCTAAGATATAAAGTTCAGTACACTAATTCGGGAACATGATGTAG
>BLSH010105798.1:219152-258889 GCA_018402905.1 Glandirana rugosa | reverse complement strand
ATGCAGCTCTGCTAATTTTTTTTTCTAACCTGTAAAATGAATCTGTATGTATATATGGATGTCTCCGGCCTATACTGTATTCTCTTCAGGTATCTGGATAAACATTTTAGATGCATTTGAAGTCTGTGCAATCACATTGAACATTCATCTGCATTCCATGGGGAGCCATGCCACATCAGCAAACATCACACTGATTGGTAATGGAGCTGCATAAATTCATCTGGAGCCTCAGCAAGTCTAATGATACAAAATGTACTGAAGTGTAAATGGGGAATTATGCACAAAGCACAATACAGCACTAATCATCAATGAGCTGGTGGAATATGGTGACCTTAAAGTTTAAAGGAAACGTCCAGAACTGTGCTAAAGCTTAACTCCAGGCAAGCAGCTAAATACACATTTGAAATACATACTGCATATAGAAGCTGTTTCCTGCAAAAGCATTTGTATATCTGTTCAGCCAGTCCTGAGGCTTAGATAGCCTTACCATACTACAGAGCAAGGTTGATGACCTGACTTTTCAGTATTGCAGTTAAGAAATACAGCCTGGTCACCTAACTATCCACCAGCTTATGATTGTGAAGGAGCAGTAATGAGTGATCCCTCTGTTGACTTCTTCTATCTTCCCCTGTCAGAATGTTCATCAATATGCTCATGTGCTCTGCAGCACAACCAGCTGTGTCCCTCCATCTCCCTTCTGATCATATAAATAATAATGTGTACTGGTACATTATAATATCATGCCTCTGGGAATTTTTGAACATACTGTATGAAGCTTTTCTTTGGTTTGAGGATTTTACAATGGGCATCTGCTCCTGAAGAAGTGAGATTATTGTCATGAAACATGTTGAGCTAAAGAATTTACCCATCATTATGTTTGTACCTCATTTAAAGTCCCATGAAAAATTGTTTTTATTTCTTTGTACATCCTAGTCTGAGTGCTACTGTCCAGAAGAATACAGCAACATATGCTTCTTAAAGTGGAGTTTCACCCACGTTTTTCACTCCTCACCATACAGCAAAATGTGCATCCTTAAAGTGAATTGGCAATTTATTCTTTTTTTTTTCTGTTCACTTACCTGATTTATGCCAATATCTAATTTCACTTCCTCCTTTAGGGGCCGTGGCGCCGTACGTCATTTACGGTTTTGCATTGGCTCCTGGGAGTTCTTGGTCAGCTTGACATGACACGGCTTCAGTAACATTTAACATTGGCATCTAAGGAAAATCTTGGTCAGCTTGACATGGCATGGCTCCAGTAACATTTAACTGCTCTAGTACCATCTCAAGCTGACCAAGATTTTCCATAGATGCCAATGTTAAATGTTACTGGAGCCGTGCCATGTCAAGCTGACCAAGATTGCACCACACTGCACATGAGCGAGATTGGCAAGTGCATGCTGGGTAGCCGGCATGCACGGAATCCAGGAAGAAGGACACTGCAGCTTCAGATGCCCACACTGGAGATGGCTGCACTGTGCAGGAACTTCACAAAGCAAGAAAACAATGCTGCATGTTTTGCCTGGAACTCTGCTTTAAGCCTCAATGAGAATATCAGACGTATTATTGTCCGTTTTTTTTTTTTTTGCATACTAGTTTCATAT
The DNA here is from genome assembly GCA_018402905.1 of Glandirana rugosa. Taxonomy (NCBI): domain Eukaryota; kingdom Metazoa; phylum Chordata; class Amphibia; order Anura; family Ranidae; genus Glandirana; species Glandirana rugosa. The sequence continues at coordinate 257,285 of BLSH010105798.1, read as the reverse complement.
AGAAAATGAAGAGGTTACTCAATTTAAGAAAAAATCTTTTACAACAGAATACAACTTCGGAAGTGATGCTATGTATTGTATTGTGATGTATTCATTTGTTTCCAATTTTGGTTACTGGATTTTTTTTGGATGAATACTGTACTGATCAAACGAAAATCGTTTGTTCTGGTATTGTATGAGAACATTTTTTTGTGCTTGTGCCTTGGGATAATTTTGCATGAGCTGTCATGATCGGTTCTCGAGAGCTGTGTACTAACGATCAGATTATCGATGTTCGCTTTGAAAGCGGTATTTTTCATATGACTTTCTGATTATGTGTACTAGGCTTTAGGTATAACCTTTATCACAGGTGGCTTTCACATGTATTTGCAAATGAGCGCAACTGAAACCTCTGTTTTAACCCAAGTAGTCTAAACATTCATTGGTGACTAGTTTGAATGTATGTAGGCAGGTGTAGTCTGTTTTCTCCACCGCAGGTAGTACTCATCGGCAGCGGCAATGCAGGGGTCGAGATGAATATTTCTATGGTTTCCTGAGTCCCTGTGGCAGCGATCTGGTTGTATGCTGGGTGCCCATGTGATTCCGGTGGCCATCTTAGGTGTGGCAGAGTCTATTTAAGACCCTGGCTCCTGGGTTTGGCATGCATTCTCATGTGGGTAGTGTAGGGACAGGTTACCCTTCTGTCAGGGACAGTATTAATGGTAGGGAAATGATCCAGATGAGTAGGGAAAGCAAAGGGCTCTGCACTCTCCTTGTACATCTCCCCATGTGGGCTTGGAGCAGCCAGGCCGCATTCCGCCCCTCCAGACAGACGCTGTCAGTTTCAACTGAAACCTGCTCTACTACACACTGTTGGTTTCTGTGAAATCCCAGTTGGGCTTCCTTCCAGCGGGTTTGTTGTGAACTGTTCTGCCTTTACTCTCGAAAGCTGTGCACTAATGATCAGATTACTGTACATTCGATTCAAAAGCGACATTTTTTGCCCGATATTCTCATCCTGTGTACAAGACTTTAGAGTAAAGCTTGCAGGTTTCGTTTACACTAGCATTGCTCCCTGTAAAGCGATCTGCAATGCTCTTTTCAGACAGCTTTTGAATGGTTTACTCTCTAAAAGCCTGTACTAGTGCAACATAAACACCGGTGGTTGTGGGACAATTGCAGCACATTCCCTTGAATAGGTTACATTCAGGAGGAGGTACTGCCTGCCAAATGTGAGAGAGGGGATCATTTTTGCTGTGGCATGTGTACACCCCAGTCCACCAGTTTAAATTGAAGTAGTTGGGGGATGATAAAAACTCGGCTGAATCACATGTTTTTACTGCCCCCAACTGCAAATAAAAATGAGCGCTAAGGTAGACATTCCAAAGACAATATTTGTCTACGATGGGTTGCACCAACGTGACTCCAGAAAAAGGAAACTTACAAACAAGGTACAGATTTTATCCTTAAAGTGGTTGTAAAGGCAGAAGGTTTTTTTAGCTTAATGGATTCTGTATGCAACAACTCCCCCTCACCCCCATTAATACTTAGCTGAGCCCCATCTCTGTCTAGCGATGTTGTATGAGACTTAACTGCCCGAGACTCTCCCTCCTGATTGGCTGAGACAGCAGTGAAGCGCCATTGGCTCCTTCTGCTGCCAATCATAGTCAATAAGCCAATGAGGAGAGAGAGAGAGGGGGTAGGGCCAGGCCGCGGCTCCATGTCTGAATGGACACACAGAGCTGTGGTTAGGCTCAGGTGCCCCCATGGCAAGCTGCTTGCTGTGGGGGCACTCGACAGGAAGAAGGGGCCAGGAGCACAGAAGAGGGACCCGAGAAGAGGAGGATCTGGGCTGCTCTGTGTAAAACAACTACACAGAGGAGTTAAGTATAACATGTTTGTTATTTTTAACAAAAAAAAACTGAGACTTTAGTATCACTTTAAAACATCCCATGAGGTATTACAAAGGAAACATATTCAAATGATTGTTACTTTTAATCACCTGAAGAACAGCCTAGGCCGTCATCCATTTTCAGGCCATAAACCAACTGAGCCACTTCAGGAGTAATAGGGCCAAAGGTGGCCCTGAAAAAATGAGTTTGACATGCCTACTTTGATGCTTTACGAAAATGCATATTTGTGAACTGTTTTCCCTGCTAAAGGGTTTTTCATTCTGGTAAGCTGGTCCTCTGATACAGCCAATCCTGTTAGACACCACAGAAAAGTTCTGGACCTCCCTGTAGACTACTACATTGAAGTTAAGCAGCCTGGTCTGGGACCTGCCACAGTGATTGGAAGGTTCAGCCAAAAAAACGGATACGGTCATCACGCTTTATAGAAGATTACCTGAGGATGAAATTAAGACAGTTGCAGGTCTATATAAAAATACATTAAGCTTGTTTTAATTAATGCAAAAAGTGTGATGTTTTATGTCTGCCCAAAATAAGCTTTAATACATCTGATATTCAAATCAACTAATCAAAATAACATATAATCATACAAGAACAAAGATGAACTGAAGGGAAGCCCACTGAAACAATAACAGTGTGGTGTGTTCGTGACTTCAATCAAAATTTACATTTTTACCGATTCAGGGCACTAAATTATAGCATTCACATTTATGTGTGTAGCTACTAATTATGTTTATCTATATTCTAACAAATCCCTTGTTATTTTTAAGAGCTAAAATAATCAGCCCTGCTGTATTTATTGTGTATATGGTTTATTTTTTTTTACAATAAAATGTTAAAAGAAAAGTTTGGGCTTTAAATAAAGAAAAATTTATACTCACCTAGGTAGATGCAGCATCGATCCGATGATACAACTGTTCCCCCACCAGCTCTAAGACTGAGAACTGAGCGATCAAGCACCATTGATCGCTTAGTTCTTGGTCTTCAGGCTGCAGAGAGCTGGTGACTCTCGATGGTGAGAGCTGGTGACTATGCAGCACTGGGCTGCGGTGGGGCAGAAGCGGGTAGCTCAGACTAAGCCAGCTGCCAGTCCAGGCATCTGGGTGGATCTTGACCATATGGATTTTTTAAGAGCCTGGACCAGCTCTCTGACGTCAGTCGGCTGAAAACAGGTCACAGGAGTGCAGAACGCACTGCACTCACGTGATCCCCAGGAAAAGCACAGCCAAATAACTTTGGCTATACTTCTGCTTCAGGCTGGGTTCACACTATTGTGAATTGGATGCAGGTTTCTCGCATCCAATTTGCAATAGCAGGAGATTTTGACCAGCTCTCTATGTACAGGAGCCCTGTGCATCTTTTGGTCTTTTTCAGGTCTGAATTTTGCCAAGAATTCAGGCTGAAATTAGACCTGAAACAGTGAACCAGGACTCACCGGACCCTTGCCGGGAGCTGCATGCGAAGATAGTGTGAACCCAGCCTTAAACTGGTATTCTGAATTAGCTTTATAGAACTACTTTACTTTTAGTGTAGTTGTCCTTTACAGCAACCTCTACCACCTCAGTATACCCAGCAAAGTTAAATATTTACCTTCCTAAAATGTAGGAAAACTTGGGGTAAATATAAAACATGCATAGTGGATGCGTGACCCAGCTGGGAGGTTTGTGTGGCACCACGTAATGGTTTACAGTGAACATCCTCAGAAAAGGGCCAAAGGTAAATATGTAACTCTCCGGGCCCACTGAGGGGATGATGAGTGAGATTATAAAGGACAATAACAAAGCTGTCCTTTCATTGGCAGAAGTACAGACTAAGCATGTCAGAAATACCCCCGTGGTTCTCTAAAGTGCCCCCTAAGCTTGTTACAAGTACTTGCTAAGCCTGTTAGAAAACCTCCCTGACCTTGTCTGAAGTACCCCCTGGGTTTATTAGAAATACCTCCCTGAGACTGTTCTACATTCCAGACCTTTGGAAGCAAACAACACCCCCTCATGCTAGGCCACTGGGTTTCCAAAATTAACGTGATTGGGCCAATGGAAGAGTTGGTAGTGACGTTAAACAATAGAGAAGCTAATTGTGAGATATCTGGCTACCATAGATAGCATTTGCCTGTACCTCTCAATATGCTACTATTCTACACCCGACATCAACTGCTCAACCAACCTAATGGATAGCAATTATCTAATTATCCCCATAGCCCTGATGTTGGTAACTCTCAGGCATAGGGGACTGGTGACAACACAGAAGCCCTTTACGGGAATCTTCCTCTCACCTCTAGATCATAACAGCCCCCCTTTTTCTTTTCATCTTTCCTGACTTCGCACATGACCTTTGTAATGCCCACTTTGGACATGGTGATATTTAAAATATTTTCTAATGTTTCATTTGTCGTATGATGCACGGCCCCAATAGTCTTTTTACATGTGATATTTTTTACACTATTACTTTCTGATGTTTCCTATATCTTCTAACATTTATGAGTTAGTTGAGTCGATGTTTATTTGGGTTGCTTACAATTACAAGCCATTTTTATATTTGAATTATATATATAAAACTATACCTGATAAAATGTACAGCACATTGCCCATGTATTTACTTGTATGCAGCTTGTCCAAAGATAATGAATAATACAAAAAAAAAGAAATAGAAATGCTCCCCTGAGCTTGTCTCAAGTAAGCCCATAGTTTGCCTGGATTACTTACCTGAGCTTACCAGGGATACCTCCTGTTTGTCTCAAGTAAGCCCAGACTTTGTCTGAATTACTGCCTGAGCTTGTCAGGGATACCTGCTAAGTTTGTCTCAAGTGTGCCCAGAGTTTGCCTGAATTACTACCTGAGATTGTCAGGGATACCCCCTGAGCTTGTTTCAAGTATCACCAAAGCATATAAGAATAGACCTCTGAGCATGTCTGATGTATGCCTAGAGCTTTCTTGAAGTACTACCTGAGACTATCAAAGATACCCCTTGAGTTTGTCTGAAGTACCCCTTCAGTTTGTCAGAAATACCCCCCTGAAGTTATCTGAAGTACCTCCTGACCATGTCAGAAATACTACCTCGAACTTGTCTAAAATACGCCCAGAGCTTTCCTGAAGTACTAAAATGAAAGCAAATGTCCAAATAGCTGACACGTTTCGAGGGGAGATCCCCTCTTCCTCAGAGGGATCTAAGCAACAGGGAATCTCCCCTTTAGACATCTTCTTGAGTTTTGGGACTTGCCCAGTGGAGGAGACTGTTCTGAGCATACTGTGGACTGTTATGTGCCCATTTGATATTGCCATTTGTGAGTATATATCTATACTTATTATATGAATAAATGCAATCACAAAGATAATGCGCTAGGCATATGCCCCTCTATTTCTTGTCTTTGCAGTTATTCTTTTGGGTTTCCCTAGCCCGTCATTAGGGGACAGCATAGCCAGTGCAAAGAATTGCAAAACAACTGTATTTTGCCCTTTTGCCAACACACTCCTTTCGAGTGCAGGGGAAACATCATTCTTTCCTGACATATACCTGAGTTTGTCAGAGATAACCCAGATTTTGTCTAAAGAACCACCAAAGCTTGTAAGAAATTACCCCTGAGCTAGTCTGAAAAGCCACTTGAGCATGTCACAAGTACCCTGAGCATGATACAAATACCCCCTGTACTAGTTAGAAATACCCATAGAGCCTATAATAAGTACCTCCTGTGGTACACATACCTCCGGCTATGAAACTATTCTGTATATTTTTTTATATTATACAAAGTAACATCAGTGGAAGCATGAATAGAAATAACTGTGTGATTTTAATAAACATCTAAATAAAACAAAATTGGATTTATAAACCATATGATTTTACTAATAGGTTTAAAAATAAGTGCTTCCTATAGGTCCTGTTGCTAAAATGCATTTTAGCTCTAGCTCTGGGACTTAGGAAGCACTGTTGGGGGCCACTGCTAGAAGTGACAACTCTTCCAATATTTGGTTTCATCTAGGTTACTGTGACCTACACTGGAGAGCTCTAATCTGGGGTACTTGTTAAAACTTGACAGATTTCATGCCGCTGCCTATTCTATGAAGACATGATTGATATGAAGAAATTATCCTTCACTCCCTTCAGAAATAGGAACTGCAAGAGGAATTTTTACTGACAGGAAGAGATGTGGTAAAAAACTGACTGATTAATGTGGCTAATGGCTCCCAAGGACACAGTGATATTAGACAGAGAGGAGATGTAGCACTGGGAGTCCAGCTTTGCTGTTAGTTGATCAAGCAGCTCCAGTCTATAAAAATGCTATATAATCAAGGGAAAACAGATCCGCTGATGCTGTATTACTTAACAAAAGCTTTATATTATATATTTTTTTTAAATCAGTCTCTGTTAGCAGTTAGATTAAAATGCTACATCAAAAAAAGGAAAAGTTTTGGCTGAAATTTAAAGCTGGGCTTCTAAAGGTAACTTAGGTCTAAAGCAAAATTCACATCAGGTTTTCATATTTGCTGTGTATGAATATCTGTGTGTTTTGAATGGCATTGAGAGATCCCATTTAACTGACATGATAATTGCACGTCAATGAACTAGAAATACAGCTTGTGCTGATTTTGCTCAAGCATGTGAGATCCAAGCATCTGGAGTGAATAAAGGCCATTAGTTTGTCGAAGAAATGTATTTAAGGGTAGAGAGCACACTTGTGTGAATGGGCTTTGATTACGTAGCCCCTAAAGTACTCTCGTTGGTTTACAGGATTTTACTGGAAGGGGGGTGGAATGGCTGGCAAGCCTTGAATCACAGGATCTAGCTGAACAGAAGATGTATGGGAACCTGGAGACACTTTGTGGCCTCTGCTTTTAAAGTGGTAGTAAAAACGAATATATCAGTTAATCCTAAAAATGCTGATCTCGTTCCTCCTACCTATTCTGCATAGCTTGTATTAAAACAGCAGTGTTAATATCTTTTTGGAATGCTTGACAATGGCTGTGAGCCATAACGTCACTTGTCAGCTCCCATTGACAATCCATTGTTGGCGCTCCCTCTTCTCCCCTGCAGCAGCTGTTTTCTGACACAGATCTGTGACCAGACTAGAGCCACCCATATCTCAAATATTGTGTAATTCCAAAAGAATTGGAAGAAGATTGAGCCGTTTATGGTGGCCACAGATGGTGGAATTGCAAGGGTTGCAGGAGAGAAAGATGCTTGATTCCCCCATCAGCACAGTCAGTGTTGATATGGAAGAATCCCTTACATGGAAGTATTGTGCGCTCCCAGCGGGGGGGGCGGCGGGAGGAGCCGCCCCAGCCGGGAGAACACACGGTGATCATTGCTAGGCGCTATAGCCGATGGCAATAATTGCATAAGAGACCTGACAGGTTGGTTTTACCCAAGTTGATTGATCAATCAATTTGGGTACAGTAAGCCTGCCTATGCATGCTTTTAATCTCGGCCAGCCCGTGCTGAAAGTGCTGAGATTCAAACCTTCTAAACAGTTGCAAAGTTTGAAGCAATAATGTAACAAAGGTCTGGGATGGCAAAGCACATGCCTACACTGCAGAGTCTGATTACGAAGGCTTCAAAAACACAGATACAGTATCTTACAAAAGTGAGTACACCCTTCACATTTTTGTAAATATTTTATTATATCTTTTCATGTGACAACACTGAAGAAATTACACTTTGCTACAATGTAAAGTAGTGAGTGTACAGCTTGTATAACAGTGTAAATTTGCTGTCCCCTCAAAATAACTCAACGCACAGCCATTAATGTCTAAACCACTGGTAACAAAAGTGAGCACACCCCTAAGTGAAAATGTCTAAATTGGGCCCAAAGTGTCAATATTTTGTGTGGCCATCATTATTTTTCAGCACTGCCTTAAACCTCTTGGGCATGGAGTTCACCAGAGCTTCACAGGTTACCACTGGAGTCCTCTTCCACTCCTCCATGACGACATCATGGAGCTGGTGGATGTTAGAGACCTTGCTCTCCTCCACCTTCCATTTTAAGGATGCCCCACAGATGGGTTTAGGTCTGGAGACATGTTAGACCAATCCATCAACTTAGCCTTCTTTAGCATGGCAGTGGTCGTATTGGAGGTGTGTTTGGGGTCGTTACCATGTTGGAATACTGCCCTGCAGCTCAGTCTCCAAAGGTAGGGGACCATGCTCTGCGTCAGTATGTCACAGTACATGTTGCCATTCATGGTTCCCTCAATGAACTGCAGCTCCCCAGTGCCGGCAGCACTCATGCAGACCATGACACTACCACCACCATGCTTGACTGTAGGCAAGACACACTTGTCTTTGTACTCCTCACCTGGTTGCTGCCACACACGCTTGACATCATCTGAACCAAATAAGTTTATCTTGTACTCATCAGACCACAGGACATGGTTTTAGTAATCCATGTCCTTAGTCTGCTTGTCTTCAGCAAACTGTTTGTGGGCTTTCTTGTGCATCATCTTTATAAGAGGTTTCCTTCTGGGATGACAGCCATGCAGACCAATTTGATGCAGTGTGCGGCGTATGGTCTGAGCACTGACAGGCTGACCTTCCACTCCTTCATCCTCTGCAGCAATGCTGGCAGCACTCATATATCTATTTCCCAAAGACAACCTCTGGATATGATGCACATGCACTCAACTTCTTTAGTCGACCATGGTGAGGCCTGTGCTGAGTGGAACCTGTCCTATTAAACCGCTGTATGGTCTTGGCCACCGTGCTGCAGCTTAGTTTCAGGGTCTTGGGAATCTTCTTATAGACTAGGCCATCTTTATTTAGAGCAACAATTCTTTTTTTCAGATTCTCAGAGAGTTCTGTTCCATGAGGCACAATGTTGAACTTCCAGTGACCAGTATGAGAGAGTGAGAGCGATAACACCAAATTTAACACACCTGCTCCCCATTCACACCTTGTAACACTAACGAGTCACATGACACAGCCCAATTTGGACATTTTCCCTTAGGGGTGTACTCACTTTTGTTGCCAGCGGTTTAGACATTAGTGGCTGTGTGGTGAGCTATTTTGAGGTGGCAGCAAATTTACACTATTATACTGTACTCTCACTACTTTACATTGTAGCAAAGTGTCATTTCTTCAGCGTTGTCACATGAAAAGTTATAATAAAATATTTACAAAAATGTGAGGGCTGTACTCATTTTTGTGAGATACTATACTTCACAGCCATATCTCTGTGGTTCAATCAGGGAAACCTGTGGCTACATAGCTTAGTCTTTATAGGATTCTGAGTCAAGTCAAGAATCACTACTTCAGTAAAACAGTACTAAACACAGCTACACGCAATTTTTCTCATAGACAACATCCCTCCCAAAAAAGCCCAGGGTAGCTCTGGTGACACACCTGAACAGCTCAAGGGTCCATGACGCAAGGACTTAGGGGGCCACCCCACTGTAACTGGAGTACTCTGGTCTTAACTGGGGAGGGGCTCCCCACAATAGTGGTGTCTTCTGGAGAAGCTGCAAGCTATTAGGCTCTGGTTTGTCTGTCCACACACCAGTTCTTACAGTGGAGGGCCTCTCACCCAACTGCTAGTTAGAGCCCTGCAGGTGAAGCAGCTGACTGATAAATATGAGACCGCTCCTATTAGATTCACTTTGCACATGGACAAAGACATACACAGTTTGAATCTCATCCGGATCCTGCTCAAACCGTTAATGAGCTGGCTGAATGTACCAAGTTAAGCAATAAATCAACTTGGGTACAACCAGCCTGCTGGATTCTCTTATGACTAATGCTAGAATGCTTAGATTCACTTTGCACATGGACAAAGACAAACAAAGACATACACAGTTCGAATCTCATCTGGTTCCTGCTCAAACCGTTAATGGGCTGGCTGAATGTACCAAGTTGATCAATCAATCAACTTGGGTACAACCAGCCTGCTGGATTCTCTTATGACTAATGCTAGCGGCTGCTATAGATGCTAGCAATATTCACCGTCTTCTCCAGGCAGGGATGGCTTCCTCTGCCCCCACCCCAACCTGGAGAATACAATGGCCCAGCAGGAGGGATTCCAGCATTAACACTGCCTGTGTTGATGGGGAAATCAAGCACAATTCTTTGGTTGCAGGAAAGAAATTCGCTCCGTGTATGATCAGCCTGACATAAGGTAGGAATGCACAACAACGTTTGTTAAAATCCTTGTAATGTACACAGACACCCAGGAGGGAATGTTTTTTTTTCTCAACAAAAGTTACTCTTTAATGCATACTTACATTATTAATTTGAACCCTGCTATTTAAAGGGGGTTGTCCTTAAAGTGATTGTAAATGATCACCTTGTAAAACAATCAATTTAGTTTAAAATAGAAATGAAAGGCAAAACAGTTTGGTATTTATACAGTATCTCACAAAAGTGAGTGCACCCCTCACATTTTTGTAAATATTTTATTATATATTTTCATGTGACAACACTGAAGAAATGACACTTTGCTACAATGTAAAGTAGTGAATGTACAGCTTGTATAACAGAGTAAATTTGCTGTTCCCTCAAAATAACTCAACACACAGCCATTAATGTCTAAACCGATGGCAACAAAAGTGAGTACACACCTAACTGAAAATGTCCAAATTGGGCCCAAAGTGTCAATATTTTGTGTGGCCACCATTATTTTCCAGCACTGCCTTAACCCTCTTATCCATGGAGTTCACCAGAGCTTCACAGGTTGCCACTGGAGTCCTCTTCCACTCACTCGTGGAGCTGGTAGATATTAGAGACCTTGTGCTTCTCCACCTTCCGTTTGAGGATGCCCCACAGATGCTCAATAGGGTTTAGGTCTGGAGACATGCTTGGCCAGTCCATCACCTTTAACCTTAGTTTCTTTAGCAAGGCAGTGCTCATCTGTGTGTTTGGGGTCATTATCATGTTGGAATACTGCCCTGTGGCACAGTCTCTGAAGGGAGGGGATCATGCTCTGCTTCAGTATGTCATAGTACACGTTGGCATTCATGGTTCCCTCAATGAACTGTAGCTCCCCAGTGCATTCATGCAGCCCCAGACCATGACACTCCCACCACCATGCTTGACTGTAGACAAGGCACACTTGTCTTTGTATTCCTCACCTGGTTGCCACACACACTCGTGAGACACCATCTGAACCAAATAAGTTTATCTTGGCCTCATCAGACCACAGGACATGGTTCCAGTAATCCATGTCCTTAGCCTGCTTGTCTTCAGAAAACTGTTTGCGGGCTTTCTTGTGCATCTTCTTTAGAAGAAGCTTCCTTCTGAGACGAGAGCCATGCAGACCAATTTGATGCAGTGTGCGGCGTATGGTCTGAGCACTGACAGGCTGACCCCTCCCGACCCTTCAACCTTTGCAGCAATGCTGGCAGCATTCATACGTCTATTTCCCAACGACGACCTCTGGATATGATGCTGAGCATGTGCATTCAACTTCTTTGGTCGACCATGGCGCGGCCTGTCCTGAGTGGAACCTGTCCTGTTAAACCACTGCATGTTTTTGGCCACAATACTGCAGCTTAGTTTCAGGGTCTTGGCAATCTTCTTATAGCCTAGGCCATATTTATGTAGAGCAACAATGCTTTTTTTCAGATACTCAGAGAGTTCTTTGCCATGAGGTGCCATGTTGATCTTCCAGTGACCAGTATGAGAGAGTGAGAGCCATAACACCAAATTGAACACACCTGCTCCCCATTCATACCTGAGACCTTGCAACACTAACAAGTCACATGACACTGGGGGGGGGGCCCAATTTATACATTTTCACTTAGGGGTGTACTCACTTTTTGCCAGTGGTTTAGACATTAATGGCTGTGTGAGTTATTTTGAGGGGACAGCAAATTTACACTGTTATACAAGGTATACAGACAAGCAGTCTGATCATTGGAGAAGAGCAGACCGAGTCCCCAGCATAGCAAGAGAACTGAACACGGTGTGTTCTCCTGCTTAGCGTGGTTCGTTTTTAATAGTAAAGCAGAGTGACTGGAAGGAACACCAGGGATTTTCCTACAAGTACATGGTACAGCAGGCACATATCAGGCATATGAAATGTCGGAGGTAACAAACACTTTAACACACCTATACCTTAAACAAATCCTTCATAATGAAAAATGTTTGACTTTAAAGGGTCAGGTCACCAAAAACTTTTACTATATATCTAAAAACTCTTATTGCAAGACTTTCCTGCCATAGTACCTACATAATATGCATTAAGGTGAAAAACCTTCTGTGCTGCAGCTGCCCCCCCCCCCCCGGGGCCGCCCTTTTACTTACCTGAGCCTGATCGTTCCAGCATCAAGGGTGAGCCCAGCAGCTCCAGCCACTGTCTCGGGTCCTCATTGTATAGATTGATAGCAGCAGGAGTCATTGGCTCTTGCTGCTGTCAATCAAATCCAGCAACACAGGAGATGGGGACGGGGCCAAGTGCTGCTGTCTGTGTCATTGGACGTGGCAGCAGGACTCTGGAGCACATCCGCACGAGTGTCCCCATGGAAATCGGCTCTGTGTTAGGGCACTCACAGAAGAGGGGGAGCCAAGAGCGTCGCCAGGGGACTCCAGAAAAGGAGGATCGGGGCCGCTCTGTGCAAAACCCTTGCACAGAGGAGGTAAGTATGATATGTTTTTTTTTTTTTTTTTAAACAAACCTTTACAACCCCTTTAAGTTTTTTTTTACCTTAATGCATTCTCTGTATTAAGGTAAAAAACCTTATGAGTGCAGCCACCCTCCCCTCCCAGTTCCCCCTTATGGTTACCGTATCTGTGCCTGAGCTTGATCCAGTGATGTGCACAACTGTGACTCTCTCTCTCCTCATAGGCTCAGAGACAGCAGCAGGAGCCAATGGCTCCCGATGCTGTCAATCACAGCCAGTGAGGAGGGAGTGGGTGGGATGGGGCTAAGCTGCACTCTGTGTGCCAATGGACAGATGAGAGCAGAAGATCCCGGGAGCTGCATATCAAAACAAGAGCTGCCATGTATAGACAAGTGGCAGTCTCAGCCTGGACCCCTGTCAGGCCACACCCCCAACGTGTTTCACTCCACCCACTGGAGCTTGCTAATGGGAAACACAATGGACACAGTTGGCTTGGGAGGGAGCCTGCAGGGGGAGGAGCCAGAAGCACCAGCAGAGGACCTGGGAAGAGAAGGATTGGGGTTGCTCTGTGCAAAACCATTGCACAGAGCAGGTAAATATAACATGTTTGTTATTTAGGAAAAAATAAGGGTTTGCAATCACTTTAGATATTATCAGCTGGTGTAAATCTCCAGCATTTACCAAATCCAAAAAATTACAGTTTGGGCTGACCCTTTAATAAATGGGATTGTTTGGATCAATGTATTTACTGTACCTTCCAAAATGCCTCCTCCTAACTGTGACACCAAAGTGAAAGTAAAGCATTTTAATTATTTCCCTTCAGCTAGCCAGGAAATATTCTGCAATGCGTACTCTTTATAGAAACTTTTTATTTTAGGCATTTTTTTTTGTAACGCTGTAAATTCTACATTTGACCTCAGCTGGAAATTCCCACTCATAGTAAATAAACTACTAAAGCCACAGACTAATCTGATTATGGTGGCAAACTGATTTTCACTTCTGTTTTACTCAAACCTATTGTAGAACCAAGAAGTGAAACTAGTTTTCCAGATACATTCACAACTTTGGGACAGGCCCTGTTTATGTGATCAGAAACAGATCTTCAAATAAAAACTGGGTCTGCTCCGTTTTGCTTTAGGAATAAGAAAATTTGCTGGAAAACCCATGTAGTAAGTTTCACATTGAGCAAAGGGGTAAATGTCCAGCCATATTATCATAATTTGCTACAAACATATCATTTTCATGGCTCAAATAACATTAATGGATGTCTGTAGTGAACATTGTAGCAAATGTTTAAAGCAAAAGATGCATTTTCTATTCATACCTCCCAGCATTAGAAAGATGCTCGGTTAATGGTGAAAAGCGGGCATGGCTAGAAGACAGTAAATATTGGACGCGTTTTAAAAGGGCATGATTAACCGCTTCCACCACTGTAGGACCAGAGCACTTTTTGCGATTCAACACTGCATCGCTTTAACTGACAATTGCGCGGTCGTGTGGCGCTATACCCAAACAAAATTTGCGTCCTTTTTTTCCCACAAATAGAGCTTTCTTTTGGTTATATTTGATCATCATTTCTGATCACCGCTATAAACAACAAAAAAAAAAGCAATATTTCTTACTTTTTGCTAAAATCTAAATCCAAAAAAAAATATATATAAAAAAACAAATCTATTCGTCGGTTTTGGGCAATTTATATTGTTCCTCATATTTTAGGTAAAAAAAAAAAATCGGCATTTATTGATTGACTTGCGCAAAAGTTGCCGCGTTTACAAACCATGAGAATTAATTTTGGCGTTTTTACATTTTTTTTTTTTTACTAGTAATGGCGGCGATCTGCATTTTTTATCAGGACTTTGATATTGGGGCGGACATGTCGACATTTTTGACACTTTTTTGGGACCAATGACATTTATACAGTGATCAGAAATGTAGATATCTACTGATTACTGTATAAATGTAATTGGCAGTGAAGGGCTTAACCTGCAGGGGGCAGGGAAGAGGTTAAATATGTTCCCTAGGTGTGTTCTAACTGTGAGGGGGCTGGGCTACCATGGGCATAAGAGATCTAACTGATCCCAGTGACAGGGATCAGTAGATCTCTTACATGCCCACTGAGAGAGCAGGGAACCGCCGTGTTCTGCGGTTCCCCGTTCTTTCCCTCTGGCAGGTCATCACAGCTCGCCAGCAGACATCAGTTCCAACTGAGCCACGGGCACACTCCTCCAGTGTGCGGTGGGCATGCGAGCGTTATGGCGGCGGCGCGCTCCCGCCCGCTAACTGAGCAGCCGCGGATCGCCACTTATATACGGCGATGCGCAGAATAGAACCACTCTGCCGCCATACATATACAGTACGTGGTCGGGAAGTGGTTAAACAGTGCATGCACCTACTGGCAATATACAGAGCACACATATACCGCAGTCCTTGTGCCCAAGTCTTTAAAGCGTTTGTTACCCCAGCATTTCATGTTCCTGATATGTGTCTGCTGTACCATGTCCTTGTATGAGAAAGTATCCTGTTCTCTTTGTATTGCTTCCTTTATGTGAAATCCTTGGCGTTTCTGGCATTCCCTCTGCCTTCCTATTAAAAACTGACCACTAAGCAGGAGAACACACCGTGGTCAGTTCTCTAGCTATGCTGGGAACTCAGCCTGCTCTCCTCCAATGATCAGCTTTGTCGTGACACGCCCCCCCCCCGCAAGTCTTTCACTGGGAAGCTCAGTGTACTGTTGCTTCTCCTCCCCCAGCTCTTATGCAGTTGAGAATAGAGGGAATGTGATCACTCATACAATAGAGGAAAAAATGCTATTTATATATATTTTTTATCTATATACACAAATGTTTTGCCTTTCATTTCAATTTTAAACTGAATGGGTTGTTTTACAAGGTGATCATTTACAATCACTTCAATTGCTGTGCAACTTATAGACTTCAGGACAAACGATCATTTTCTAACCATTTCACGACTGTTCTATAGCAGTTTTACCTGATCTTGCATTTCTGGGTAGAGGCCGTCGGCTTGCTCCCACTGTGATTTTACAAAGTGGGAGCTGATCAGCAGGTACCACAGACTTGATGTCCGCCGGGACCCGCTGATCCCTCAATGCAGAGGCAGAATGGCAGTCTCTCTATGTAAACAAGGCAGACTGCTGTTCTGTCAGTAGGGAAGGCATGGATCCTGTGTTCCTGCCAAACAGGGATCAGGATCCATGTCTTCCCCTAGTTAAAGTACCTCCCACACTACAAATACACTGCCTAGGCACACAGTTAACTCTTTCTTAGTGAATGTCTTTGTTCTCTCTGTGATTGTATGTGTGAATAATAAACAAAAATAAATACAAACAAAGGGATGTGTAATCCTGTGATTCTACAAAGTGCCATATGCTATACTGTATTTCACCATATTAAATCCATATTTCTTAAAGTGGTAGTAAACCCTCCTATCATTTTCAGCCAAGGAAGCTGCCATCTTTGCCTCTGTTTAATCTACAACTGCCATGATGCTGCACATGTGATCAGCTATGACACCAGCCATTGGATGGTTTGACAGTTTGGTTTAGAGCACAACCAATGGGAGTGCTACATTTACGGCACGTGCCGGAAATGTGACTGGTTTTTAACCTGTTAAATGCATGGGTTTACTACTGCTTTAAATCCATCAATAATTCAAAAACTATATACCCAAAAATCAAATGAATGAAAAATGTCCAATAAATAAAAATTTCATATGTTCCTTTTCCAAAATTCAAAAAAAATCATAAGAAAGTTCATATGTGTAGTAATGCTGTATCCAAGTGCCTTTCAGAGTCCAAAATGACTTGTGCAATATGCAGGTATTTCTTGTGCAAACAATAGTGGTTCCACACGTGCTCTCTTTCTGTCCTCACTCACCAGAAGATGCCACCCCTGCAGGGGTAAACCGCATATATACTGAATATCCAGTGCCCCGATCTCCTATGACGTTCACTCCTCCACTGTGGATCACCTTTCCCAACCGGTACATGTAGGTAGTTACAGCTTACCAGAAAGCCCCGAGTTACGCGTTTCGTCACAGGACGTCATCTGAAGGGGTCAGACGATGTCCTATGACGAAATGCGTAAGTTGGGGCTTTTTGGTAAGCCAAAACGTCACTTACGGTTTTGGGAAAAGAGTCCATGTAACGCATATCGTCCCAGGCTACAGGATACCTGTTTTTGTATGCAACTTGTGCGCCTATAAGGTGCACTGAAACCACTTGTTTGTTTTTATAAACGTGGACTTGCTTGTTTTTATCATACTGGGATCTAAATAAACAAAGTTTTACTGGAGTACGCTATCAGTGTTTCCTTCCACCCCTCTACATGTACCGGTGGGGAAAGGGGATCCGCAGTGGAGAAGTGAACGCCATAGGAGATCGGAACACCGGATATTCAGTATATATGTGGTTTACCCCTGCAGGGGTGCCATCTTCTGGTGAGTGAGGACACAAAGAGGGAGCACATGTGGAACCACTATTGTTTGCACAAGAAATACATGCATTTTGCACTTTGGACTGTGAAAAGCTCTCGGATACAGCATTACTACACATATGTACTTTCTTTTGAAATTTTTATGAATTTTTTTGAATTTTCAGAAAAGGAACATATGAATTCTTTATTTATTGGGCATTTTTTATTCATTTGATTTTTGGGTATATAGTTTTTTAATTATTGATGGATTCAATAAATATGGATATTTAAGACATGATATGGTGAAATACAGTATAGCATATTGCACTTTGTAGAATCACAGGATTACACATACTTTATATATTTTTGGTTTATTATTCACATATACAATCACAGAAGGAACAAAGACATTCAACAACAAAGACAGCCCCGACCGCCCCTGTTTATAAATCTCCCGACATCATACTCCACCTATTGGAGGTATTACGGGAGGCAGCAGTCTTACTATTTTTATCTCCACATCCAACATAACATCCTTAGTGCGGAGAAAAAAGAAAGGACATTTGACACAGTTAACCCTTGACTGACCCTGATGTGAACCCCTTCCCAGCCAGTGTCATTAGTACAGTGACAGTGCATATTTTTAGCACTGCTTATTGTATTAGTGTCTATGTTTCCAAAAAAAAGTGTCAAAAGTGTCAGTTGAGCTGGGTTCACACCACAGCACAGAGTGGCTCACAGCAGGGGTCCTTTAAGTCCCCATTCACCGTTTCAGGTTTGATTTCAGCCAAATTTTTGGGTTGAATTCTGACCTGAAATGGACCAAAAGACGCAGAGGACTCTTGTGTAATTCACACCGAAGCTGCTCCGGAGATTTGTGAACCAGCTCCATAGAGAGTCGGTCACAATCCCCTGACAATGCAATTGGATGCGGATAAACCCGCATCCAATTCACACTATTGTGAACCCAGCCTTAGTGTTCGATTTGTCAACCGCAATATCACAGTCCTGCTATAAGTCGCTGATTGCCGTTATTAATGCTGGAAAAAGAAATCCATAAATACATCCCATAGTTTGTAGATGCTATAACCTTTGCGCAAACCAAGTAATATACGCTTATTGGGATTTTTTTTTTACCAAAAATATGTAGTAGAATGCATATTAGCCTAAATTGATGAAGAATTTTGATTTTTTTTATTGGATTTGTTTTATAGCAGTACGTAAAAACTGATTTTTTTTTTCAAAAATGTCACTCTTATTTTGATTATAGCGCAAAAAATAAAAAACACAGATGTGATCAAATACAGCCAATAAAAAGCTCTATTTGTGGGAAACAGGACATCCATTTTATGCGGGTACAGCGTCGCATGAACGCGCAATTATCAGTTAAAGTAATGCAGTGCCCTATTGCAAAAAATGACCTGGTCATGAAGGGGGTAAATCTGGAGCTGAAGTGGTTAAAGTATAACTCAGGGCAAAACTTTGTTTTTTAGTTTTCGATAGAAGGGAGATGGATTAGAACACTGTCAGTTTTTATTGCAGTCTGCGTTTCAGTCAGGCCCCTTTCACACTTGTGTGATGCAATTTTACCACGTTTTTGCCGCAATTTTTTGCTGCAATTTTACCAAGATTTCAGATCAGTACGACTTTGGCACAATGAAAACATATTACAAAGTTGTACAGAAATACTACAGAAATCGCATCTATATTATTCAGGTGCGATTTGCATGCGACTTTGAGGGTTTAACATTGAAGTCTATGGACCTCAAGTTGCATCAAAGTTGGGCCAAAATATTGCAGGGACCACTTTGACCTGAAGTCGTACAGATATGAATGGTACTCATTGGAAATAAGCGGGAATGTGCCTTTGCAATCCCAAGTCGCAGGACAACTCGCATAAATGTGAAAGGGAGATTTTCTCTCTCTAAATTTGTGTTCCTTTTTAGGACTCCCTTTTGTTCTTTGTATTAATATCAGAACGGTGGCACGCTCTAGAAAGCACTTATTTTTCATTCTATAGGGGACATTAGTTCTGGTGACCTGGGGGTCCCCAAGGAATTCCTTTAGTTTGCCAGGATTTCTTCTCACTTCTTGTTTGGCAATGGGGCAGGAAGTGAAGGGAAATCTCTGCAATAGGAAACGGATGGCGAAAAAAAAAAATCTGGCAGGGGTTATAACCCTCCCCTTGCTCTATCCAAAATGAAAAAAAGAGTTTTTCCTATAGTTCTACTTTAAATCAAAATAAAGTGACCCTGTCCCCCCACAATGCAATTTAAAAACATATTTTACTTAGGATGGTATGTCCCCTTAGCTTGGTGGTCAATGAAAGGAACAATACCCTGGCATCAGTGGTCACTGGTAGAAAGAAGTTCTAACAACTGGCCGTCAGTGGGAGTAAAAAATGCCCTAGCCAGGGCTGGTGCAAGGATTTTTGACAACCTAGGCCAGTGATGGCTAACCTTGGCACCCCAGATGTTTTGGAACTACATTTCCCATGATGCTCATGCACTCTGCAGCGTAGTTAAGCATCATGGGAAATGTAGTTCCAAAACATCTGGAGTGCCAAGGTTAGCCATCACTGACCTAGGCGAAACCTAATTTTGCCACCCCCATTGGCTCCTCCCCCTTTGCTCTGCCCATGTGACAGTAGGTGGCGCTATACAGGAAGCATCGGCTCTGCTTCCTCTAGTGCTGTGCCTCTAATTACACTACTGGGCAGACGGAGCAGCTGCCTGAGACTGAGTCAGTTACATGTTGCAGCCTGCAGAGCATGCAGACAAGGAGGGAAACCAGTGACCGGGCGCCCCTAGGCAGCAGTGCGCCCTAGGTGGCTGCCTAGTTTGCCTAGTGGTAGCACCGGCCCTGGCCCTAGCACTAGTAGTCAGCAGGGGAAGAATGTCTCACCATTGGTGTCAAAGAGAGGTATGCCCCAGGATTGCTGTACAGTTTAAAAAGTCCTCCAGTATTCATTCAAGTGATGTGATATATTCAACTAAACACATCTGCGCCTTGTTCCACTGCCACTGCTTGGTACCAACGTTGCTGGCATAGATCCAGTTGCAGGTGTTGGTATGATGGGGACATCAGTCTCTTATGTATAATATGTAGGCAAAATCAGAAGTAGGGCTTGGGAAGCAAAAAAAAAGTATAACCAGGCAAGGTATGGTGAGATTGCCCAAAAAGCCAAAACTCTTTCACTGAACCAGGGTTAATATCTGTATGCAATAAGAAATACATGTGCTTATAGTTTTAGGATATACAGTTAGGTCCATACATATTTTATATTGAATCAAAAGCTGTTTCATGGCCAGGTGTGGGCTACTCCTTTCATTATTTCTTCATCAAAAGTGTAGTATTTGCATTTGAAATCTATTGCTGTGATCCTACATCATGAGTTCAAAGGAGCTGTCCATGCAAGTGAAACAGGCCATTGTAAAGATTCAAAAATGAAACAAATCCATCAGAGAGATAGCAGCAACATTAGGAGGGGCCAAATAAACAGTTTGGTACATTCTGAAGAAAGAAGAACGCACTGGTCAGCTCAGCAACATAAAAAGGCCTGGACATCCATGGAAGACAACAGTGGTGAATGATCGCAGGATCCTCTCTATATGGTAAAGGAAAACCCATTCACAACATTCAGACAAGTGAAGGACACTCTCTAGGAGGTGGGCGTATCATTTTCAAAGTCTACAATCAAGAGAAAACTTCACAAGAGCAAATACAGAGTGTTTACCACAAGGTGCAAACCATTCATAAGCCTGAAGAATAGAAAAACCAGATTAGACTTTGCCAAAAACATCTAAGAAAGCCAGACCAGTTCTGGAAAAGCACTCTTTGGATGGATGAAACTAAGATTAATCTGTATCAGAATGACGGGAAGAAAAAGTTTGGAGAAGGCTTGGAACAGCTCATGATCCAAAGCACACAACATCATCAGTAAAACATGCTGGAAGCAGTGTGATGGCATGGGCATGCATGGCTTCCAGTGGCACTGGGTCATTGGTATTTATTGCTGAAGGCAAAACTAAAGGCAGAAAGACCCACAAGCAAAGAACAACTGAAGACAGTTTCGGTTAGAGCCTGGCGAAGCATCAGAAAGGAGGGATCCAATCTTTGATAATGTCCGTGGGTTCCAGACTTCAGGCAGTCATTGCCAGTAAAGGATTCTCGACAAAATATTAAAAATGAACATTTTAATTATGATTATATTAAATTTGTACAATTACATTTGAGCCCATGAGAATGGGGGGGGGGGGGCTGTGTATGAAAATTGTGCCTGTGTCCAAGTAATTATGGACCCAACTGTATGTGTTCTATAAACCAGCAGCTCTGGATGCAGTTTGCCTTGGAGCATAAATAAATTATTTGCATGGTTCTGTCAATTAGCTTAAATGAGGAATAAATCAGTTTATTTTTGCATTTGGACAGAAAAGGAACAAACATTCAGATACATTTTGTTTTAAGAAGTCTCTACTGTGCTTCATTCTATAAATGTGCAAATAGATGTTGTTTGCACATTACAGGGTTATCTACATATTTATAGTTTTCTGCACAATTAAGCAAGGGAATATATTAATGTTTATCCATGGGTATTTTACCACTTACTATACCCAGAAAATACATTCAGGTGAAGAGTTATCTGGGATCTCAAAAACCAGGGAGCCCTGATAGGAAAATTACATTCTGCTCCAATGGGCCACAGCTCTGACCTGCCACATAGCTGCCTCCTCAGCCTCGTGGTATTTCCATCAAAATCATACACAGCTAAACAAAATATTGTTAGGTGAGGAGGAGGGAGGTGAGCATAGGTTAGAGCTAACAAACACAAAAGTAGGAATGTACGAAATAGGCCAAAATCATTTTGCAGAAGGTTTCAGCCAAAACCAAACATATCGCCAAACATGTTCAAGTCCATGAAAATGAAATCTTGTTATTTTATTCCTGGCTCTTTTTCAAGGCCAATTTGCAAGCTTTTGTTAAAAAAGGGCATTGTCATGGGATACGTCATATTGGTGGGTTATCGTGATTGATGTGGACCTACATGGGGGGCATTGTTTATTTTCTTGCTAATTTTTCTAACAAAGGATATTTTTTTGCGGTGTGACAGTTTTTTTTCCTTTCAATATTTTTATTGAGTGCCAAATTAGAAATTCACAAGAAAAATAAAATAAGAACAAAAATTAGATCAATCTCCAGATGCATGTGACTGTTTTTATATAATATTTTTGGTGAATGAGTAACAAAGAGTAATATGTACCCTGTATTTATTCATCTAAAGAGGGCTTTTTTTAAATTATATATATATACAGTATATATATATATATATATATATATATATATATATAAAATATATAATATATTGTTATTATATTCCCATAATTCCCTCCAACTGTAGATACCCATGTCCGCTTTAGGGGAACAGGATGTGGGGATGATATCCTTATCCCTATCAACATTGGGGAAAAGTTTCTCGCAGGGGGTGGCTTTACCATCCCTCCTTGCAAGATACTTTCCCAATGAGGGTCATGTGGTTGTGTGGCCTGGCATGGCTAAGAAGGGGGGCACATGCTCTCTGACTCTCCTTTCCTGGTCACCCAGGTTGCATGCCTAGATAAGGGTCTTTTATGAATTTTACTCCATGCCATTTTTTTCTTAAAGAGCCAGTACACTTTGTACACAATATGTATGAGATAATTTCTTGTGGATTACCCTCCAGCTGGGGGCTGAATTCTAGCTCCTCCTCCTCTTTAGTCATTACAGAAACAGGAAAAGGATCTTCTCCTTCTTCGGACACGCCAACAGTTCCCCTTTCAAATTTGTACTGAAAAGGGTCTGGAGTGAGTTCCATTGTTTCCTCAGCAGGGGGAGCTCTGTCCTCACAGACGTTAGCACTCTAGCTCAGTGCCCAGCGTAAAAGCATGTGTAATCCATACAGCATGGAAAGTTGGAGTACCCTATTTTATAATAAAAGTAAGGCATTTATTTATCAAACGGAGAGCACTATATATGTCTTTCTCTTCTATGTGATAACAACCGATTGTATTGAGTGAATCTACTTTACGCCTATAAAACATTCCACAACACCGGAGATAATATTGGATGGAATATATTGCTACACTCTGCTATATTGCTACAAACAGTCCAATAGTGGGACAACAAGCGCTCTGTGACCCTCGTAATAAGGGTCCTCACAGGTAGGTGAGCTGCTAGTATTTCCTAAGGTGGTGCAATTGCACTGAAGCACTTTATAAAAATTATCAGCACATAGACACTGGGTGTCATTTATTATGGACTTTTATTATCACATGATTCAGTGTCTTTATTATTGCATAATTTTGTGTTTTTTTCCTACTTTAATAGCGCTGCACCCTTTATACTTGTATATTTACCTATGGAATTTGATATATTCGCCTATGGTGTTCAGCTGCTTATTTCTATTTTCAATTTTTGATTGCGCTGATTGACATTTATTGTTATATGTTGCAGTACATGCCACCTGTGCAAAAACAGACAGGCATTTTTTCAAGTAAGCATTATCACATTGCATTGATTCATCATTTAGGGAACAGTTAGCAGCAATATGTCCAAACGCATGGCAGCGATAACATTTTATGTGTTCAGTACCTAGTCCTCTAAATGGCCTCAGAGACCTTCCTGACCTATTTGGCCAGTCTCTAGGTCCTGAGCCCATAGTCTCATTATCTGTGGCAACAGTCTTGCAATTTTTCCCCACACCCTTGAACTCTGGAACAGACTTATGGGAACCTCCGGGTGATTTTTCACCCCTAGAGACATTAGAGTGGGGCACGGATGGTTATATAAGTCCTCAGCAGCAGTTTAATTCTCCATCAGGTCCACCAGTTGGTTTGCAGTCTTAGGGTCCTCATGGCTGACCCACTTCCTCAAAGTGGCAGGGAGCACCCGTAAATAATGGTCCATGACCACATGCCCCACAATCTTAGGGCCTGGCAAAGTTTCTGGCTGCAGCCATTTCTTGGTGAGGTGTATCAAATCAAACATTTGGGAGCGGGGTGGCTTGTCAGTACTGTATGACCACTGATGCACCCATTGAGCCTGGACAGCAATGGTGATGCCCATGCATGCAAGCATTTTGGCTTTCAGTGTCTCATAATCCTGGGAAGCATCTGGTTCCAGGTCATAATAGGCCTTTTGGGGTTCTCCTGTCAGAAAGGGAGCTAGCAGACCTGCCCTGTGACTCTTTAAAAATTGGTGAGGTACATTTCCACATCATCTGCCAGTGTCATCTTCTGCAGAAAATAGCTGCCACACACCATTTTCTGTTCCACCGGCAAAGGACTTGCAGACCCCTTCTTTAACTCCACTACGGCCTCCGCAAACTGGCGATCTGCCTCCTGCTGTGCTGCAGCGACTTCTGCGATTTGGCGGTTGGTTTCCTTCTGCTTGTGATTGCTCCTGCTGGGTTGCAGTGGCCTGCAGCAGGACTTTTAATGCATCCTCTTATATTCTGCTTGTTTTGGAAGATGCCTGATGAAAATCCACTATCTGTGGGGGGTTAGCGTAAGGGTGATCACCTTCCCTGGGAAAAAGGCAGTCCAAATGGCAGGTTTTCTTGAAAGCTGACGTGAATCCATTTTTATTTTAGAAGCTTACATGAAAATAAAACAAACAAAACAGAAAATAAATCCTTGCCATCCAGGCTCTTACTAAACATCTTCAGTTTCCCTAACTGAGCGGTGAAGGGTTTCTCCCAGTCACCCACAAAACAAAAACAAAGCAAACCTATTGTTTCAGTCGTAAAGCAAACTTCTGAGGCCAGAGCACTCATCTGATCCAGATCTGCTTCCTTTATACCACCTGTTGATGGACACAAGGGGACCGCAAAATCTGGTCTGGAATCAACCCTGCCAAGGTGGCTGGTAAAACCCGGACCGGATCCCACCTTAGTTTCCTGCAAGTGAACGCATGTGAGGTGAAACATAACGTCCATCTATCATCTCGCCTTAACTATAACGCCATAATAGTTACAATGATTATATTTCACAACTTGTATACAGTATATCTCTGCACATAGGCATCTTCTCTTTATCAGTCAAACTGTTTTTTTTATTCTTTTCAATTACTCGGGGTGTCTAGGTTTTAGTCCACCATGCACCACAGTTTGGAGTATTAAGTGCTCCTCATCAAGGACTTAAGTCAATAATTTATATCGTGTTGGTGAAATATGTAACATTCTTTTTACGTCCCTCTGTTGAGATCTTTTTCTTTATGCTATGTTTGATGTAACCACCTCATTGTCAAGTTAGCCTGTTGAATTAATTTTTTCTGCAAATAAAATACTTGTACAAAATGGGGGGGGGGAGTACCTTGCAAGAAGGGGGGTGAAAAAAAGCCTCCCACCCCCTTGTAAGGCACCTTGTCCCCATGTTTTTAAAGAAAATGGCTTCATCCTCTCATCCAATCCCCTAAAAGATATTTGGGGGTCTGCATGGGAGAACTTATCGGAGTCTGACAGGCTCCTTTAGATCATGGGGGTACATAGCACCCTTGTTACCCTGTCACAAAAAAGTGTAAATAGTAAAAAAAACACCCACACTGCCTTTTTAAAAAAAAGAAAAAACTTTTACTCAGAAAAAGTTCTCTTATCTAAATACATTGTAAATCGTGTTATCCAATGATGTAGATCCACATTAATCATGATAGTACAGTAACCAATGATATTGACCCACAATGCTGCTCAACAATGTTCACCCACCGCTACTCCAATCTCAAATGACAGATCTCCAGACAGCTTCTGTATGTAGACAAAGGGGCCAGTGGTTATGGAGGATATCATTGACAAAATTTTATCATGACCATATTTGGCCAGTGACATCATCCATGACCTCCACTCCTTGTTTACAAACAGTAGCTGGCGGAGATCTTTCATTTAGCAGCAGTAGTGCTAAATGTGCAAATATGGCCAACTTTTTTGCCCAGTGGTTAAACTGCAAATATGATGGGTTCGACTGGAAATAGTGTTCAACTCAAACCCAAAGCTCATCCCCACACAGGTGCGTGCTACTGTTTGCAGAGCAGAACCTCCAGGTTTTCTGGATTCCAGAGCCCTCTACAGGAAATAAAGCCTAACATGCAGATACCTGGAGGCCCTTGCTAGACAGCCAGAGAAAGTTTTAAATGTATTGACTACACAGGTTTGCTTTAAGGATACATGCTGGGATTTTATGGCACATCCATATCTCTGGATATCAGAAAAACATCTTTTTTTTTCAAGCTCATAGTAATAAAGTGGAAGCTTCAGAAATGGCTCTATCAATACGCATCTATGGCAGTAAGTTATAATCTGAAGATCCAATTGATTTTTGAATGGTTGTAATAACATTTATTGGATAAATGCGCAATCACTGCCTGTTATTTGTATAAGACTGAACTAAGAAATACTTCAAAATGTCAATAACGCACTCGATGGGTTTAAAAGATTCCCAAATGAGCTATAATGGCTTCTGACTAATTTGGTTAGATGTGTATAAATATAATTGAAAATTATGTTTTATGTGCTTTTTTAGTAGCTGTAGGTGGTGTCATTAAAATAGAGGAGATCTGCAGTCAGGACAAAATCCCATAATATCAGGTTATGTGGATGTTGCTGTTACTTTTTCGTGTTTGTGAGCTGCAGCAGTATTTGTACTTTGAAGTATACAGTTAAAGTGGTTGTAAACTTCAATTTTGTACTTGTGCCTATAGGTAAGCTTATAATAAGGCTTACCTATAGGAACTGTAAATATAACATGCGCCGTTTAGGAGATATTTACTATGTATGACGTCACAGGCGCATGCGCTCTGAAAGAACAGCCACCTGGGCCGTTCCTTCAGAATCATGTGGCGTAAATGGCGACTCCCCCGTGTGAGTGGCGTCATCACGGATCCGGTCAGTCACACGCCTGGAGTTCGCAGACTTGGAAGGAAGACAGGTGAAGCTGAAAGCGGCATCCGGCGATGACACTGCATCGCTGGAATGCTTCGTTTTCAGGTACGTTTCGCATAATGTGCTAGTATGCGATGCATACTAGTACATTATGGCTTTACCTTGCAGGTCTAAAAAAAAAAGGCATCCAGCAGTTTACAACTGCTTTAACTGACAATTTACAAATGATCACCCCTCTGTTAATAGGGGAGAGTCCAAAATAGAAATGTATTGTGTGTAATGACTAGTTAATTCTAGAGAATTCTTAGAAGCAGGACATTGGTGTCAGCCTACGGTTTCTTCTATGGGTCCAGACATTAAGGAATGCATTATTTTTTTATACTCAAAATAACTTATCCAAAGCCAAGAAGAAGACACAGGTAAATACTCTAGCTTTTCCCTTTACAAATGTATGCATGAATTTTCTGTTTGCTTTCAGTTCTTTATATGTCAAGTTTTATTAGAATTGGTGAATTATAAATTGCTTTACTAAACTAATGACAACCAGTTTTTTGGTTTAGATAGATTTTCTTTACCTAAAACATGAAAAAGCAAAAATTGACTTTATGTAAATTACTGAAGTCAGCTGTGTGTCAGGAATAGAGATGAGAGTACTTTTTTAAAGTTCAGATTCTAAACTTCCTGTATCCCTAGAGGTGGATTGGAAACCTTTGGCTTGAGGGATTATTACTAAAACAAGCAATTTCGTGGTAGGGAAAGAATTTTGTGTGCTAATGAAAGTTCACAACACATAGGGGTTGATTTACTAAAACTGGAGACAGCAAAATCTGGTGCAGCTGTTCATAGAAACCAATCAGCTTCCGGGTTTTTTCTGTCAAGGTTTAAATGAACAAACTAATGTTAGAAGCTGATAGGTTACCATGCACAGCTGAACCAGATTTTTCACTCTCCAGTTTTCATAAATCAACCCCATAGTAAGCCTAATATGCCACAGAGCCACTTTGGTGGACATAGAGATCCTAAAGGACATGGTTTATCGCAACACAGTTTTTCACATGCTCTAGTATTTGCTTTCTTTGTGGCTCATTGCATGTGTTTAGTTGGGATGTGGTAGCTACTGTGCGAGGTCCTGCCATTGTGAACAAGGATATAAGAATGAAACAGGGTTTGCACTGGTGCAGGGTAAGGGGCTCTAGAATGTTTATTGTGAAGGGAGGAAACTGTGTTTACAGCTTTCTCCATGGTTTGTAATCCCAGATTGGGGCCTGGAGCTTTGAAGGCTTCAAAGTGTCTTGGGTGGGACTAAGTCTTCAGTACGGTGTTCAGATCTTCCTGGAGAACTGCAGGGTGTGAGAATGCACAGGCAAACATATATATGATAAGCTAGAGCTAGCCATAGCACAGGGCCCTTGTTTGAAGTGTAAACCAAGAGGGGGGTGTGTGGTATGGCGCTGTTCTAGGTGCAAAAAACAGAAATGGGAGAAAGGCTTTTAACCAGGAAGTCCTGGTATCAGAAAACGTAAAGTGAGAAAGGGGTGTGGGAGAAGGCACTGCCTAAAACACTTAGCAATAATAAAGGATGTGTGTAAAGTAATAGGTTCAGAACAAATCGGTAATAATAAATAAATCGTTGAAACAGTCGCTAATATCAATAGTGGTAATGTGAGAGTGACATCCATGTGACGAACCGCGTCAGATGGAGCCTAGATAGCGTCATTGCGCACTTCTGGTCTGGTTTGGAACGCAAGGAAGTTCCGGTTTTCTTACAGAGTGGATCCATGTCTGACTTCTCGTAACCCCATGTAAGTTTTCTACACTTTTCCCAGCTTTTCCAACGGAACGTCTTTAATTGCTGTCTATTTCCCCCATACATGTGAGCTATTCCGGGAGGATCCGGGGCTACTACTAGGGGTGGACGGCAGTGGAACCACAACGTTGGTGTGAATACCGGTGAGTCGGGAGCCAGGAGGAGGGGAGCACACTTTGTTACGTTTTTGTCGCTCCACCCCTTCTCTTCCCGCACTGCACACGGTCTAGTATCACCTTTGGTGCCGCGGTCCCTTTGAGGACTTTAGGACTGAGGACTGCAGCTGATTCATTATCTCAGTTCTTTTCTAAGGATACTTCCACAGCACTTGTTGTGGTCAGCTATTGGACTGACCCCTAGTGGTGACTTTTTGGCATTGCCGGTCTCCATATACTGGTGCTTAATCTGAACTTAGGACACTAATTTATGTCTCCTGCTGCATGGTTATTTATGCACTAGTTTCTTCCATTTTATGTATATATGTGGTCACTATTTATCACCAGCACTGAATGCACTTTATGTGGCTCATCACTAATTAATAGAGTGGTAACACTCTCACATTACCACTATTGATATTAGCGACTGTTTCAACCATTTATTTATTATTACCGGTTTGTTCTGAACCTATTACTTTACACACATCCTTTATTATTGCTAAGTGTTTTAGGCAGCGCCTTCTCCCACACCCCTTTCTCACTTTACGTCCTTGTTTGAAGAGATGCGTGCTCCAGCCAGGAGAGGTTATCTACTCCGGAGACAAGCTCCATGTCGGAGAGGTTCCCTACACGCAGGACAGCTGAGCAAGCCTGCAGGGCTGAGAGAGTTGAGACAATTAGTGAGTCCAGGGAACAGAAGGGATTCTAAATGTAGCACCCTCTAGGTAGGTAGGTGCTAGAGGTAGAATTTTTCTGTGAGAGTAGGAAAATGTAGACAGGCCTAGCTGGTGGCTAGGCCTGTTTGTTTTCATTTTGGGCTGGGAGTGGCTCCTTGTAGAGCTGATGACTCACAGGCAGTCTCTCTGAGACCTCCCTCTCCTTTACAGATCTTTCTGGAAAGTTCTGGAAAGAGAGGAGGAGAGGAGAGGTGGAGCTGCCTGGGGTATTCTGGAGAGCCCTGACCAATCCCCAACCAGGATTGGCAGGGGGTAGGCCTCCTCAAATACCCAGAGTCAGCCCAGCTGGGGAGAAGTTGTCAGGGTGGTAGAGATGGAGATGGAGTACAGAGGCTAGTGGGGCCTTAGAGGGAGCTCCCAGTCTTGGGGGGGGTGACCATGGGCCTGGGCTAGGGTGTGTACAGGGCCCTCCAATAAATTGTGGAGGTGTTCTGGGTTGGAGGCACAGGAGGAGCAGGAGAGGAAAGCAGGCAAAGGAAAGCAGGCAAAGCAGGGAGAGGAACCACCGGAGGCAGCCAGGAGAGCTGGTGAGTGACATGCACAGTTGGGAGGGCTGGGGAGGCACACCTGAGAGGACTGGGAGAGTGCAGTCGGTGATGTGTGCAGAACCAGAGGAGAGAACTGTGGTATTGTGGGCAGTGGAGACAGGCAGCTGCAGCCAGAAGAGCTGACAGGGCCTGAATAGGGCTGACTGGGATCAGTAGCTGTATGTGGGACAGCTAGCATTTGAACTTTCTCTACACTATAGGGGCCCAAAGGGCAATTCACTGAGGCCTAACCAACTTTTGTGCCAACTGATCCTGGGAGTTGAAGCTAGAGGAATGCTGGCGGAGCTGAGGAGTCATAGTCTGCAGCAAGAGTAGTGCTGGAGGAGTTGAGGAGGAATAGTCTGAAGCAAGAGTTATGCTGGAGTGAAGACTGGAGTGTATATACCGGAGTGTAAATAGTTGTCCCAAGCAAGTTCTACAAATTCTACTGGGCATTCCATATTTCCCTTACCCCTTCCAAATTCTATCCCCTCAATAAAAACGCAAAAACAAAGTACATGGGCTGTTCTATGTCTCAGAATGTCTGAGAGGTGAATGTCAGGCTATGCAGCGTGACGGGTGAACCACAAAACTCAGCAGCCCCTATGGGAGTACCGCTACATATATGTCTCGGAAGAGTAAGAAAGCCTGGGACATCCTTTCTAGAGGCCAGGCGTAAGCCTGTGAAGCTGCTGTAACTAAGGTTGAGCGAGCGTGTGAGAGAGAGTGAGGTCTGAAGGACTAGTGCCAAGAGCAGTGGTGCTGCTGAGGAAAGAGCCAGGTATTGTAGCATTCTTATTGTTGTTTTGTTGTTGAAAATCAAGTAATGCTCCAGCTTCATCCATTCACCTAAACAAGACCAGACTAAAAGTACAAAAACATGTCTTTCCTTTAGACTTTCTATTTTGTTCTTTTATGGTGTTATTCACAGGTTAGACTTTTAAATAGTGAACTGTACATATAAAAGGAAAGCACACAAAAAATATACCTGCTTTTTCATTTCTGCCACAATTGTGCTTCTACAGTGAATAGGTCAGCTGTTATTTCATGTATAAGTTCACATTTTAACAGTACATTTGCAGAAACAAATGCAATATATATCATACAGAGTTTTTTTTATGATAGTTTGTCCTACTTTCTCCATTTTTATGTACAAAGAATATTCATTGTCAGAACCTCT
This sequence comes from Glandirana rugosa, assembly GCA_018402905.1. Taxonomy (NCBI): domain Eukaryota; kingdom Metazoa; phylum Chordata; class Amphibia; order Anura; family Ranidae; genus Glandirana; species Glandirana rugosa. The sequence continues at coordinate 226,112 of BLSH010105798.1, read as the reverse complement.
GCGTATGATTTCTTATAAACAGGAGACAGATTTTGTCTTCTGAAGTCTACAATATATGACCAAGTGCTTCCTCTTCTTTAGTCTAGCACAGCCTGACGTGATGCTTGCCCCAGAATTTATATAAAATGTGAATTCTGGCGTCAGAATACTCTGCCAGGGAAGGGTAGCGTTTCTTGATTCTCAAACCTAAGTAAGCTTGGTAGGAATGACAGTCAACACAAGAGCAAAGAAGTGGCACAAGTGCTGGTAACTGCAGAGGAATTGGAACTGTAGAGATGTAGAGAATTCCTACTGTATTTAAGTGTAATGTATTTTGTACTGTCTACCCTCAAGTTGTAAAGCACTGCATAAACTGTTGGCGCTATATTAATCCTGTATAATAATAAATAATAAAAATGAAGTTCAAAGGCATGGTGCAGATGTTAGCAGGCTACAAACTGAAGTTAACAAATATGAGTAGGCAAGCTGATACTGAGTCCAAAGATGATTCATGGTTGGTAGCACATGGCCAAAGTCAAGCTCAGGAAGAAAGCTGAGGTACAAAATCGGCAGACAGGATTGAATTTGAAGTGTTAGGCTAGAGTCAGCAACAGGATCAGGTGTAGCAGCAGAAGGACAATTCAAAGTTAGGCCAAGAACAACAGTCAGGTCAGAAATGTTTTATACACAAGTCATTTGTCTGGGCAAGATACAGTACCTAGGACAAAGCAGTGATGAGGCTAAGAAGAGCTGGGCCCTAAAGAGCCTTTGGAGCCAATACGGGCAATGGATTTGTGCAAACGTACATTGATGCCAAGCATCCATAAGCAAATAGCGGGATGCCTACACACCAGCATTTCAACACACATGCATACTTGGCCATGCCTCTGTAGAGAAATGCACCAGTGCAAGTACAGTACATGTGTCTGAGTCTGCAGGATAGCTACAGCACATTAGGTGAGAAGGTATTTTTGTTAAGAGATGACTAGGAACTGACCAGAAACTTAGAATAAACTTGCAGGGCAAAGCAATATATTCCCTCATATATTCACTAAAATCACAGCCTATCAGGAGGGAGTGGGGGGCTGATCCATGCTGTCTGTGTCTCATGGACACACAGAGGTGGCTCCAGAGTGAGCAAGCATGAGAGTCTCCAGAGCAAGCAGCTTGCAATGGGGGCATTCATCGGGGGGAGGGGCCAGGAGCAATGGCAGGGGACCCAGAAGCTGAACCTTTACAAACACCAGGTGCATACAGGTATGGGTCACTGGTTGCTTAGAGTCTTAAGTCCTGTGTGTTAAAGCAGAACTAAATTCTCAAATAAAAAAAACCTATGAGCAGGTAGGCTCTTTATTTTGGAAGAGACAAAATAAACCTACCTGCCTGTTCACAATTATCTGTAGAATGCACACTGAGTTGGGCATTCGTAGCTCAGTTTACATTCAAGCACAGCATCTGTGTACCAGGATGAATGAGCAGCTGTGCATGCATGGGAGTGACATCAGCCGGGAGAGCAGCCCATCTAGTAGAGATGGTGGGGGTAGTGCAGGTAGGCCTAGGCTGTTGATGGTAATAGGGGATTCTATAATCAGAATTATTGATAGCATAATTTGCTGCCAGGATCACCTCAGCCAAATGGTTTGCAGTCTCTCTGGTGCTAAGGTTCAGCATGTGGTGGACCGGGTTGATAAATTACTGAGAGGGGCTGGGCACGACCTAGTTGTCTTAGTCCATGTTGGAACCAATAGCAAAATACATGGAGTGTGGAGGTTCCTTAAGAATCAATTTAAAGAACTAGGCTGCAAGTTGAAGGGAAGGTCCTCCAAGGTGATATTCTCTCAAATATTGCCTGTGCCATGGGCAATGCAGGAAAGACAGGGGAATATTAGAGAACCGAATGCATGGCTAAAGATCTAGTGTAAGTAGGAAGGGTTTGGGTTTCTAGAGCACTGGGCTGACTTTTCATTGGGGTACAACCTATATGTTAAAGATGGTTTGCACCTGAATGGAGGCGGGTCTGCTGTGCTGGGGGAGAGGTTCATGGGAAGGTTGGAGGAGTATTTAAACTATGATTGAAGGTGGAGGGTGAACCAGAATTTAATCGGGCAGACAGGTCAGTTAGGGGTCAGACACTAATGGAGGGTGGAATGGGGATAGATGGGGGACGATTATGGCAGCTGACAAGAAGGTTCCCATGTTGCAAACAACCACTGGAAATTATAGTGCTATTTGTACTACTAAAAATATATGCAAAACACCAGAGCAAAATGTAATAATGCATTAAAGTGTTTGTTCACCAATGCCAGAAGTCTGCCAAGCAAAATAGGAGAGTTGAAAGCTCTGGTGCATAAGGAGAGCTATGATGTAATCAGTATTGCTAAATCTTGGCTTCATTCATCACATGACTGGGCTAGTAATATTTCTGGCTATGCACTCTTTGGGAGAGACAGGGTAAAAAAGAAAGGTGGTGGTGTCTGTCTCTATGTGAATAGTGATCTCAAAGTAAGTGTGAAAGAGGATCTTGTTGATGGAGAGTGTGATGTAGCTGAAGCATTATGGGTGGAGCTGCATTTAGATGTGCGTAGTTCAAAGTTAATAATTGGAATTTGTTATAGGCCACCCAATGTTAATAAGGAGGTGGAGAATCAGCTCCTTGCACAGATGGAAAGGGCTGCAAAGGCTGGGATGGTGATAATAATGGGGAATTTTAACTCCCCGGAAATTGACTGGAGTAATGGCACTGCTGGGACAGTTAAAGGGCAACAAGTTATAAATCTATTACAGGACAATTATATGGTCCAGTTTATTGAGGTACCGACTAGGAATGATGCTCTGTTGGACCTGGTAATCTCAGCTATGAGTAAGCGCCTCTAGGTTGGCGTGAAACGCGTTAGCGATTCTTCTCTTGTCTGTACACATGGATTTGGATTTATTAAATTATTGCAAAGGAGTGCGGTCGTCCGGAGTTTCTTTCTGCATATCTGATCAAGCATCTTGAACCTGCACCCTCTGGGACTGTGATACTGCTGGGAGAGCCGGGTGTTCTGGAGCTGTTCACCTTTTCCTCATGCAGAGCTTATTACTAATGTTCATATAAAGGAACATCTGGGTAGCAGTGACCATAACATGATTTCATTTAATGTTAGCTGTAGGCAACAAACACATACAGTAAAGATAAAAACACTTAACTTTAAGAGAGCAAATTTTCCAAGGATTAGGGCCGCTCTCCAAGGCTTAGAATGGGAGGGAATATTGACATCGATGAACCCAGAACAGAAATGGTAATTCTTCAAAAGGACTATATGTGAACTCACTGCAAAGTATATTCCTATAGGCAATACGTTTAAAGGGCTAAAAATAAAACCTATGTGGCTCACGGGCAAAGTTGAATAAATAATAGCAAAAGAGCTTTTAAAAAAATAAAAATGAAGGAACGCAATCATCGTCTGAATGTTACAAAGAATACAGTATAACAGAATATGTAAGAAGGAAATCAAGGACCCAAAAATTCAAAATGAACAACAGATTGCAATAGATAGTAGGACAAACCCCAAAAAACTCTTAAAATATGTTAATAGTAAAAAGGCCAGGTCTGAGCATGTAGGCCCTTTTCAAAATAATCTAGAGTGGGTGACTGGGGACAAAGAGAAGACAGATTTATTAAATACCTTCATCAGCTGTGTGTATACAAAGGAGCATGGGGGGGCTCATGTCAATATTGGGGGTGATAGTGACATAGCCCCAAATGATCCACAATGGCTCAAAAGTCGAGAAATATTTAGACAGAATAAAGGTGGATAAAGCACCAGGACAAGATGGCATCCACCCACAGATCCTATAAGAATTGAGCTCAGTCATTTCAAAGCCATTGTATCTAATTTTTAGGGACTTGTTAATGACTGGAATAGTACCACTGGATTGGCGTAGGGCCAATGTGGTGCCCATATTTAAAAAATAATCAAAGTCTTTACCAAGTAACTATAGACCTGTTAGTTTAACTTCTATAGTTGGGAAGATACTGGAGAGTTTAATAAAAGACCACATAGATGAGTTCTTGCTGGAAACATTTTTTTACGCAAAAGACAGCATGGATTCATGAAAGTTGTCCAAAAAACCTGATTTCTTTTTATGAGGATGTAAGTAAAACCTTGGACAGTAGTGGTTAATTATTCATACTCTGAATGGTCTAAGGTTATCAGTGGTGTACCCCAAGGGTCACTGTTGGGGCCCTTACTTTTTAATACATTTATAAATGATATATGGTATGGGATTAAAAGTACCATTTCAGTGTTTGCAGATGACACCAAGCTATGCAGTGGAATAATGTCCTTACAGGATGTCTCCACACTTACAAGCAGACGTCAACACACTGGGGTTTATTTACTAAAGGCAAACCCACTTTGTTCCACAAGTGCACTGCTAGTGTTCCACAAGTGCACTTGGAAGTGCAGTCGCTGTAGATCCGAAGTGGACATGCAAGGAAAATAAAAAACAGCATTTTTGCTTGTACATGATTAGATGATAAAATCAGCAGAGCTTCTCCTCATTTCAGATCTTCCTCTCAGATCTACAGGGACAGCACTTCCAAGTGCACTTGTGGAGCACTAGCAGTGCACTTGTGGAGCAAAGTGGATTTGCCTTTAGTAAATCAACCCCACTGTTTCATTGGGAGACTATGGGGCAGATGAGGTTTAATGTAGATAAATGTAAAGTTATGCACTTGGGGGCTAAGAATATGCATGCATCACACATACTAGGGGGAGTACAACTGGGGCGGATCTACAGTGGAGAAGGATCTGAGGGTTTTGGTAGATCTTAAGCTTAATAATGGCATGCAGTGCCAAGCTGCAGTTTCCAAAGTGAGCAAAGTCCTTTCTTGTATTAAGAGAGGTATGGACTCCAGAGAGAGAGAGGGATCATTGTGCCCCTGTACAAATCATTAGTTAGACCTCATCTGGATTATGCAGTTCAGTTTTGGGCACCAGTTCACAAAAAGGATATCGGGGAACTGGAAAAAGTGCAGAGAAGGGCAACGAAACTAATAAGAGGCATGGAGGAGCTCAGTTATGAGAAAAGATTAGAGGAACTGAATGTATTCTCTCTTGAGAAGAAAAGATTAAGTGGGGATATGATCAACATGTATAAATACATAAGTGGTCCATATAGTGAACTTGGTGTTATTCACTTTAAGGTCAAAACACAGGACAAGTGGGCACTCTTTACGCCTAGAGGAAAAAGAGATTTCATCTCCAAATACGGAAAGGTTTCTTCACAGTAAGAGCTGTGAATATGTGGAATAGACTCCCTCCAGAGGTGGTTCTGTCCAGCTGAGTAGATTGCTTTAAGAAAGGCCTGGAATCTTTCTTAAATGTACATAATATAACTAGCTACTAACATTTATAGGTAAAGTTGATCCAGGGAATATCTGATCGCCTCTCAGGAGATCAGGAATTAATTTTTTTCTCCTGCTGTATTTGGATACAAATTGGATTATGCTTTGCTGGTGTTTTTCGCCTTCCTCGGGATCAACTGTGGGTATAGGATTGTGTATATGGAATTGTATGATTGATATATATATATATGTATGTGTGTGTGTTTATATATATATACATACACAGTATCTCAAAAAAGTGAGTACGCCCCTCACATTTTTGTAAATATTTTATTATATTTTTCATGTGACAACACTGAAGAAATTACACTTTGCTACAATGTAAAGTAGTGAGTGTACAACTTGTCTAACAGTGTAAATTTGCTGTCCCCTAAAAATAACTCAACACACAGCCATCAATGTCTAAACTGCTGGCAACAAAAGTGAGTACACCCCTAAGTGGAAATGCCCAAAATGTGGCCACCATTATTTTCCAGAACTGCCTTAACCCTCTTGAGCATGGAGTTCACTGGAGCTTCACAGATTACCACTGGAGTCAGTCCTCTTCCACTCCTCCATGATGGCATAATGGAACTGGTGGATGTTAGAGACCTTGTGCTCCTCCACCTTCCGTTTGAGGATGCCCCACAGATGCTCAATAGGGTTTAGGTCTGGAGACATGCTTGGCCAGTCCATCACCTTTACCCTCAGCTTCTTTAGCAAGGCAGTGGTTGTCTTGGAGGCGTGTTTGGGGTCATTATCATGTAGGAATACTGCCCTGTGGCCCAGTCTCCAAGGGGAGGGGATCATGCTCACAGTGCATGCTGGCATTCATGGTTCCCTCAAATAAATGTAGCTCCCCAGTGCCGGCAGCACTTATGCAGCCCCAGACCATGACACTCCCACCACCATGCTTGACTGTAGGCAAGACACACTTGTCTTTGTACTCCTTACTTGGTTGCCGCTGCACACCCTTGACAAAAAATTAAGCAAATAGGTTCATCTTGGTCTCATCAGACCACAGGACATGGTTCCAGTAATCCATGTCCTTAGTCTGCTAGTCTTCAGCAAACTGTTTGCTGGCTTTCTTGTGCATCATCTTTAGAAGAGGCTTTCTTCTGGGATGACAGCCATGCAGACCAATTTGATGCAGTGTGCGGCATATGATCTGAGCACCGACAGGCTGACCCCCGCCCCTTCAACCTCTGCAGCAATGCTGGCAGCACTCATACATCTATTTCCCAAAGACAACCTCTGGATAGGACGCTGAGCACCCTTTATCTACATACTCACGACGGTCGTAACGACGTCTCCAACTTCCCCGCCCCCAGTCGGACAGCCACGAGTCTAGTATACGGCGTGTGACGTAGTTTAACCAGACGTACCGACAGTAGGGTCTTCTTTCGGAGAAGATTTCTACTACGTGTTCTTTCGGTCGTTTGTCAAACGACTTCTGATCGTCTGATTCCTGTACCTAATGACCTTGGTACAGGACACCAGACTACTCTGGTTCTACTTGGATAAACGAATTAAAAAACAGTTCCCACACGTCGCCGTTGGTTCATTCCTCATGTTTCTGTTCACACAGAACGGATGTCAGTTCGTACCAC
>BLSH010105798.1:167868-186614 GCA_018402905.1 Glandirana rugosa | reverse complement strand
AAAAAAATAAAAACCCCAGAAATGAATTCTCATCATCCGTAAACGCGGCCACTTTTGCGCAAACCAATCAATAAACGCCGATTGCGATTTTTTTTATCGCAAATATGATGAAGAATATAAATCGGCCAAAAACGGTGAAAAAAAATTTTTTTTTATATTTTTTTTTTGGATTTGAATTTTAGCAAAAAGTAAGAAATTTGGGTTTTTTTGCAAAATGGTCGCTCTTCTTTTGTTTATAGCGGCGATAAGAAATGACGCAGAGGCGATCAAATACCACCAAAAGAAAGCTCTATTTGTGGGAAAAAAAGGACGCAAATTTCGTTTGGGTACAACGTCGCACGACCGCGCAATTGTCCGTTAAAGCGACGCAGTGCCGAATCGCAAAAAGTGCTCTGGTCCTAAAGCTGCAAAACCTTCCGGGGCTGAAGTGGTTAAAACAGTAAATGAGGTAAATCTTCACTTTGTAAAGAATATCCAATCACATGCAAGGAAAATGAAAAAAACAAAATTTTTGCTTCCACATGATTGGATGATGGAAGTCAGCTGAGCTTCCCATTTACTAAGCTGGAGCAACTGCTCTTGCAGAGTGTAACTATATTTTGCAAAGTGCACAGTCTATTTGCCTTTAGTAAATTAAACCCACTGCTTCTGCTCTTGGATGTCAATCCACTTCTGGGTTTAATGATGCCCAGAGTCATCCACTTCATGTGAGCCCTGAGCATCATGGACATGCCCCCTGGAAACACATCATCATGCTAACTGTGGCTCACAGCATCCAGCATGACTTATGTCATTATGTCAGCAATTAGCTGTCTAGGAGGAAGGATCCCCAGCGACATAGGTGTGCACAGACTATTGCATTAGGGTGTGCACTACAAAGCTCAAACATATTTGCATGTGTATACATACTGATGGTGTCAGCAGAGCAATGGACGCTGTTTGTAGGGCAGAGATTAGTGTCATTAGGGCAGTGGATGGTGTCAGTTGTTTTTATTTTTTTACAATTTTTTTGGGAGCCCCGTTAGGGGGCTTTGGTAAAATATCAGGGGTTTAAACATAGGAAATCTGCAATACACAGGGTAATTAGGGTATACCCAGGCACACCTGATACACCCTGTGCACAAACCTATGCCCAGCGACAACTGTAAGGTGATAAAAAAAATACAAAGAGGAACAGAAAATGCCCTAGGGAGGGAGCTGGGAAGCAGAGTAAAATTGAAGTTGAGGATAAAATTGAAGTTGAACTTGAAGCTTGATAAATCAATGCCTATAGCTGTCATCTTTCTATAATTGTATGGAGATGTCTAACAGCTAGAAACATTTTACAGAAATACAACGCTTCAACATTCCCTTTCTTGAAGATCAAACTATATTTAGTGAAGTAAACTTGGATAATTTGTTTTGATTGTGCCCCTTAAACCACAGCAAGGCAGATGATTGTATATGCTCTTTCAGTGTAAATCATGCAGTTAAACATAGACATTATGTTTTTTCTGGTTCAAATGTATTTAAAATAATACCTCATTCCCCCGGCATGCCATACAATGTGTTTTCCTTAACATTTGATGTATCCACCTGCATAAAACCTGTTTGTGCATTGTTAACTATAGTTAAAAATACTTAAAAGGTATTCTGTATGTAGTCAACCAGAAAGGTCATTTCCCTGATAAAAAGTGCTGTGCCTCCGTGCATTCTGATATTTTGGCAGTTTTTCTTTGATAATTTGCAGTCTGGAAATAGTTTTTCCATCATAAATTCTACAGATTCAGGTTCTTTGCCCACCTCACCGATTTGTTTTGCAGCATACATGGGCTTCTGCATTAGCAAGATTCATGTCCTAAAGTGAGTAGAACAAAGTTAATAAAAAAAAAAAAAAAAACACATTTGTAGAAAGATTCTATAAAAAAACAAACAAAAAAAAAACAAAAAACAAAGGACTAAATTATTGCAGAATTGTTTCTAATAGAGGTAAATTTCAAGAATATTGGCTTTTTATTTTTCTGAAATTTTGTTAAAAAGCTGGAATTTCATATTTTTAAGGCTGCAATATGTTTTAAATGGTTCTTGAGGGTCCTGAAAGCTCATTTCAGCTATCCCAGACCTGATCTGGTGCTAAATAACTTAATTAAATTACATTTTTTAAGAAAGAAAAAAATAGATGGCTAAATAAGAACACTAAGGCCCCTTTCACTTGGACTTGTCTGTGTGCGGAGTGGGGATCGCTCCGCTAATCCTCGCTGAGCCAACAGATGACAACGGATCGTCTCCGCTCACTGTGCAGAGACGGATCTGTCAGAGCCCCGCTGTCCTCTATGGGAAATCGGATGATAACGGACCATCTGTCTGTTGTCATCCGATCCCCAGATTGATGGAAAAATAAGATATCCACCCGTCCGACAGATCGGAGTGGATCGGATGTCAACGGACATGTCAAAAAAAAAAAAAAAAAATTGTAAAGTAGACATTTTTTATTTATTTAAAATTTTGCCCAGGTAACTTGTGAGTGGGTTCAGCGTGGTATGGCGGCAATAACACACATACACAGTCCAGGTGCGAATAATGGAACTTGTATTGAAGTATAGGCAAAAGAGTTCTCAGCAAACCCAGTAGAAGAAGACTCAATCGGGAACACTGTCTGGGTGGGGGCGGAATGCAGCCTGGCCAGTCTGTGCCCAAATGGGAATGTGTCCAAGGAGAGTGCTCTACACTTTCCCTTGTCACCTGGAATCTTTCTCTGCCGCTAATACTGTCCCTGACAGATGGGTCACCTGTCCCTACATTAATTACACATGAATGCGCACCAAACCCAGAAGCCAGTGTTTTAAATATACTCTGCCACTCCCAAGATGGCCGTTAGATTCACATGGGCAGCCAGCATTCAATCGGATCACTGCCCCAGTGACTCAGGAAACCATAGAGGAACCATGTTCCTCTTGACTTCCTCTCCGAGAGGAGCGCCACCTGAAGTGGAGAAAACAGACTGCACTTGCCTAAAAACTAAAGGAGTAAAACTGGAGAAATTGATAATGTAACAGAGTGTCCATTTACATTTACTCACCATGCTCAGATGAGGGCACAGGCTCTTTAACTCCCTTTCACACAACTCCCTGGGTTAATGGACATGCCCAGGGTGTAAATATTCAATAGCTTCCCTAGCTCAGAGAGGCTACACCCAATGTAAGATCCAAACAAATTGTTGGTGGAGATGGGGACACCTGCCAACTCCACCTGAATATTCTGTACATACGTGTAGATTATGGCAAAAGCTCACCACTACCAATGAGTTTACTTCCACTTTTACTTCCACTTTTTTAAGTTCTATTGGAAGCCCAGTTCCATTTTTTGGAGGTTTATGAAAAATCAGTCCTGCAGCAGTTTTAAAAATAAAATGCAGCTCTACCTTCTTTTTGGTACACTCCTCGCAGACTCACTGCCTCTGCCCCTGAATGTCAATTCATGCCCAATGTCTTTATATGAGTCCTACCCATCATGACACACTCCTAGAAATACATCATCATGCCAGCTGTTGTTCAAAGCACTCTTAGGACCAGTTCACACCTAGGCAATCCGACTTCAGAGGCGACTTTGCTTGGCGATTTGAACGCGACTTCAATGCAACTTCAGAGTGACTTCAGCGTGACTTTGGGTGACTTACAACACAACCGGAAGCAACCTCCATGCCAGGCGACTTTGCCTGTGGCCAATCAGAGAAGAAAGGGAGGGGGGTTGCCTTAAAAAAATGATTTTCTTTTTCCTGTAAAGTCGTTTCAAAGTCGCTTCAATATAGATGGGGGATCCGACTTGGAGGCGACTTCCATTGAATTCTATGGGCACAAGTCGGATAGAAGTTGCGTTGAAGAAGTACAGGAACCTTTTTTAGAGTCACCTTGAAGTCGGATAGACTTGAATAGCGTATATTAAGACGGCTCCCATTCATTTCAATGGGATCTCTCATGTCAAGCGGCTTGAGGCGACTTGAGGCGACACAAGCAAGTCGCCTAGATGTGAACTGGCCCTTAAACAAACCACAGCTTGTATGTCATTGCATGAGCAACACCTTCTACAGCTGCCACTGGAAACATATAGTGATCCATAATGTCAATGGACCAACCTGAAAACTGCAAGAGAAACAAACACTATAAAGTGTTTAAAAAGCTAAAAAAACAAAAAAGAGCAGAGGGACTTCAGGATGGGAGGTGGGAATAAGAGGTTGGGGTAAAATTGGAGATGGGTTAAAACTGTAATTGAACTTGAAATTTCCATATCTGTAATCTTTCGGTTTTATGGAGATGTCTAACAGCTAGAAACATTTCCACAGAATTACAAGACTTCAACATTTCCTTTCTCACAGATCACACTATATTTAGTGCAGTAAATCTAGATATTTCGTTTTGATCTTCGTCCTTAACCACTTCAGCCCCGGAAGGATTTCCAGCTTTAGGACCGGAGCCCTTTTTGCGATTCGGCGCTGCGTCGCTTTAACTGACAATTGCGCGGTCGTGCGACGTTGTACCCAAACAAAATTTGCGTCCTTTTTTTCCCACAAATAGAGCTTTCTTTTGGTGGTATTTGATCACCGCTGCGTCATTTCTGATCGCCGCTATAAACAAAAGAAGAGCGACAATTTTGCATAAAAACCCAAATTTCTTACTTTTTCCAAAAATACAAATCCAAAAAAAAAATATAAAAAAACATTTTTTTTCACCGTTTTTGGCCGATTTATATTCTTCCTCATATTTGCGATAAAAAAATCGCAATCTGCGTTTATTGATTGGTTTGCGCAAAAGTGGTCGCGTTTACGGATGATGAGAATTCATTTTTGGGGTTTTTATTTTTTTTTTATTTTTTACTAATAATGGCGGCAATCTGCGATTTTTTGCGGTACTGCAATATTTCAGCGGACATGTCGGACCATTTTGACACTTTTTTGGGACCATTGGCATTTATACAGCGATCAGTGCTATAAAAATGCACTGATTACTGTGTAAATGCCATTGGCAGTGAAGGGGTTAACCTGCAGGGGGTGCTCTAAGGGTTAACTATGTTCCCTGGGCGTGTTCTAACTGTATGGGGGCTGCACTATCTGGGGAAGGGAAGTGGTCACAGCCTTCACGTACAGGAAGGCTGTGATCACAGCCCTTCCCCCTCACACAGAGCGGAGGTCCGTGTTCACATACACGGACCTCCGCTCCTTCGCTCCGGGGGGGCCATCGCGGGTAGCCGGCGGCAATCTAAGCCGCCGCACCCTGGCCCTCCCCGAACACAGTGAGCCCGCGGGCGTGCCTCCGGCGGCGCGCGCATGCTCACTAAACTCGTTCCCGCAGCCGCCGTCGTACGATGGCGTTTTGCGGGAACGAGCCACTTTGCCGCCGTCAGATGCCGATCGGCGGTCGGCAAGTGGTTAAACCACTTTGCAAACACTCTTTCAATGTAAAGCATGCAGTTAAATACATACATTAAAGTGTTACTAAACCCAGGAGTCTGTATTCACTATATCTATTCTCCCACAGTACACAGAAAATGGAAACACAATTATTTTAGTAAATATAAACTTCTAAATACCTTTTCTCATCAGAAGTTAGAGCAGTCTTGTGACTTCTATCAGTGTCTAGCCAAGCACTGGTTAAAGCTTGTAGGAGGAATTTTCTGACTGTTCTATGAGACTGTAGGACCCTGACCCTCTGTATGGACAGTGCTGATTGGCCCTGTGCTGATCACATGCATCCTCCCAAGAAAAAACAAAACTCTCTAGCAATACACACCAAACTGAACTTGTGCAGCCTGACTCCATAGATTCTATGTTATTGGGAATTTATTAGAAGCCAGTGGAAGGCAGGGAGGGTCAGAGAAGACAGGAGCAAACAGCCTTTTTACACATTGCACAGGATTAACCCCTTAGGTTCCACAGTAAGTATAACAAGCATGCTTTACTGCATATAAAGACTGATTTTACTGTTGTGGGTTTAGTAAGACTTTAAGATTATTCTTGTTCAAACTGGGGTAGATTTAGGCTGCTTTCACACTGGAGCAGACAGGGCATCAGCGGTAAATCGCCGATTGTTTTAGCTACGCTTTACCGCTGTTATAGCAGCGCTTTGTTGCCGCTAGCAGGGTGCTTTTAACCCCCCAGAAGGGGTTAACAAGGAGTTAAAAGCGCCTCTGTTGTGATGCTTTCAAAGAGCCTTGCAGGCCCTTTGTAAGCGCTGGGCATTCATTCCAATGGCAGGGGCGGTGTAGGGGTGGTGTATACAGCGCTCCCGCAACGCCCCAAAGATGCTGCTTGCAGGACTTTTTTTTCCTGTCCTGCAAGCGCACAGCTCCAATGTGAAAGCACTCTGACTTTCACACTGGGGAGGATTGAGAGGCAGTTCTCAGACGCAATTTTTTAGCGCTAAAGCGCCTGAAAACCACCCCAGTGTGAAAGGGGTCTTATTAAAACTGGTACACTTAGAATCCAGTACAGCTGTGCGTGGTAGCCAATCAGCTTCCAAGTTTCGTTTGTGCAATTAATCTTTTATTATAAAATATGGAAGCCGATTGGCTTCTATGCAGAGCTGCATCAGATATTGCACATTACAGTTTGAGTAAATAACCCTCTATATTCTCCTGGCATGCCATATAATTTGTTTTCCTTAATATTTGATGTAGCAATAGGCATAAAACCTGTTCAGACCTTTTTGTGTGTACAGCTTTCATGTGTTTGTGCAGCTTTCGTTATTCTGCAGTGTATGCATGCTTTTGCCATCCTGAAACTGTTTTGAATTATTGATTATGACTTTGCACCTGTTTAGTAAACTGTGAGTTATAATTACCCCTTTAGAATCACTGCCATTTACCTATTCTATTAAAAAGGTAGTAAACCGCAAAAAAAAAAAAAATCTTCTCCCTGCAAATGAATGTCATAATGTGCTAGTATGCATCTCATAATAGCACATCCAATCAGCAGATCCGGCAGACCCGATGTCCGCCGGGACCCGCCGATCATTCCCAAGAGAGGCAGAATGGCATTCAGCCTATGTAAACCAGGAAGTTCGCCGTTCTGTAAGCAGGAAAGGTAGTCATCCTGTATTTCTGCTAAGCAGGAACACAGATCTCTGCCTTCCCACAGTACAAGCACCCCCTAGGAACACATTTAACCCTTTTATCATCCCTGATGTTAAGCCCTTCCCTGCTAGTGTCATAAGTACAGTGACAGTGAATATTTTTAGCACTGATCACTGTATTAGTGTTACTGGTTCCCAAAAAGTGTCACTTAGTGTCCGATTTGTCCGCCACAATGTCACAGTCCCGCCATTACTAGTAAAAAATGAAAAAAATAAATGAATCCATAAATCTATCCCATAGTTTGTAGATGCTATAACTTTTGCCCAAACATACCAATCAATATATGCTTATTGTTTTTTTTTGTTTGTTTTTTTACCAAAAATATGTAGCAGAATACATATTGGCCGAATTTGATGAAGAAATTTGTTTTTCTCCATTTTTCTATTGGATAGGTTTTATAGCAGAAAGTAAGAAATATTGTATTTTTTTTTTCGAAATTGTCTGCCTTTTTTTGTTTATAGCGCAAAAAATAAAAACTGCAGAGGTGATCAAATACCACCAAAAGAAAGCTCTATATGTGGGAAAAAAGGACGTAAATGTTATTCGGGTACAACGTTGCACGACTGCGCAATTGTCAGTCAAAGTATTGCAGTGCCGTATCGCAAAAAATCGTCATGAAGGGGGAGGGGGGTAAACCTACTGGAGGTTAAAGTCATTTCAAACCAGTTTTACTGAGAGGGTAATATATTTAGGAAGAGACAACTGTTTTCTATACTGCTCTTATGGTACTGCAGTATTTTGTCCACTTTAAGGCCTCATACACGGACGTTTTTTGACGCCGGCGTTTTCTGGCGTTTTTTGCAGCTCTCCATGTTAGTCAATGGCCCCATAAAAACGTCGGCGTTTTTGAGCTGTAGATGACGTCGGCGTTAGTGAGCTGAAACTAGAACCCACAGCCATCGCGTTCTGAGGCTGTAACGTTTTGGCATTTTTTGACGCCGACGCCACAATATGCCAACAAACGCCACCTAATATTATACCGGCGTTTTCCGGCGTTTTTTGATGCCGACGTTTTTAGGTTGAAAAATAGCAGAGGGATGATTTTTTTAAAAAAAAATGCCTATTGACACCGACGCTCACTAACGCTCAAAAACGCTGATGCATAACGCCGAAAAACGCCGCCTTTATTTCCTTGACGTCGGGCCCGACGTTTTGTTTATTTTTTTAGAAACGTCCGTGTGTATGAGGCCTAAATGTTTTCCAGCAGTATATTTTATGTGTCTTGTGCCAACAGAATGAGCTACCTCAGACCAATTGGAGCTTATATTAACACAAAAACAATAAAATGATAGAACATGAGCAAACATAAAAAAACAACAACAGGTGGAAAAAACTTGTGTACAAAAGGGAGCATATCTGAAACACATCTTTCCTTTTCACATCTTCCAAATAATAATTCATAATTACATCACTAGAGAAGCAAGGAACATTATTTTGATGCTGTCATCACGGGATTATAATGGTCCAGGGTTTGTATAATACCAAGGAAAGCATTAGGAGACATGATGTAATTGCTTTCCTGTTTGGAGATAACCATTTCTTTTTATGAAAGTTCTTATCTTGCTGCATTGTAAAAAAGCAGTTTTCACCTTGCAAAAACAGCAATTTTAGACTTTATTTCACTCCGGCAGCGCATTTCGAAACAATTTCTTGTTTTAGATGCTACAGTATATTGCCAGAGCTACATAACCCTACAGTACTCAAGTATCTCAGAGTCAGTAAATCAGCAGCAAACTACCACTCCGGAAAACTGCTAGACTGAACGTATTCGGGACAAAGACAAACATGGAAGTTATACTAGAGACAACTGAACAAAAATTATTTGAGCAACATTTATTTTCATGTATACTTTTTCCTTTTGAATTAGTTTCATTACATTAGAGTAGATGTAAATTATAACTGGTTGACATTTTGTTTTTCATTCATAAGTTTGGCAAAAATATAGTTTTCTTCATTCTTTGTTGCATCTTAAGCCCCGTACACACGGGACGACGATCGCATACAACAGGTCGTACTAACGACCGTTGTATGTGATATCGATCGCTTGCATGCGCGATTTGAACAGTCGAACATACGACGGCCGTACAAGGGAGTTGTTTGAGCAGACTAGAAAACTTGGTCGTACCAACAAGCTCTCATACGACCGTTGTATCATGTGTACAGAGCAGTTGGTACAACAAAGTTGTATTGTGCAAAACACGCATGCTCCAAAGTCAGGAATGGCCGGATGCTAATTACATTCACCTGAACGTTCTTCTGCGGTAGTACGATCGTGTAGTGCAGTCAGTATGCTGCATACAACAGCCAACATACCATTTGACACAATCGTACGTGCGATCGTCGTCCCGTGTGTACGGGGCTTAAGTGTTGCTGTTCTCCTCTATGCAACCAGTTCCTGTCTACATGCATCAGCTTCCTGATGGTAGCAATGGTGGAGCATGCCTGTGCAATGAACATTGGCCAGGCAACCCAAACTCTCCATTGGAACTGTATGTTGAATAACTGAAAGTGTTTTCACCCCATCAATGGAAATGCCTAGGGTCCTAAGGCATCATTCACACTTGTAAGACTCCAAAGTTGCACCGACTTCGGAGCACAACTTTGGTTCTACTTTGAAGCAACTTTAGATGGGTGTAACTTGGATACACTTTGGCTTTATCCAATGGACAACTGTTGCACTGTATAACATTCAGATGTGACTTTTTCTGAGGGTTAACATTGAAGTCTATGGCCCTGAAGTTGCATGAAAGTCAGACAAAAGTAGTGCATCAACTACTTTGCAGTTGCAGAAACTTTAAGTCACGCATATATAGGAATGGTTATCATTGGAAAACATGGAGAACAACTTGTAATGCAACTTTGATGTCCAAAGTTGCATGACAAGTCGCACAAGTGTGAATGGAGCCTAAATAGCAGGATTATCAGGTATTATTTTAATGAAGCTAATTAATTGTTCGTGATTTGTGGAGCCTCAAATTAACTGAAGCAGTTGTTGCAAGTAGGGTAGCAGTCTGTCCAAAATATCCATTTCCATCACCGCATCTTGACCAGATAAATATTCAGTTGGGGGACAAAAAGTTGACTGCCAGTGTAGATATGGTGTTTTCTCAGGCTTTGTGATTGATGACTGGAGGCTGTGATGGAGATCAAAAAAAGAGAAAGAATGCTACTGCTGGTGGTGTTGAGGAGGTTGAAGCTGGCTGTGTGCGGCAGACCAGGCAGTGTAATCAAAACTTTGTTTTATCACTTTCTGCTTTCTGCTCCATCTTTATCATTGCTGTTTGAGAGCTCTTGGCCAGAAGAGGGCTATACCGTAGGTTTTGATTGGAAGCTGATAGGATGGAGAGGAGTTTGCCACCGTTGGCCACTAAGCTTCTCCCAAGGAACATTGGGGTTGATCTACTAAAAGAGGAGAGTGCAAAATCTGGTGCAGCTCTGCATAGAAACCAATCAGCTTCCAGTTTTTTTTGTCAAAGCTTAATTTAACAAGCTGAAGTTAGATGCTGATTGGCTACCATGCTCAGCTGCACCAGATTTTCTACTCTTCAGGTTTAATAAATCAACGCCAGTATTCTTTTGCTATTCTGCTATATGAGAGGTTCCCAGATGATGCCATGCTGCATCCTGAGATATTCATGGCAACATTTTGGGAACTTTGGCTGTTTTGCTGTTTTCCACCCCTACTGCTGTAGTCCACAGTCTGTGTTGGCTACTCAGAAATCCAGCCCTGGTGATATCTTGTATTTCTCTAAAAACCACAGGAAGTTTTGGCATCACATGCTCTTTGACCAACTTCACCTTAGAAGACTCTGAGCAGACTCGTTGTTTACATGTAAGTGCACATGGGAAATAGCAAACTGTTTCCTATATTGCTTTTAAATAGCGGCTGCATGTAAGCATGCAACCAGCCCTGATTGGCTATGGATAAGTGTAATACGGGTTTTTCAGACTACATAATGGAGCCAGCAAAATGTCACCAGACCATTAAAAAATAAAGCGAACTGTAAAAAGTTTCTAAATGTAATCCATCTGAATGAAATTAGCCAAACCAGGGGCTAAACACAAGCCTTTCAATTTGATTCACTCTAATAAGAATAGCAGTGTTCAGTTTGTTGCATTCGACATTGAAAGAACAACTTTTTTTTAAACATTTTAATATGTCTAAGAAGGTAATACATGTTTTGTGTGTTTTATTGTTGTCGTACTCCATTTATGTCTAATAGTCAGTATGCTTGGGAATTGTATAGAAATCGGATGAAACATACTATTAGCTCTTGTAATATGTCATACATCAATGTGATTTAATTTCATGCAAAATATAAGCTGTCCATTAATCTTAAAATACATGTAAATGGCAAGGTAGGAGTGAACAATCAATTTTAATGCAGTCTCTGTGATTGATATGTTTTTATTAGCACCTTTATTTTGGTGTCAGATGTGTTTGAATCATTCATCACTGAGTTTTAATTCATTGTTTGCCTATTATCACATTTCCAAGATTAATGAGTATGCTTTCTTCTAGAACAGAATGGATGTGCTTTATTCATAGATCAATGCCCAATGCTTAGGAAAATGATTGCTGCTGCCCTCTGTATCACCAGTCTTAATGTCCTTTCTAAGGAATAGTTCAGCAACTGTTCGCCTGTCGTAAATTTGTTGTGGGTAGAGGGCAAAATGGCAGCAGGTCCTTTTGAAAGAACAGTTTGTTCCTTCATTGGAGTCAAAGCTTTATGTAAGCTCTAAGTTGAAGGGTGTGTAGTGCTACCCCACTGCTTTGTGTCCCAGGTTCTTCTCCCACTAGTGCAGCGACAGGCAGGCTAACAACAACTTCCATTCCTCTGGCTCAGAAAAACAGTCAAGAGCAGAGGTCTCCAAACTTTCTAAACAAAGGGCCAATTTACTGTCCTTCAGACTTTAGGGGGGCTGGACTGTGGCCAACAGGAGTACAAAGTGTCCCAGCATCAGTGAGAGTAAACAACCCCCAATCATTGGACAAATTGTGCCCCATCATTGGTATCATTGGGAGGTATTGTGCCCCATCGTTGGTGTCATTGAAAGGTATTGTGCCCCATCATTGGTGTCATTGAAAGGTATTGTGCCCCATCATTGGTGTCATTGGGCCCCATTATTGTTGTCATTGGGAGGAACTGTGCCCCATCGTTGATGTCACTGGTAGGAATTGTGCACCATTGTTGGTGTCATTGAGAGGAATTGTGCCCTTCATTGGTGTCAGGTAAAAACTGCAGAGGTGATCAAATACCGTCAAAAGAAAACTCTCTTTGTGTGAAAAAAGGACATAAATTTTATTTGAGTACAGTGTCAAATGACCGCGCAATTGTCAGTTAAAGTAACGCAGTGCAGTATTCCGAAAAAGAGCCTGGTCAGGAAGGGGGTAAAACCTACCGGAGTTCAAGTAGTTAATTCTCACAATTCTCTATCATAGGCACATATTCATGGGGAAGGGGGACATTCTGATTATCTGAGATAACATTGAAAAGAAGATGGGCCAATCTTTCTGAAGCCTCATTTACATTTTGTATATGCTGTTTATAAAAAATGGAAATAGAGAAGACATAATGGTATTAATAACTAATACCCCTAAATGGTCATCCAGAATATCGAGAGGCCAATGTGAGATCATTTGTTATTTATTAACCTCCCTGGCGGTATGATTATGTCCGATTTTTGCGTCTCACAGTGGTACATTTTTTCGCATAGAAATTTGGCGTTTTATATTGTAGACCTGTAATTCTTAGGAATAACTCACTTAAGACAAGAGTCTAGTAGGCATCCCAGGTATGAAATAATGAAATCATAAATTATAACATATATGAAAAAAATATATATATTTATAATATAATAAATAACTATAAATAATCATCAAAAATAATAATATAATAATAGTAAAATGTATTCAATAATGTAACCTAGTCAAAAACACTGAAATTTGCTCAGTTGCAGAATTGTCGCTGTCGTCACTATCAGTGCCTGATGATAAATTTCCCCAAAAATCAGTATCACTCAATTCTGCAAATTATTCTTATTTAGTATCGCTGTTTTATAGCTGATCAAAAACCACTTTTGACGTAAAGGGACACTTTTTTATGCCATGGACGTTCTCAAGTTTCAAGGCAGAAAGAATGGCATATTGATTTTGTTTAAACTTCCTCAAACTGGTGTTTCTAGGTTGGAAGTGAACAGTTGTCTAAAATGCCTTTGTATGTTGTAGCATTAAACCCTTCGCGCCGACCGTATGCAAATATGTGGCCTCGGCTTGAAGGGGTTGTACCGGGGTGACACATGCAGCTGCACTACTGTTTTTTAGAGCCAACAATTGGCTTTCTTGGAATTACAACCGATACGGCTCGTAGCCACTTGGCTGTTATCCCAAGGAGCGGGAGAAGACGTCCCCCCTCTCGCCGTCTTCCGTGGTTCGTCCAGGCTCTCCCGTCCCACTGGGAGGCCCGAGAAACCAGCCAACACATCTGCCGGCTGGCCGGAGACCCGAACGAAGCTGGAATCTGCTTTGATCGGGTCTTGGATCTAGTAACCCCGAAACTATGTCATGACATCACTTCCAGTTTACAGAAAACCTAAAGGCGCCAAATTTTAAAAACATTACAGCATTCAAAACACCCAAACTTGGCGTTTTGAATGCTTTATGTGCAAAGGAGGGATTTAGGGTCTTATAGACCCCAGATCCTTCCATAAAGAGTACCTGTCACTGACTATTACTGTCACAAAGGATGATTACATTCCTTGTGACAGCAATAAAAATGATCATATTTTCTTTTTAAAGAGATAGTGTAGAAAAAAAAAAAATTAAAGTGCCCCGTCCCTCCGTGCTTGCGCGCAGAAGCGACCGCATACGTAAGTCGTGCCCGCAAATGTAAATGGTGTTCAAACCACACACGTGAGGTATCACCGCGATCATTAGTGCAAGAGCAATAATTCTAGAGCAAGACCTCCACTGTACTTCTAAACTGGTAATCTGTAGAAATGTTTAAAGCGTCGCCTATGGAGATTTGTAAATACCATAATTTGTCGTCCTTCCACGTGTGTGCGCAATTTTGAAGCATGACATGTTAGGTGTCTATTTACTCGCCGTGACATCATCTTTCATATATACAAAAAATTGGGCTAACTTTACTCTTTTGGTTTTTTTTTATTCATGAAAGTGTTTTTTCCCTAAAAAATGGCATTTGAAAGACCGCTGAACAAATACAGTGTGACATAAAACATTGCAACGATCGCTATTTTATTCTCTAGGGTCTCTGCTAAAAAATGTATATATAAAATGTTTTGGGGTTTCAGAGAAATTTTCTAGCATAAAATACTGATTTGAAATTGTAAACAACAAATGCAAGAAAAAGGCTTAGGCATGAAGGGGTTAAAGTAGAACTAAAGGGTTTTTTTTTCATCTGTGTCCCATTGAGGTGATTTCCATTCAATCTTTTTCCATAGCCACAACAGGAAGTGGGAGGAAATCCCGCCAAAGTGAGAAAAACCCTGGTTGCACCAGGGTCACCAGAATTAGTGTCCACATTAGAAGATTTCCCCTCTATAACTTTTCTGGGGACAACCCAACATTTGGGATTTTATTTTACTTTCACTTTTTATGATAACAGTAAACAAGACAAATAGAGAGTGCGAGCCTCCCAGTAGCACAGACAGCAAAAACCTCACAGATGTTCTCCACTATAGCTCCCTTCAATAGAAACACGTGAACTTAATCATTTGGAGTAGTCTCCACATACTTTTTGGCATATAGGCAGATGTAAAATCCAGGTGTCCACAAGTTTTTGCCATATAGGATTTGATTTAAAAAGGGAAAATAGACTCTGCACTTTACAAGTGCAGTTGCACTCATTTTCCTGGGAGCTTGGTGAATGTGGTGAAGCTCTGCTGATTTTCATCATCCAATCATGTGCAAGTAAAAATGCTGTTTTTATTTTACTTGCACCTGATTGGGTATTCTCTAAAAAGCGAAGCTTTACCACATTCACTAATCTTTGGGGAAAATGAGTACAACTGCACTTGCAAAGTGTACAATCTATTTGGCTTTAGTAAATCAGCCCATTTGACCCTTGTTCCTCCACTTTTCTAACCATCTGCTACCCCAAAAGAGCTGTACCCTCTCCATTTAAGTGCAGTCTGTCTCTCCTGTAGAGCGGGTACGGGTAACCAACCACAAAGTCCATTCTTGTACTAAAACCTAGTCGTGTTAAAAATCGCCTAGCAAAGTCGCGCCGAAGTTGGATCGCCCCTGTGTGAATGCAGGCTAAGGAGCACCTGTCAAAATATTAGTGTTCTATTATGGTTTTTGATGTTTTCAGGATATTTTTTAAGGTGTTGTTAATTTAGAGGGACTTGATTGGTACAGTAATAGTTTATTTAAGAGAACCTGTCACTTTTTTCAAAAATCGGTTTTCATATGATCACAATACTCGTAGAGTAAAAACATAATAAATCTACGGATAGTATATTTAAAGAGCACATGTCACTTTACAAACTTAATAAGGGAAAAAAAACTTTGGAATGTCATAAACGGATAAGTCTTTATTCAAAGGTTTTGCACAGCACCTGGCCACTTTTGGGCAATTATCAAGCACCTGTCACTTTAAACATTGTAACAGCCTCACCACTCTCTTTTGTTTCCAGTTGTTGACGTTCTCCAGCCTTTCCAGCTCTGGTAAAGTTTTATTGTCCCATATTGGTGTAGGGAACTTATCATCTGCCATACTTTCAATAATAAATTAATTGTAGGGCAGTCCATGTCCATCTTCAGTGATCTTCTCTTTTGTGTTATTTAGCCCTACAAATCATTCATGGGACACAGTTCAACTTGCTAGCAAAAAAAATGCTAAACAACATGATGTTGCTACAAAATCACTTGTGTGACTTAACCTTAATCTTAAAAGATGGCACCCTAAATCCTAGGAGTTGGCACTTTTATTGTTTAAACAAAAATCTATTTACTTGGATAAATCTGTGGGCAAAGTAGGAAATGCCTTTATGAGCTAAATATCTGCCCATTTTTTTCTTTCCAACAAAGACTTCTGTATTTTTATTTTTCAGTCCAACTTTTTTTTACCACATTTTATTTGCATAATTGCAGTTATTTCCACATTGTAAATAAATAACCCCATTTTTCCTACCTGCCACCTCTTTGCACTTTAGATATAATCTTGTAAACTATTTTATTTCCTCCCGTAAAGCGATATTATAATGTGGATCTCAATACAATAATGTGTTACAGTGTGGGGAATGCACAGATCATATTTTCAGCTCCAACTGAATGAGCTTCTAAATGGTGTCTGATTGCTCGACCAGCAATCTGAACCCCACTGATAGCATCACTAGAGTCTAAGCGCAGCCTGATAGCTGGTGGCAGAGATTTAATGTTGGCACAAAATAGGAGGTTTCACAGAGTTCAAAGCAGTCTAGCTGTTCAATATAAAAAATAGACTTTAATGGTAACAAGCCAGTGTGAGCACTTTGATGTTATTTATTTAGTTTGTTATTTACATGTGCATTGGAACCAATGAAAGGCAGATGCGACATTTACAGTCAATGATAGTGTGGTCTATCACATGAACAAAACAGGGCTAAGATGTTGTTAAAAATTTTATGCATAAAATAAATTTTAAAAAGGAAAGGAACCTTATAATAATACCCATAAATAAATGTATAAACTGTATGTATTTCTCTTTTATCACAAACCTGTTAAATGTAAAACATAAAAAATGTTTCTCTATGTTACATTGGAGTTGATTTACTAAAGGCAAAATGCACTTTACCTGTGCATTTGGACTGTGCAAGGGAATTTGCTCCAGAAATTAGTAAATGAGGGGAAGCTCTGCAGAAATCCATCATCCAGTCAAGTGCAAGCAAAACTGCTGGTTTTTTTTCACTTTCCTTGCATGTGATAAGATATTCTTTTCAAAGAAAAACTTTACCTCATTTACTAAGCTCTGGAGCAAATTCCCTTACAGAGGGCAACTTTACAGTCTTTTTAAGCAGATCAATGCTGCACACTGTACCAACCACCAATACAAAGCACGTTTCAAGCGTCTAATATTACAGGCAGACGGTTTTTCTTTGGTGCAGCACTCTGGAGTGGATTTACTAAAGGCAAATAGTCTTTGCCTTTGCAAGTGCAGTTTTGCTCATTTAGCTTAGTAAATCATCCATCACCCAATCATATGCAAACAAAAATGCTTTTTTTTAATATTTCTTGCATCTGATTGGGTATTCTTTAAGTGAAGCTTTACCGCATTACAGTTACTAAGGGAAATTGAGTGCAACTGCACTTGCAAAGCACACAGTCTAGTTGCTTTTAGTAAATCCACCCCAAAGTGTGCACTAAATGTAGACATGGACAATGTTGAGGAGGCAAGGGGCCTAAAATAACTCAACTAAAGTATCCAAGAGCAATGCTAGTTCGCTTGCTGAAACTAACTGTACCCAACAGCAAACAAGGACAAAATAACTTACGCTTATTAATGGTGTTCATACTTGAGAACTAGAATGTCTTATACTTGTGGAGGAGATTGACTTCATGGGAATATTGGAAACCTGGTTTGACAGTACACATGACTGACTTCTGACTATCCAAGAGTATACTCTGCTTCGGAGGGACAGGGTAGGTATAAGAGGAGAGGGATGTGCCCGTATGTCAAGAACAATGTGATAGTAAATATTGGAGATGACATCACCAAAAGACTAGTGACAAGGTGAAGTCTTTGTGGCTGGAGCTTTAAAGGGACAAAACAAACAGTAAACTCATTGTGGTTGTATGCTATAGGCCTCCTACCTCAAGGATGAGCAGGATGAGCATCTCTATTCGTAGTTAGAAATGGCAGGAAGGCAGTGCAATGCTGTAATGATGAGGAACTTTAAAGCAGAGTTCCACCCATATAAAAGTCAGCAGCTACAAAAAGTGTAGCTGCTGACTTTTAACAATCGGCCACTCACCTGTCCCTCGCTCCAGTGATGCAGTCGCCCGAGAGCTTCCTCTTCTCCCCTTCTCTTTGATGGTGCCGGCATCACAAGTGTGGGCACCTGCTTTGGCTTCAAAACCGGGCACACACTGCACATGCACGAGTCGCGCTGCGCCTTGTGACTGGACGGTGTATCTTCTGGGACCCATGACGTGTCCCAGAAGATCACCGAGAGGGGGGGGGGGGCGGTGGGCTTGCTTTCCCGGAGCCACGGCTCCAGGGGAGGAAGTGGACCTGGAACCCTGTAAAAACAGGGTCCCTGGTCACCCCCAAAAAAAAGACATGCCAATTGTGGCATGTCGGGGGGTCACCTTCTCTTGAAGGGGAAGTTCCACATTTGGGTGGAACTCCACTTTAACTATCTTGATTGTTCATTGAGCAGACAGAATTGCACACTCAACTACGGTTTGTCAATTATCAGTGCATCCCTCCATGTTATGGTCAAAATATTCTCAAATAACCCAATAACTTGATACAACTACAGATATATATATATATATATATATATACAGTATCTCAGAAAAGTGGGTACACCCCTCTCGTTTTTGTAAATAGTACTTTTGTATATTATTTTATAAATGTTTTTGCTCTCCCCACATGGGTGAAAAGACTCTATGACATATATATATATATATATAT
>BLSH010105798.1:155826-165851 GCA_018402905.1 Glandirana rugosa | reverse complement strand
GGGAGGGAAAATGGCTA
The DNA here is from genome assembly GCA_018402905.1 of Glandirana rugosa. Classification (NCBI taxonomy): domain Eukaryota; kingdom Metazoa; phylum Chordata; class Amphibia; order Anura; family Ranidae; genus Glandirana; species Glandirana rugosa. The sequence goes on along the minus strand of BLSH010105798.1, from coordinate 165,834 downwards.
ATTGGGACCAGTTTTAACATTTTCACTTAGGTGTGTACTCACTTTTGTTGCCAGTGGTTTAGACATTAATGGCTGAGTGTTGAGTTATTTTGAGGGGACAGAAAAAATGTACATTGTTATACAAGCTGTACACTCATTAATTTACATTGCAGCAAAGTGTCTTTTCCTCAGTGTTGTCACATGAAAAAATATAATAAAATATTTACAAAAATGTGACGGGTGTACTCACTTTTGTGAGATACGGTGTGTGCGTGTGTATATATATATATATATATATATATATATATATATATATATATATATATATATATATATATATATATATATATTTATATATATATATACAACCCTTTTTTTATCAAAGAAGAGGTGCAGATAGTCTCTCAACCCTGACATAACTCTGAGCACTGTCCCTTATCTATGCCCCCCTATCCACCTCCTAGTACTGCTCCTTTTAGGGAATACAGAGCCAAGTATAATTTTGTGGTGTTAAGTCATTTGTATTGAGTTGTTATATAATAATAATAATAATAGACAGATCCCCCAGCCACAATAGATAATTCCCAGCAACAATAAACCACCCTACAACAATACACTCCCCAGTAACAATATATCCCCACCAGCAACAATATTTCTGCCCCAGAAACAAAATACCCCTGCTAGCAACAATAAATCCCCCAGCAGCCAGCATCAATAGACTCCCCCAACAGTGGATCCCTCCCAACAACATAAGAATCCCAAAGTAAAATATTCCCCCACTAACAACAATTGACCCCCGCAATGGTAGACCCCCAGCAATAATAGACACCGCCCAGCAACACTACAGCCCCAGTTACAATAGATCCTCAGCAGTCGGCATCAATAGACCCTTTACATGAACGAACCGGAAGGGGGTATAATAAACAAGACAGTAATGTTAATAATGCTGCATTGAATGTACCCTTGGAGCTAAGAGAAACTTATGTTAAAAAATGACAACAAAAACTTAATGTGAATAAATTGCCCAGACCAGATAGATTATACCCAACAGCTGACAAAGGGCTTGTCATGTTATAGCCAGACCATTGTTCCTAGGGCCCCTTTCACATGGCAGACTGATCGGGTCCGCTTGTCAGTTTTTTGGATCCTCTATTATCCTCTATGGAGCGCCGGATGTAAAGGGACATTTATCTGTTTACACCTGCCAACATCCGATCAGATCCTCTAAAAACAGATGGATGGGGAGCGGATCGGATGGCAGTTGGGGGTAAATGGACAGGCGGTGTGTCTAGATCTGACCACTAGGAGAACGGGCTTTGTCTGTGTCCACTTTGCATAAGGTGAGCGGACACAGACCAGCCATCTGCCTGCTCAGCGGGGATAAGCACACCGATTCCCTGCTAATCAACTGGATCACAGCCGGAGTTCGCCCTTTGTGGAAGGGGCCTTATTGTTTGAGGACAGTTTGCTAACTAGAATGGTACCAGCCAATTGGCAAAAAGCAAACATGGTACCAACATTCAAAAAGGGGCCTAAATATATACTTGGAAACTACAGACCAGTCATTCTAACATAGCAGCATAACAATAGTATGAAAAGCCACTGGCTCCCACTTCTGTCAATCACAGCCAGTGAACCAATGAAAAGAGAACAGGGGCGGGGGCCAAGCCTAGCCCTGTGTGTGGATGGACACACAGAGCAGCAGCTTGGGAGCAAGCCTGTTCAGTTGTACCTATAGCAAGAGGCTCGCTCATGCACTTGGCAGGAGGGAAGGGGGGGGGAGGGCAGGAGAGCTGGCAAGGGACCCGAGAAGAGGAGAATTGGGGTTGCTCTGCGCAAAATCACTGCACAGAGCAGGTAAGTATGACATGTTTGTTATTTTTAAAAATCTGCCTTTAATATCACTTAAAGCACTTGGGAGTTAAAAATATACATGCATGTTCCTTGCTAGGAAGAGAACCTCTGGGAAATCGAGGATGGAAAAGGATCTGGGGTCTAGGATGGAGTTGTGACCTTCTCCCTGGAGCTCTGTAGTCCTTAGTAGCAATGTTTTTGCACAGTACACACAGCACAGCTTCTGGCCTTTCACCACTGTACCTGGAAGTAGCTCAGTCCCTGGATGACGAAAGCATAACAGCCCTGATATAGTAGTATAGTACTCACAGTGGTCACAGTAGTGTAACATCCTGGTCCCTGCAGCAGCATGGCAGGCCACAAGCCTCTCTTTCCTATGCTCCTATACAGCACTGGAACAGCAGCAGTGGAAACAACAAAGAGCCCAGTACAGCCAGCCCCCTCATGGCCCTTTCCAAGGCTTGGGCTCACAAGTCTTTGGTCACCTAGACCATCCTGGAACTAGAACCTGGGTTGCCAAAGGTAGGTACAGTCCATGCTGCCCTGCAGCTTACCAAAGTCTATTTTCTTCCCTTTCCTTCCATCAATGTCCAGGGAAAGAGAGCAACATGCTGCAGGAAGAAACACTCTGCTGGGCAGCTTAAAGCAAACCTTCATCCTCCCAAGAAAGATCTCACCTCTCCACCCTTCTTCTGGTGGAATAGGGCAATTTTTTTGTTTACGTATTTGTTTTCTACTGAAAGTCTGCCCTGCCTCCCCATCCACGCCACTCACCTTAGGCGAATGACCCGCTGTGTCTCCCAGAATATGTATGTCACATATCCCAAGAGTCATAGGCTTCATTGAAGAACAGGAAGAGGGGGCGGGCCTATCGGCACATCATTGAGAGTCCCACCCACTGAACCCGGAAGAGATAGCAGGCTTCTCAATGATGTCAGGTAGAACATGGCATCAAGGGACAGAGCTGTGGCCGGGCATGAGATGGTCTCAGTGGGTCAACACTGGATCCACTGCATGGGTGAGTATCTGAAATGTGCAGATACCACCATCAGCTAAGCGGGGCAACTAAAAAAATGGGGAGGTCGCCTGCAGTTCCTCTTTAAAGGGCTACCAGTGGGTGCTACATGCATTTCTTGAAAATGTAATTACTTTTGCTTCCATCACTGCTGTTTCCTCTGCGCTCACTTCAGAATAGGAATGAAAATGTCTTTACTGCTAGACGTAGAACTGCCTTGTGGTGGTTCGTCTGGCAGTGGGTAACCCTCCATCAGGGTGCTTTGTAGAGTCAGTGGTCGCCTGGGATTCCTGTGACGCCCTGGACGACTTTTGACATATGGATAGTGATTAATTGCTTCATGATCCAGCTTGATATTTAATGGACAATTATTAATCTGTGCCTAATTTTGTGGGAATGATGGAAATATACCCATATGCACGTCTATACTATGCATCAGCCTTAATACTCTTACACCTCATAAGGTATCACCAGCAAATTTGGATTAATTTGGGCTTCATCCCCTGCGCCTTATCACCCCCCACCACCATTCGCTTATGACTAGCATCTTAAACATTTAGTTGTATGTTCCTGGCTCCCACACTCGCCCGTGGGACAGCCTATTCTTTTGCTTGCTGTTGTTTTGGTCCGGGTCTTTGGGGCCCAGAAACATATATTTCTGAAGAAGCGGTTCTCCATGAAACATGTCAAAGTGTATGTTGGAAGAACTCCACATATGACCCCTATCCTAGGGCCATCAATCTGGTTCTCGACCACAACCAGTTTCAGCTTTTGTTCTTCAGATAGTAACTATATGTATTTTCTCATGTGGTCTACACCCACCTTATTGGTCGGTCTGTTTTTACACTATATGTCTTAATAAAATCAATACTTTTATGACATTGTTGTAAGTCTATTACGTACCGTTAAAGTCCTCAGCTACCTCCACCTTTTATCTTCATTTGCTAGACATAGAGGTGCTGAAAGTAGAGACTGCACTCTTAGATCTGTTTCAAGATCAGTGTATTGCTTACCCCCTTAATCTTAAAAACAGCATAACATCTAATTTTCCAGATTTGTAAGGTTGGTATTTATTAAAGCAATGCATTTAAGGCCCAATTTGCACCAACTGACATTGTACTACATTTTGATTGGCTCATTTATCCCCATTTACAAAAAACAACCAATGTTTTTTCTAATTCTCCTCTTTATTTCTGTGACTTTTAAAATTGTGATAAACTATATTTTATCGGGCACATTTCTTCTCAGGCCACTGTTCATTTGTCTTATCGGGCCATTTTTCATTTGTGATATTTTCTATTTTTAAACACAGTCACAATGGTGTATTTATTGTTCCACAGATTTCCCTATAGTTCTTGCGAAGTTTCCTCATATGGTGAACAGCATCTGTTCTCTATCTACAATATAAAAGGAAACTTTATAGTATTTCCAGACCAGCAACACAAAAGTCTTCCCCCAGTCACCAAAACCACACATAGAAATGCTTTTCCAGGCTATAACATGCAAATCCAGGTCTCTTCAAAAACAGCTCAGATATCATATTTTTTCCAACTGTTGTAAATCACTTATGCTTTTAAAATACTGAAACATACTTCAATCCTACTCTTGAATCTCCTAAGCTGGAGCTCTATTGATTACACTTGAAATTTTAGCAAAAATGATTGGAAATTACATCAAATGATTCATATGATGGCATTGAAAGATGTGAAACGAGGTCTGTCTTTTCATGCTGACCAATTAGAGGCCTCCTCTAGAGAAAGTGAGCATGAAAAATAAAAGAGATAATGTGGAAAAGAACAAAGGATAAATGTTAAAGCAATCTGATTTTTACAGCGAAAAGGATTAATGATGCTAACTTAAAATATTTTAAAGTGAACCTAAGAGAAGACGGAACTGCCACTGCTGACCTCTTTCTGAATACAGTAGGGAAAATAATTATTTGATCCCCTGCAGATTTTGTACGTTTGGCAACTTACAAAGAAATGAAGGGCCTATAATTTTTATCATAGGTGTATTTTAAATGATAGAGACAGAATATCAACCAAAAATCCAGAAAAAAAATGATACAAATGTTATAAATTAAGTTGCAGTTCAATGAGTAAAATAAGTATTTGATCCCCAAGCAAAACATGACTTAGTACTTGGTGGAGAAACCCTTGCTGGCAAGCACAGAGGTCTGGTGTTTCTTGTAGTAGGTTACCAGGTTTGCACACATCTCAGGAGGGATTTTGTTTTCTTGGCTGTCTCTTGGCAACTTTTTAGCTCCCTCCATACATTTTATATAGGATTAAGGTCTAGGCCACTCCATGACTTTAATGTGCTTCTTCTTGAGCCACTCCTTTGTTGCTTTTGCGGTATGTTTTGGGTCATCGTCATGCTGGAAGACCCATCCACGACCCATCTCCAGTTTTCTGACTAAGAGAAAAAGGTTCTCATCCAAAATTTTACAATACACAGCCCTATCCATTGCTCCCTCAATGTGGCAAAGTCGGTCTGTACCTTTAGCAGAGAAACAGCCCCAAAGCATAATGTTTCCACCTCCGTCCTTGACTGTAGGGATGGTGTTCTTAGGGTCATAGTCAGCATTTTTCTTCCTCAGGGGACGGCGAGTCCCCCTCCTCCAGAAGGCGCATGTACAGTCATGCCAATGAACATCTAAATGATTCAGAGAAGGATTGGGAGGAAGTGCTGTGGTCAGATGAGACCAAAATTGAGCTCTTTGGCATTAACTCAACTCGCCGTGGTTGGAGGAAGAAAAATGCTGATTTTGGGGCTGTTTCTCTGCTAAAGGTACAGGCCGACTGTGCTGCTTTGAGGAGCCAATGGACAGGGCCATGTATTGTAAAATCTTGGATGAGAACCTTGGATAAGAACCTTCTACCCTCAGCCAGGACACTGAAGATAGGTCTGGATGGGTCTTTCAGCATGACAATGACCCAAAACATACCGCCAGGACAACAAAGGAGTGGCTCAAGAAGAAGCATATTAAGGTCATGGAGTGGCCTAGCCAGTCTCCAGACCTTAATCATATAGAAAATGTATGGAGGGTGCTGAAACTTTGAGTTGCCAAGAGACAGCCAATAAACCTTAAGGATTTAGAGAAGATCTGTAAAGAAGAGTGAACCAAAATCCCTCCTGAGATGAGTGCAAACCTGGTAACCAACTACAAGAAACATCTTACCTCTGGGCTTGCCAACAAGGGTTTCTCCACCAAGTACTAAGTCATGTTTTGTTTGGGGTTCAAATATTTATTTTACTCACTGAATTGCAACTCAATTTATAGCATACATTTTATGTATTTTTTCAGGATTTTTGGTTGATACTCTGTCTCTATCATTTAAAGTACACCAATGATAAAAATTATAGACCCTTCATTTCTTAGTAAGTGGGCAAACTTACACAATCTGCAGGGGATCAAATAATTATTTACCCCACTGTATGCTGGCTGGATTTCTAGAGTAGAGGCCATCAATGCTGGCTTTGTATGTAATAAAATCATTTGATGGTGGGGCTGAGATTTTATGTCTACTGGCTATTGACATTGGGTGATATGTGGATTTAAATCTAATTGTATTATTCTTGCTATTAATTGAAACACAAAGGCTGTCCCTTAAGCCTGATTCACACCTAGGCATTTTTAGTGCTTTTTGCATTTGGCAGATTTGCACTACAGTCCATTTCACATGGTTTCCTATGGAACACGTTCTGTAGTTCAAATCTGCAAAATTGCAAAAAGCACTAAAAATGCATAGGTGTGAATCAGGACTAACATTCAAGGCTAAAAGAAATCTGTTTGAATGCTGAATGGAAGATACAGCACTGCAAACTAACCCTATCCTAAACTTAAATTATTTACAACTATGAAACAGCTGCAGAAAAAATGGGTTTGATGTGTTGGTGGTGCTAAAACCCCATAAATGTACATGGTATCTAGCCAAAAAAATTTAATTATTTTCAAGTGTGAAACAGCTTTGGAAAAAATGTTGGGTTTTGGGTGTTAAAGTGTTACTAGACCCAGTAATATGAAAATAGTTCATCTGCCCCCCCCCCCCCCCCAACAGTGCCCACAGCTTACAAATCTTCTTATAAATCTTCTTTTTACATTACCCTTTTGGATAAACTGTATACCACGGTTTCCTGATAACCTGCACAGTTTGTCCATAGCTGTGTGTTCAAATAGGAGGAGATTTCCCTTACAGCCTCTATACATGCCCACATGTGTGATGTCAATGTCATGTGACCTGAACAGTTCAACTGAAACAGGAAATGTACTCTCCAGCATAAGAGACCAAACTGAGCATGTGCAGCTTTACCACCCTGATGTGTGTTATATGAACTTGCTTAGATTGACAGTGCAGGAGGGAAGAATCTATGCATACAGGATAAAACAGTCTTTTTTAAACAATGCTGAGGATTAACCCCTTAAACCCCTTCCACAGTGAGTATAACAAGCATGGTATGCTGCATATACAGATTGATTTTACTGTTGTGGGTTTAGTAACACTTTAATGGTGCTTATATGGGGATGCAGAGTGGCACAACTGGTTCCAATGGTATTTTCAGTCCTGCATACTTCTCAGCTGCCACAGAGTTACCCAGTGAACCAATTCCCAGTAGAAGTTCTGAACGTTTGGATTTTATCAGAACAGCTGGAGTATGATTTGAACTGGGATTCAAGCCAAATTCTCAGCTCATCCCTACTCATGAACAAGGCAGCAATATATACCTTGAACCAACATGGCAGTAAATGCACCTGATTATATACTCTTACCAAACTTTTCTACAGTGATAAACCTATAGTGGATTTTTTTTATTAGTTGATAATCTAGCGATATGAGCAGTTTTAGGGTTGTCTGCAGCAGATGGACTTCCACACAATGCCGGGAATTCAATAAAGCTGCTGCACCACTTTTCTGGTGTTAATCTCTCTTGTTAATGTATTGTGCCAAATTCATGCAGTATTTGCAACACTTTTGGTTCGTGGGCAATCAGAGTCTTTCACACGAAAATTCATAAAATGAAAGTTCATAAAATGAATATAGACGTTCATAAAAAGCAATAGTCTCTGGGGGTGACGTGCTGGTTTAAGACGGCTGCAAGCTCTGGAGAGCTAGAAGGGACTCTGTAGAAATGCAGACAAGAAGGAGAGCAGCGCCATCTAAGTGCAACAATGTAGTAACACTTAATGGCAAGGATAAAAGTTAAAACTCACAAGGTTAAGAAGATAATAGTGCATGTGGTATATACTAGATTCATCCACTGTTGGGGAGGACAGGCTGCTGTCAAGGAATGAGGTGGCCACTGATGGCTCCCAATGCTTCCAGGGACTCGGGTCCACTCAAAAGAAGCCGCTGACGTCACTTCGGGGTTGAGGGTGGAGTGGGAGTTGTGCTCGTTCGGAGCATACATGCTCCTTTGCCAGGCAATGGACTCAGTCATCTTGGACGAGGCTTAAATGGAAGATCCAAGTGGCCGAGCGTGTAAATGGGTGCCATAGCAACGGCCCGCAACACACCTATACTGAGCTATTAAGCGATGGGGGAAAACAATAAAAACGAATACTGGGAAGGCACAGCTAACCCTGACCTCTATAGGGGAAAACATCTAGGATAAATGGATCAATTAAAAATACATATACAGTATCTCACAAAAGTAAGTACCTCACATTTTTGTAAATGCTTTATTATATCTTTTCATGTAACAACACTGAAGAAATGACACTTTGCTACAATGTAAGTAGCAAGTGTACAGCTTGTATAACAGTGTAAATTTGCTGTCCCCTCAAAATAACCCAAAACACAGCCATTAATGTCTAAACCGCTGTCCGCAGGCAACAGAAGTGAGTACACCTCTAAGAAAAAATGTCAAAATTGGGCCTAAAGTATCAATATTTTGAGAGGCCACCATTATGTTCCAGCACTGCCTTAACCCTCTTGGCCATGGAGTTCACCAGAGCTTCACAGGTTGCCACTGGAGTCCTCTTTCACTCCTCTATGATGACATCACAGAGCTGGTGAATGTTAGAAACCTTGCGCTCCTCCACCTTCCATTCCAGGAAGCCCCACAGATAGGGTAGCAGATAGCTCAATAGGGTTTAGGCCTGAAAACATGCTCGGTCCAGTCCATCTTTACCCTCAGCTTCTTTACCAAGGCAGTGGTCATCTTGGAGGTGTGTTTGGGGTCGTTATCATGTTGGAATACTGCCCTGTGGCCCAGTCTCTGAAGGGAGGGGATCATGCTCTGCTTCAGTATGTCACAGTACATCTTGGCATTCATGGTTCCCTCAATTAACTGTAGCTCCCCAGTGCTGGCAGCACTCATGCAGCCCCAGACCATGACACTTCCACCACTATGCTTGACTGTAGGCAAAACACACTTGTTTTTGTACTCCTCACCTGGTTGCCGCCCCACACGCTTGACACCATCTGAACCAAATAAGCTTATCTTGGAATTATCAGACCACAGGACATGGTTCCAGTAATCCATGTCCTTAGTCTGCTTGTCTTCAGCAAACTGTTTGCTGGCTTTCTTGTGCATCATTTTTAGAAGATGCTTTCTTCTTGGAAGACAGCTATGCAGACCAATTTGATACAGTGTGCGGCGTATGGTCTGAGCACTGACAGGCTGACCCCCACCCCTTCAACCTCTGCAGCAATGCTGGCAGCACTCATACATCTATTTCCCAAAGACAACCTCTAAATATGACGCTGAGCATGTGCACTCAACTTCTTTGGTTGACCATGGTGAGGCCTGTTCTGAGTGAAACCTGTCCTGTTAAACTGCTGTATGGTCTTGGCCACCGTGCTGCAGCTCAGTTTCAGGGTCTTGGCAATTCTGGTATGTCGTCAAATTGTCCTGTCCAAAGTGAGTCTTGTCCGGAGTGGTACCAGTTGGTTTCTTCAACTCACGTGTACGAGTCGCAGTATAAATCTCCAACAGAAACCCTTTATCTACATACTCACGACGGTCGTAACGACGTCTCCAACTTCCCCACCCCCAGTCGGACAGTCACGAGTCTGGTATGCGGCGTGTGACATAGTTTAACCAGACGTATCGACAGAAGGTTCTTCTTTCGTAGAAGATTTTTACTACGTGTTCTTTCGGTCGTTTGTCAAACGACTTCTGTTCGTCTGATTCCTGTACCTAATGACCTTGGTACA
>BLSH010105798.1:142277-155816 GCA_018402905.1 Glandirana rugosa | reverse complement strand
TGCTGGCAGCACTCATACGTTTATTTCCCAAAGACAACCTCTGGATATGACGCTGAGCACGTGCACTCAACTCCTCTGGTCGACCATGGCGAGGCCTGTGCAGAGTGGAACTTGTCCTGTTAAACCGATGTATGATCTTGGCCACTGTACTGCAGCTCAGTTTCAGGGTCTTGGCAATTTTCTTATAGCCTAGGCCATCTTTATGTAGAGCAACAATTCTTTTTTTCAGATCCTCAGAGAGTTCTTTGCCATGAGGTGCCGTGTTGATCTTCCAGTGACCAGTATGAGAAAGTGAGAGCGATAGCACCAAATTTAACAGATCTGCTCCCCATTCACACCTGAGACCTTGTAACCCTAATGAGTCAAATGACACAGGGGAGGGAAAATGGCTAATTGGGCCCAAATTGGACATTTTCACTTAGGGGTGTACTCACTTTTGTTGCCGGCGGTTTTGACATTAATGGCTGTGTGTTAAGTTATTTTGAGGGGACAGCAAATTTACACTGTTATACAAGCTGTACACTCACTACTTTACATTGTAGCAAAGTGTAATATCTTCAGTGTTGTCACATGAAAAAAGAAATAAAATATTTACAAAAATGTGAGGGGTGTACTCACTTTTGTGAGATATTGTATACAGTTGTGCTCATAAGTTTGCATACCCTGGCAGAATTTATGATTTCTGGGCCACTTTACAGAGAATATGAATAATAACACAAAAACATTTTTTCACTCATGGTTAGTGTTTGGCGGAAGCCATTTATTATCAACTGTGTTTACTCTTTTTGACCTGATTTTGACCCTGATCAAATGTTTACATACCCTGGTGATTTTGGCCTGATAACATCCACACAATTTGACACAAAGAGGTTTGAATTGCTATTAAAGGTAACCATCCTCACCTGTGATCTGTTTGCTTGTAATTAGTGTGTGTGTATAAAAGGTCAATGAGTTTCTGGACTCCTGACAGACCATTGCATCTTTCATCCAGTGCGCCACTGACGTTTCTGGATTCTGAGTCATGGGGAAAGCAAAATAATTGTCAAAGGATCTGCGGGAAAAGGTAGTTGAAGTGTATAAAACAGAAAAGGGATGTAAAAAGATATCCAAAGAATTGAGAATGCCAATCAGCAGTGTTCAAACTCTAATCAAGAAGTGGAAATTGAGGGGTTCTGTTGAAACCAAACCACGGTCAGGTAGACAAACTAAAATTTCAGCCACAACTGCCAGGAGAATTGTTCGGGATGCAAAGAAAAAAACACAAATAACTTCAGGTGAAATACAGGAATCTCTGAAAATGTGGTGTGGCTGTTTCAAGTTGCACAATAAGAAGGCACTTGAAGAAAGATGGGCAAATGCCACAAAGTATCCCGCTACCAATACAGCAAACAGCACAGAGACAAGCCTCAAACCTTCTGGCACAAAGTCATTTGGAGTGATGAGACCAAAATTGAGCTTTTTGGCCACAACCATAAATGCTACAATTGGAGACGAGTCAACAAGACCTGTGAAACACGGAGGTGGATCGCTGATGTTTTGGGGATGTATGAGCTACAAAGGAACAGGAAATTTGGTCAAAATTGATGGCAAGATGAATGCAGTATGTTATCAAAAAATACTGGAGGAACATTAGGGGCAGCACAGTGGTGTAGTGGTTAACACTTTCGCCTGGCAGCAAAAGGGTCGCTGGTTCGAATCCCAACCACGGCACTGGAGTTTGCATGTTCTCCCTGTGCCTGCGTCGGTTTCCTCTGGGTAATCCGGTTTCCTCCCACACTCTAAAGACATGCTGGTAGGTTAATTGGCCCCTGTCTAAATTGGCCCTAGTATGTGTATGTATGAATGTGAGTTAGGGACCTTAGATTGTAAGCTCCTTGAGGGCAGGGACTCATGTAAACATTTGCATTCATCAGTCAGGAAGCTGCACATGGGATTTCCTTGGACATTCCAACATGACAATGATCCAAAACACAAGTACAAGTCGACCTGTCAATGGCTACAGCAGAATAAAGTGAAGGTTTTGGAGTGGCCATCTCAGTCCCCTGATCTCAATCTCATTGAGCCACTCTGGGGAGATCTCAAACGTGCAGTTCATGCAAAACAGCCCAAGAATTTCCAGGAACTGGAGGCTTTTTGCCAAGAGGAATGGGCATCTTTATCATAAGTGGTCAGAAACTTGTAAATAACTCATGAAAGAATAAAGTTACGTTAAAACCAAGCACACCATTGTTTTTCTTGTGAAATTCCCAATAAGTTTGATGTGTCACGTGACCCTCTTCCTATTGAAAAAACAAAAGTTGGATTCAAAATGGCTGACTTCAAAATGGCCGCCATGGTCACCACCCATCTTGAAAAGTTTCCCCCCTCACATATACTAATGTGCCACAAACAGGAAGTTAATATCACCAACCATTCCCATTTTATTAAGGTGTATCCATATAAATGGCCCACCCTGTACTTTGGAGTCTGGTATCTGGCTTGCATTTAGCAACGGCAGAACAGCCGCTCGTGTGAAAGGGGCCTTAGTATCACCGGCTCCCACAAAGTATCTAATGTGTCTGATTGTCTGCCACAAAAACACAGTCCTGCTATAAGTCACTGATCACTGCCATTACTAGTATAAAAAATTAAATAAATAAAACTATAACTTTTTCGCAAACAAATCAATATATGCCATTTGGGAATTTTTTTAACCAAAAATATGTAGCGGAATACATATTGGCCTAAATTGATGAAGAAAATAATGATTTTTTGACATTTTTTATTGGATGTGTTTTATAGCAGAAAGTAAAAAATATTGTTTTTTTTGTTGTTGTTGTGTTTTTGTTTATAGCGCAAAAAATAAAAAACACAGCGGTGATCAAATACCACCTAAAGTAAGCTCTATTTGTGGGGGGGGGGGGGGAATTACATACATTTTATTTGGGTACAGCGCTGCATGATCGTGCAATTGTCAATTAAAGTAAAGCACAGGAAATTTGGTCAAAATTGATGGCAAGATGGGATATACTTGGACATTCCAATATGACAATGATCCAAAACACAAGGCCAAGTCGACTTGGCACTGGATACAGCAGAATAAAGTGAAGGTTCTGGAGTGGCCATCTCAGTCTCCTGACCTCAATATCATTGAGCCACTCTGGGGAGATCTCAAACATGCAGTTCATGCAAGACAGCCCAAGAATTTCCAGGACCTGGAGGCCTTTTGCCAAGAGGAATGGGCAACTTTACTATCTGATAAGATAAAGAGCCTCATCCACAAATACCACAAAATACTTCAAGATGTCATTGATGTTAAAGGGGGCAATACACGGTATTAAGAACTGGGGTATGTAAACTTTTGATCAGTATCATTTGGGTAGTTTCTGTTGTCATTATGATTTAAAAAGAGTAAACACTGTTGATTGATAATAAATGGCTTCTGCCAAAAACTAACCATGAGTGAAAGAAAATGTTTGTGCTATTATTCATATCTCTGAAAAATGGCCAAGAAATCAAATTCTGCCAGGGTATGGAAACTTATGAATAGAGTTGAGAGAACACCTGGACGTTCGGGTTCGGAGGGTCCGAACTAACTTTAGGAAAAAGTCCGGGTTCGGCACCGAACGTTGCCCAAACTTTATCCCGGACCCTGAACCCCTTTGAAGTCAATGGGGACCCAAACTTTTATTGCACAGAAAATGTGCAATATGCATCAAAACAAAATAAGACAGGTGCATAAAGTTGGGCACCCCAAAAGAAAAATCCCATCAATATTTAGTAGAGCCTCCTTTAGCAGAAATAACAGCCTCTAGACGCTTCCTATAGCCTGTAATGAGTGTCTGGATTCTGGATGAATGTATTTTGGACCATTCCTCCTTACAAAACATCTCCAGTTCAGTTAGGTTTGATGGTTGCCGAGCATGGACAGCCCGCTTCAAATCACCCCACAGATGTTCAATGATATTCAGGTCTGGGGATAGGGATGGTCATTCCAGAACATTGTACTTGTTCCTCTGCATAAATGTCCAAGTAGATTTTGAGCAGTGTTTTGCATCGTTGTCTTGTTGAAATATCCAGCCCCGGCGTAACTTCAACTTTGTGACTGATTCCTCAACATTATTCTCAAGAATCTGCTGATATTGAGTGGAATCCATGCGACCCTCAACTTTAACCAGATTCCCAGTACCGGCACCGGCCACACAGCCTCACAGCATGATGGAACCTCCACCAAATGTTACTGTGGGTAGGAAGTGTTTTTCTTGGAAACGCTGTGTTCTTTTGCCGCCATGCATAACGCCCCTTGTTATGACCAAATAACTCAATCTTTGTATCATCAGTCCCCAGCACCTTATTCCAAAATGAAGCTGGCTTGTCCAAATTTGCGTTTGCATACCTCAAGCGACTCCGTTTGTGTCGTGTGTGCAGAAAAGGCTTCTTTCGCATCTCCCATACAGCTTCTCCCTGTGCAAAGTGCGCTGAATTGTTGAACGATGCACAGTGACACCATCTGCAGCAAGTTGATGTTGTAGGTCTTTGGAGGTGGTCTGTGGGCTGTTTTTGACCGTTCTCACCATCCTTCGCCTTTGCCTCTCCAATATTTTATGTTGCCTGCCACTTCTGGCCTTAACAAGAACTGTGCCTGTGGTCTTCCATTTCCTCACTATGTTCCTCACAGTGGACACTGACAGCTTATATCTCTGCGATAACTTTTTTTAGCCTTCCCCTAAACCATAATGTCGAACAAACTTTATTTTCAGGTCATTTGAGAGTTTTTTTGAGGCCCCCGTGTTGCCACTCTTCAGAGGAGAGTCAAAGAGAACAACAACTTGCAATTGGCCACCTTAAATACCTTTCCTCATGGTTGGATGTACCTGTCTATGAAGTTCAAGGCTTAATGAGCTCACCAAGCCAATTGTGTGTTCCAATTAATTAGTGCTAAGTAGTTACAGGTATTCAAATCAACAAAATGACAATTTTAACACTGCATGCAGAGTGTAACTGGTGGCACCAGGTGTTAAATTCTCCCATATACAGTTGTGTTCATAAGTTTACATACCCTGGCAGAATTAGATTTCTTGGCCATTTTTCAGAGATATGAATAATAGCGCAAAAACTTTTGTTTCACTCATGGTTAGTGTTTGGCTGAAGCCATTTATTATCAATCAACTGTGTTTACTCTTTTTAAATCATAATTACAACAGAAACTACCCAAATGATACTGATCAAAAGTTTATATACCCCAGTTCTTAATACCGTGTATTGCCCCCTTTAACATCAATGACATCTTGAAGTATTTTGTGGTATTTGTGGATGAGGCTCTTTATCTTATCAGATAATAAAGTTGCCCATTCCTCTTGGCAAAAAGCCTCCAGGTCCTGGAAATTCTTGGTCTGTCTTGCGTGAACTGCATGTTTGAGATCTCCCCAGAGTGGCTGAATGATATTGAGGTCAGGAGACTGAGATGGCCACTCCAGAGCCTTCACTTTATTCTGCTGTAGCCAGTGCCAGGTCGACTTGGCCTTGTGTTTTGGATCATTGTCATATTGGAATGTCCAAGTACGTCCCATCTTGCCATCAATTTTGACCAAATTTCCTGTGCCTTAGTAGCTCACACATCCACAAAACATCAGCAATCCACCTCCATGTTTCACAGTAGGAATGGTGTACCTTTCAGCATAGGCCTTGTTGATTCCTCTCCAATGTAGCGTTTATGGTTGTGGCCAAAAAGCTCACTTTTGGTCTAATCACTCCAAATGACTTTGTGCCAGAAGGTTTGAAGCTTGTCTCTGTGCTGTTGGGCGTATTGTAAGCGGGATACTTTGCGGCATTTGCGTAGTAATGGCTTTCTACTGGTGACTCGACCATGGAGCCCATCTTTTTTCAAGTGCCTCCTTATTGTGCATCTTGAAGTTATTTGTGGGTTTTTCTTTGCATCCTGAACAATTATCCTGGCAGTTGTGGCTGAAATTTCAGTTGGTCTACCTGACCGTGGTTTGGTTTTAACAGAACCCCTCATTTTCCGCTTCTTGATTAGAGTTTGAACGCCACCGATTGGCATTCTCAATTCCTTGGATATCTTTTCATCCCTTTCCTGTTTTATACAGTTCAAATACCTTTTCCCACAGATCCTTTGACAATTATTTTGCTTTCCCCATGACTCAGAATCTAAAAACAGCAGTGCAGCACTAGATGAAAGATGCCAGGGTCTGTCAGGAGTCCAGGAACTCATTGACCTTTTATACACACACACTAATTGCAAGCAAGCAGATCACAGTTGAGGATGGTTACCTTTAATAGACATTCAAACATCTTTGTGTCAACTTGTGTACATGTTATCAAGCCAAAATCACCATAGTATGTATACTTTTGATCAGGGTCATTTAATAGTTTGTGTTGTCATTATGATTTAAGGTTCAGGGCTTTGCAGCCCGTCATAATGTCACCCACCGAGATGTTATTATAGGGATCGGTCACTGGACTATGTAAATGCAGGGAGTAGGTTCAGGACTTAAAACCCATCATAATGTCACCCATTGAGATATTATTGCGGGGATCTCTCAGTGAACTCTGTAAATTCAGGGTGTAGGTTCAGGACTTTACAGCCCGTCATAATATCGCCCATTGAGATGTTATTATGGTGATCTATCAATGGACTCTGTAAATGCAGGGAGTGGGTTCAGGACTTACAGCCCATCATAATGTCACCCATTGAGATGTTATTGCGGGGATCTCTCAGTGAACTCTGCAAATGCAGGGTGTAGGTTCAGAACTTTACAGCTCGTCATAATATCACCCATTGAGATGTTTTTATGGGGATATATCAATGGACTCTGTAAATGCAGGGAGTAGGTTCAGAACTTTACAGCTCCTCATAATGTCACCCACTGAGACGTTATCGTGGGGATCTCTCATTGAGACTCTGTAAATTCAGGGTGTAGGTTCAGGGCTTTGCAGCCTGTCATAATGTCACCCACTGAGAAGTTATTAGGGGGTTCTATGACTGGACTCTGTAAATGCAAGGAGTAGGTTCAGGGCTTTACAGCTCGTCATAATGTCACCCATTGAGATGTTATTGCGGGGATCTCACAGTTAACTCTGTAAATGCAGGGAGTTGGTTCAGAGCCCTACAGCCCTTCATAATGTCACCCATTGAAGTGTTATTATGGGGATCTATCAATGGAGTCTGTAAATGCAGGGAGTAGGTTCTGGACTTTACAGCCCATCATAATGTCACCCACTGAGATGTTATCGTGGGGATCTATCATTGAGACTCTGTGAATCCATGGAGTAGGTTCAGGGCTTCAGGGCTTTAGGGCTTTACAGCTCGTCATAATGTCTCCCACGGAGATGTTACTATGGGGAACTATCATTGGACTATCACTGGACTCTCTAAATGCAAGGAGTAGGTTCAGGGTTTTACAGATCCTCATAATGTCACCCACCGAGATGTTATCGTGAGAATCTATCATTGAGACTCTTTAAATCCATGTAGGTTCAGGGCTTTGCAACCCGTAATAATGTCACCCATGAAGATGTTATTATGGGGATCTATCACTGGACTTGGTAAATGCAGGGAGTAGGTTGAGGGCTTTACAGCCCATCATAATGTCACCCATCGAGATGCTATTATGGGGATCTATCATTGAGACTCTGTGAATCCATGGAGTAGGTTCAGGGCTTTACAGCTCGTCATAATGTCTCCCACCGAGATGTTATTATGGGGATCTATCACTGTAAATGCAAGGAGTAGGTTCAGGGCTTTACAGCCCGTCATAATGTCACCCATTGGGATGTTATTGCGAGGATCTCACAGTTAACTCTGTAAATGTAAGGAGTAGGTTCAGAGCCCTACAGCCCGTCATAATGTCACCCATTGAGATGTTATTATGGGGATCTATCAATGGACTCTGTAAATGTAGGGAGTAGGTTCAGGACTTACAGCCCATCATAATGTCATATTATTGCGGGGATCTCTCAGTGAACTCAGTAAATGCAGGGAGTAGATTTAGAGCTTTACTGCCCATCATAATGTCACCCACTGAAATGTTATCGTGGGGATCTATCATTGACACTCTGTAAATAATGTGAGTAATTTCAGAGCTTTACAGCCCATCATAATGTCACCCACCAAGATATTCTCGTGGGGATCTATCATTGAGACTCTGTGAATCCATGGAGTAGGTTCATGACATTACAGCCTTTCATAATGTCGCCCACTGAGATGTTATCGTGGGGATCTATCATTGAGACGCTGCAAATCCATGGAGTAGGTTCAGAGCTTTGCAGCCTTTCATAATGTTACCCACCGAGATGTTAATGTGGTGATCTCACAGTTAACTCTGTAAATGCAGGGAGTAGATTCAGGGCTTTGCAGCCCGTCATAAATAATGTCACCCACTGAGATGTTATCGTGGGGATCTATCATTGAGACTCCGTGAATCCATGGGGTAGGTTCAGGGCTCTGCAGCTCTTCATAATATCACCCACTGAGATGTTATTATGGGGTTCTGTCACTGGATTCTGTAGATGCAGGGAGTAGGTTCAGAGCTCAACAGCCCATCCTAATGTCACCCACTGAGATGTTATTATGGGGATCTATCAATGACAATCTGTAAATAATGCGAGTAGTTTCAGAGCTTTACAGCCCATCATAATGTCACCCACCAAGATATTATCATGGAGATCTATTATTGAGACTCTGTGAATCCATGGAGTAGGTTCATGACATTACAGCCTTTCATAATGTCACCCACCAAGATATTATCATGGGGATCTATCATTGAGACGCTGTGAATCCATAGAGTAGGTTCAGGACATTACAGCTCGTCATAATGTCACCCACCAAGATGTTAATGCGGAGATCTCACAGTTAATTCTGTAAATGCAGGGAGTAGGATCAGGGCTTTGTAGCCTGTCTTAATGTCACCCACTGAGATGTTGTTATGGGGTTCTATCCCAGGACTGTGTAAATGCAGGGAGTAGGTTGAGGGCTTTACAGCCCATCATAATGTCAGACATGAGGATGAAATTGTAAGATTCTCTCTGAAATCACAGTTAATGGTGGACTTCACAATCTTTGTTGTCGTGGAAATTATGTTGTCTCCTTGGCTCCTATACGGCACTCCATTTTTCACTCATAAAGGTGAACCCATTGAAGTACATCTGATGCTCTGCTGGGATTGGTGGCTTCAGGGCTTCAGAGTCCGTCATAAGGTCAGCCACTGAGATGAAATCATTGGCATCAATTGCTGGACCCTTGAAAGAGAAAACATTGATCAGCTTTAGTCATCAAAATGTAAAAGCCCTGGGATGCCATATCACCCCATGACTGTAAGATACATGATAGTGTAAAGTAACAGTCTACATTCCCAAAAGTGTCAGGAAGAGTATATCTGCCCCAGACATTTTTGCTTCAGTCATTATAGTACACTAATATTATCTATTAAAATACGTTTGATATTGCTCAAACTACTCACTCAAGGATGTAGATCCTTATGTCATTTGGCCCCTGTTCACAACGGTACAACTTGTCATTTGATTTGATATGTCCAAATCCCATGACAAGTAGCAATCCATTGCCATTGAACTGTTAATATTGCAGTGACTCATGTCGCAGCGATTATGAAAAAGGTTCCTGCACTACTTTTTACCAATTTCATTGCACTGAAGTGTGGCTTTGAAATTGTAGCAGTCTTCTCTATAACACTACAGATTCTGCTTAGATTCATATACTTACTGGTTCCATCCCAAATGGTGGTGGTAGCTTTCCAGCCTCTAACTCCGACCAGTCAACTGTGCTGAAGAACGTATGGTCGCGAAGGTTTCCTGTCAGCTGTTCACGCATCACTTGATCTTTGCATAAGAGCTGTAAAAAAATATATATAAGTTTAATGGCATATACAAATGACCAATTTCATGGTCGCTAAAATGTTTTGGAACAAACTTTTCTCATTTTCATAATTGTGATTTCTGGACACGGATTAAGTCTTGTTTATGTCCAGGCAATATCCAAAGATCTAGCTATTAGTGGGAATTTGGTTACTATATAGAGTGACAGCTTTGTAAAGTGCACCTATAGGCTTTGTTCTGTTCTGTCTACGTGTACAATGCCCCCCCCCCCCCATTATAAATAGAAAAATACTTACTCTCTCGATGAGGTTGCGTAGTTCAGGATCCATGTGCTCCGGGTAGACTGGTGTATCTGTACACACTCTTGTGCACACCGTCTCGTATTCCTCACTGTCAGGAAATGGCTGTGAGCCCACTGCCATCTCATAGATTATACATCCAAGTGAGAAATAGTCACATATTTTGTTGTAGGGTTCGCATCGATGAACCTCTGGGGCAATGTATGGTGGAGTGCCAACACCATCTGTGACCGTTCTGGATCCGAACATGCCTGCCTCCGCTATGCCAAAGTCAGCTATTTTAACATGGCCGGCGCTATCCAACAGTACATTGTCTGGTTTTATGTCTCTATGCACAACACCCCTGGAATGTAGATGTTGAAGTCCACACAACATTTCCGCTGCAAGGAATCTGATATGGAGAAAATAAATAAGATTTAACATCATAATATGCTAACAGTTGTAAAAGCCAACTAAACAAATTGTTTCTATGGTATACTAAATGAATATAATGGTGAGAGTAGGTTTTCAGTGACTGGACCAAGTTTTAGCCTGCATTGAAGCTAAAAATATTGGTTCAGAGATTACTAATGTGGAAGGACACACAGTATCTATGTATACATGTATGTCCTGATCCATCTTTCCATTCCTATCATCACTGGTATCCCTCTTACCCTAAACATACTGCTAACTAATGATTGCGACCCTTACCTTGTGGTGGCCACATCGAATGGGGCTTTGGCTTTAATCAGTGAACTGAGCTCTCCTCCACTTAAGTACTCCATGACGAAGAAAATGTAATCCTGTATAAGAGAAAAGAGAAAACAGTTGGGTTTAAATTCATACAGACACCATTTGTACCCTGGATTCTCACTCTGATTGTTTTGCTTACTTTGGTAAGATGAAATGGTCTTCATGCCATTATTCCTAGTTAGCAAGGTACTACGTGTGAGGATCTAGGTGGATAATAAGAACCCCTTCAATCTGAGGCGGTTTTCAGGCGTGTTAGCACTATAAATAGCCTCTGAAAATCGCCTGAAAACCGCTTCCCATTGATTTCAATGGTTGCTTTCACACTGGGGCGGTGCGCTTGCATGGCGGTCAAAAAAGTCCTGCAAGCAGCATCTTTGGGGTGGGTTTGAAGCACTTCAAATAGCGCTTCAGAAACACCCTGCCCATTGAAATGAATGGGCAGCGCTTTCAAAGCGCATGAAAAGCGCTTCGGAAACTCTGCAAAAGGGGTCTTCTTTGTGTTTTTTAAGGTCAACCGCCACTAAAGCATGACAAAAACGACCAGTGCTTTAGCACGCTCTAGTGTGAAAGGGGTCTAAGGCTTTGCGTTTGGAAAACGGGTGGTGTAAGATGAGGATACTTACTTCTGTCTGGAACGTGGCGAAGGCATGAGTCAGAAAGCAGTTATCCCTGCACATCTCCAGCACTTGGCGCTCGATTTGAACGCAGCTGGGATCTTCCTCAATTAGGACCCGTTTCTTCACCATCTTGACTGCCAGATACTGACCAATGGAAGGGTGAGATGCCAACATTACCTATAGAAAAGAAAAGGTTGTTAGAAAGAGAGTCCCTGCCTACCCTTGATGCCATAATACGTCAAACATCATTTCCACTTTTCCTTTCTCTGTCCTGTTTATGGATCTGACTCATAAGGTTTTGATTTACATAAAGTGGGGAAACTGCAGTTCACATGCATTCCCCAACAACGAGAATAAGGGACTAACATGGATTCTCAGATCAGGATTATGAAATGGAACTGCGAAACAAGTAGTGTCTGCAGGTGGCTTATCCATTTTCCCCATTGTCATAAATTGGTTTTAATTTTATTGGCTCAATTTACAAAGCTAAAACAGGATTAGGGTAAGGTGACCACATTTTTAAAATGAAATCCGGGGACATATTTTATTTTTGCTAGTAATGGCGGCAAATCAGCGACTTATAGCAGGACTGCGATATTGCGGTGGACGAATCGGACATTAAGTGACACTTTGTGGGAACCAGTGACACTAATAAAGGGATCAGTGCTAAAAATATACACTGTCACTGTACTAATGACGGAAAGAAATCACCGCTCAAGGGATAATGAGCTCCAGGAGGAACAGCCGTGTGCGCCAACAACAGGGTGCTGGCTAATTGTGCAAGAGAATCTTGAATCAAAAGGAAGGCCGGAAAGCCGCACACCAAAATCCAATCTCTGACTTTATTGATAGCAGGTACAGATACAGCTCATAGGCGAACTACAAGTCTCAGCTACTGACAGGCTATGAGTAAGCACCAGAGTGAAGGTGTGAAACGCATCAGCAGCTGAGACTTGTAGTTCGCCTATGAGCTGTATCTGTACCTGCTATCAATAAAGTCAGAGATTGGATTTTGGTGTGCAGCTTTCCGGCCTTTCTTTTGATTCACTGTACTAATGACACTGGCTGGGAAGGGGTTAACATCTAGGGCAATCAAAGGGTTAAATGTGTGCCTAACAAGTGTTTGCTCACTGTGGGGG
Source organism: Glandirana rugosa (assembly GCA_018402905.1). Lineage (NCBI taxonomy): Eukaryota > Metazoa > Chordata > Amphibia > Anura > Ranidae > Glandirana > Glandirana rugosa. The sequence continues at coordinate 143,198 of BLSH010105798.1, read as the reverse complement.
AGGTGCTTTTACTAAGGGGAGGCACAGATCCCTGTCCCAGCAGCCATGTTATGTGACGCACTGTGGCAGTGCAATGCCAGCCAGAGCCATGATAGAATGCCTGCTGCCTGTGAGTTATGATACTATCCATTATGCCAGAGAGACAGACACAGTGCAATGTAGTTTATTCACAGACACCCCCAAAGCACACCTGTGTTGAAGCCTTGAAGGCATTGGCAGCCCCACGATGGATCTGCTTCCCCTCTGTGCCTGCTGCTGGACACTGTCAGCTGAGCTCAGCTGCCTCTCTCTGCCTGTCACCACCACTGCCCACCTCACAGCCTCTCTTCGGGCCCCGGCTACTACTGAGTGGGGAGCGGAACTGAGCAGAGGAAGATTGCTCTACTGGGGAAGGTAAGGAGATGGGCAGGCAGGCGGCTGCCCAGGACTTGAGCCAAGGCAGAAGAACATGCGAGCAGGAATTAGTGGTGTGTAGAGTTGAGCGAACCCGGACTGTAAAGTTCGGGTCCGTACCGAACTTTGGGGTGTCCGGGACCCGGACCCGGACTTTTCAAAAAAAGTCCGGGTCCGGGGTTCTGGTAAAGAAGACGGAACCGAGTTCAGGACCCGTCGGCGGACGGACGGGTAGAGGAATGGAAGGGGTCATCTCGTTAGAAGGAGACGAGTCAAGGCGAGGGGTGAGTCATCATCGGCCCCGGGCTTCTCTCCGACACTCCACCCGTCACCACCACTGTCCGTCTCTCTCCGTCGACTCGAGTCGACTGTCACAGGTCGTCGTCCGTGTCTCCCCTTCGTCTAGGTAGCACCCCGACGGTTACGGAAGTTCCGAAGTTGTGTCCACACGAAACCCCCACAGACACTTATTTGATGTAACGTGACACAGACAGAGAGACCGTATTACCTATCATAGTATTGAGTGTC
>BLSH010105798.1:120981-142013 GCA_018402905.1 Glandirana rugosa | reverse complement strand
TGAAAACATCTGCAAACTGTGTGTGAAGAGCGCAGCCATATGCATGCTCTTCTCTATGCTGTATTTTCAAACACACTATCCAGATGTTTGAAGAGCATGTGTATGGTTCCGCACCCGGTTTTAGGTAAAGTGTTTTATTCTATTTCCAGATGTATGAAGAACAGATGTAATGTGTGAAGAACATGTTAATTAATACTTTTCAGACCCATTTTGAAGATGATCTCCATTTTTGCATTTTTTATGTTTTTATTTTTTTTAAAATATTTAAAGTTATTTCCCTGTCCCCATTTCTTTGTAGGTCACTTGTCCCACCCTTACCCACATTTCCTTCCTTTTGCAGACCTCTAGGACCTTCCTGGACTATTTTACAACATTGTTTGTGCCTAAAAGTCCGGGTCTCCATTGATTTCAATGGGGTTCGGGGTCCGGGACAAAGTTCGGGTTCTGTCCGGACCCGAACCCGGACTTTGTTCCGAAGTTCAGCTGAACCAGCAGAACCCGGACTTCTAGAAGTTCACTCAACTCTAGTGGTGTGTAATTCAGGATTTCTTTTAAATTCTGCCTTGACTGTCTTTGAAATGGCTTGGGCTCCTGTTCAAATCCAATCAGGGGACAAAACCAGGGACAGATTTGGTCCGGGGACAGTGTCCTCAATCCGGGGACTGTCCCCTGAAACTGGGGACGTCTGGTCACCCTAGATTAGGGACCTTTTTTAACCACTCCCATACCACAGGCCATCATATGACGTCCTGGGCTTTCAGTAGGGATATCTGAATGAAGCCTGCAGCTACCGGTATCATTCAGATATCATATTTTTCAGCTGGTGATTCCCTGCACCATAAAAACAATCATAGCAGCTGATTGTTTTAACGGGTAGCAGGAGGAGATGTTCCCTTCCCACCGCCCTCCGATGCTTCTAATCCGCAGGCGCTGGAAGTTAGCCATAGAGCATACTGAGGGCCAGATTGTTGAGGGCAGTCTCTATGACTCATGGAGACCCGGGCACAACCTTATGACGTCACATCCGGCCTGGCAGTTGTAAACATTGCCGTGTTCTCGGCTGGAAAGGCTGTGATCGTTTATTTATTTATTTTTTTATCTCTGTCTTTCCTGCCTAGAGGAGAGATGTGGGATCTCTCCATAAAGAGGACCTGTTTATATGGATGTTTACATACATAATAGGCATAAAAGTGATCAAAAAAATTTTTTAAAGGGAAAGTGTAAAAATAAAAAAAATTAACTAAACAATAAAGAAAAAATTGAAACACCCCTGTCACAGCGCGCTCGCACGCAGAAGCGAACACATACATAGGTCACGTCTACATATGTAAATAAAGTTCAAACCACACATGTGAAATATCACCGCGAACGTTAGAGCGAGAGCAATAATTCTAGTGTAAGACCTCCTCTGTAACCCTACACAGGTAACCTGTAATAATTATTAAAGCGTCCCCTTTGGAGATTATTAAGTACCGAAGTTAGGCACCATTCCACGAGTATGCTCTATTTTAAAGCGTGACATATGAGGTATCTATATACTCGGCGTATCATCTTTCACATTATACAAAAAAATTGGCCTAACTGTAGTTTTTTTTTTTTGTTTTTTTTTAATCATGAACGTTTTTTTTTTTTTATAAAGAATCCCGTTTGGAAAATTGCTGCGCAAATACTGTGTGACATAAAAAGTTGCAATGGTCGCCATTTTAATCCTTTGGGTCTCTGCTAAAAAAATATATATAATGTTTGTGGGTTCTGAGTAATTTTCTAGCAAAACAATGATGATTTTTACATGTAGGAGAGAAATGCTAGAATGCGCGGTATGGAAGTGGTTAAAAAGTGACAGCTATTTTCAGCTATGTGCTATGAGCTTTGAAAAATACTGTCACATAGATGAAAAACAATCATTTTCTTTGTGTAAAGCTTTGTGAATTAGGCTTGGTTACCAGGCTTTAATCACAAAGCTTTCATACAAGCCTAAGGCACTCTATTATTTCCAGCCATGAGGCTCTCATTTTCAGATTTCATTGGACTGAGCTGAAAATAACTGTCAATTCTTTTTTTTTTTTTTGGAACAATGATCCTTATCCTGGTGTGTTAACATTGTGAATTGAGTCTTGTGTAATGATCCCAATTAAAACATTTCAGACCTTTATCATGATTAACAGTAATAACAATAAAAAATATCATCAGAAAGGTCTCCTATCTCCTTTACTATGTATGGATCAGTTAGGGGATTGTGTATCGGGTAACTTACCTTTCCATAAGTCCCTTCTCCAAGCATGCGATGGAAGGAGTCAAAGCATGTGGTGTTATCTGCATGCATCTTGCAGGTTGGATATCACTTTTACCTGGAGAGAGACAGAAATCAGATTACCTCTATGTACAAGTCATATATTGGCAGTAACATTTATACACCATCAAAGAGTAGCAGAAACTGGAGCGTGAAAAGTATTAAACAGTCAATGCATTCAAATGGCATATTTGTTAGGGGTGTATACTAGTGAGCTTATTTGCCTGCTGTCATTATGGTTTCCAGAAATTTGTAAAAAAACCCTCCCCCATTTGTATTAATGCCCACTATCTCCTTCTTAATGTCTAGTGTTTCCTATTCACTCCTCCTCTGGTACGCCCTATTCACCCCTTTTTCTATAATCTTAACAATCTTAGTCCTCATGTTATAGGAAGTTCATCCTCAACCATCTATGTGCAAGTAGTATAACAATAATAAATATATATTATAAAATCCTTACCTGCTGAACCTGATAATGATTTGGTTGTCTTTTTGCGTCTTTGACAACCAAAAGTAGGGCAGAGTCTTCCCAGGAATTTCCTGAAGCCCAGCTTCAATGCTTTAAATTTACCCACTTGTTTGGGTTTAGGAAGGCCTTCTTGGATGTTGCTGACACAGGGCCGGATGTCCTCTGTATCAATGTCCCAGCTTTCCTCATGTATGAAGTCTGTTTCAAGGTCCCAATTTTCTTCAATTGTTTCCTCTTGGGTGGTATATAGAGGAGCCTGAAAGTCCTCTGGAAATTCATCCTCCCAATTCTCCTCGGTATCAAGATCCTTATTTTCTTCATTTGGCTCCTGTTGGATGGTATTCACTGGAGCATAAAAGTCCTCTAGGAGTTCATCCTCCCAATTCTCCTCGGTATCAAGGTCCCAATTTTCTTCAATGCTCCCCTGTTGGATGGTATTCACAGGAGCATAAAAGTCCTCTGGGAGAACATCCTCCCAATTCTCCTTGGTATCAAGGTCCCAATTGTTTTCACTTGGCTCCTGTTGGGTGGTATACAAAGGAGCCTGAAAGTCCTCTGGGAGATCATCCTCCCAATTCTCCTCTGTATTGAGGTCCCAGTTTTCTTTAATTGGTCCCTGTTGGATGGTATTTACAGGAGCATGAATTTCCTCTGGGAGTTCATCCTCCCAATTCTCCTTGGCATCAAGGTCCCAATTTTCTTCAATTGGCTCCTGTTGGGTGGTATACAGAGGAGCCTGAAAGTCCTTTGGGAGTTCATCCTCCCAATTCACCTTGGTATCAAGGTCCCAATTTTCTTCAATTGGCTCCTGTAGGGTGGTATACAGAGGAGCCTGAAAGTCCTCTGGGAGATCATCCTCCCATTTATCCTTATAGGGCTCCTCTTGGATTTTAGTCAGAGAAGCTTGAAAGTCATCTGGAAATGTATCCTTCCTTTTTTCCTTATTATCAAGGTTGCAATTTGTCCTAGCAGGCTTCAGAGAAGCCTTAGATTTGCTATGTAAACAGCCCATTTCCTAAATAAAGAAATTTGCTGCAGACACTCAGAAATCGCTTCCACTCAGGTCAGTGGTCAACAACCTTCTGACCTCAAGGTGCTGCTGCAGATTCAAATCCTGTCTGCTTCAGTGGGTGGAGCCTCGTTCAGGCAGATTAGGCTCCACCCCTTAAGCTATCTGCTATGGATGTCCAGGAGCTTAGGCTCCGCCCCTAAGATAACTGCCACAGATGTCCAGGAAGCTGGCTGCGATGTCTATGGAGGTGTCTGGATGACAATTCTGGATGAACCAGATGACAGATCTTATGGCAGTCAAGAAATGTCCTAGAAATGTATTTCCTCTGTGTCTTTATCTCCATGTCTGGGGCTCAGCTTTGTATTTTGGGTGACATATGGTGGCCAATAGGATTGCTAGAGAGCTACTGAGTGTCTCTTCTGGCTGGTTCCGTGTAATTAACCACTTCAATACTATGCACTTAGAACACTTTACTACCAGACCAATTTTCAGTTTTCAGTGCTGTTGCGCTTTGAATGACAATTGCGCGGTCGTGCGACGCTGTACCCAAACAGATTTTTTATCATTTTGTTCCTACAAATAGAGCTTTATTTTGGTGGTATTTGATCACCCCTGCGGTTTTTATTTTTTGCGCTACAAATAAAAAAAGACCCAAAATGTTGAAAAAAAAAAATTCTCTATTTTTGTCACAAAACTTTGTAAATAAGTAAATTTTCTCCATCACTGGTGGGCACTGATGAGGCTACACTGACGGGCACTGATGTGGCAGTACTGATTGGCACTGATGAGGCGGCACTGATGAGGCGGCACTGATGATGAGGCACTTATATGCAGCGATGATGAGCACTGTTAGGCAGCACTGATAAGCAGCACTGACGGGTACTGAGAGGTGGCACTGATATACAGCACTGATGGGGACTGATATGCAGCACTGACGGACACTGCTAAGTGGCACTGATGGGCACTCATAGACAGCACTGATTGGCACTCATAGGCGGCACTGGGCACTGATAGGTGGCACTGATGGGCACTGATAGGTGGGCACTGGTAGGTGGCAATGGTGGGCACTGATATGTGGCACTAGTATGCATTGATAGGGGCACTGGTGGGCACTGATAGGGGCACTGGTGGGCATATACACTGATAGGGGCTCATTCCCTGGTGGTCTAGGGTGGCATCTGAAGGTACCATCCACACTGAGCATTATGTCACTTACCTGGTGGTCTAGGGGGTTCTCCCTGGTGGTCCAGATCGGCTCCCTGGTGGTCCCTGGTCGGCTCCCTGGTGATCCTGGGTGGGCACATCCCTGGTGGTCCCTGGGCAGGCTCACTGGTGGTCTAGGGTGGCGATCCGAGGGAGGGCTGTGCTGATAAATCATCAGCACAAACCCTCCCTGTCAGGAGAGCAGCCGATCGGCTCTCCACTCCTCAGGTCTGCAGACGGCTTTCCTGTATTACACTGTGACCAGCCGTGATTGGTCACGGCTGGTCACATGGTAAAGTGCTTCGGATCGAAGCGCTTTACTGAGATCGGTATTGCAGGGGGTCAGACTGACCTCCCACACCACCGATCGCCGCGATGCGGCTTGTTATCCTGAGGACGTCATATGACGTCCAGTCAGGATAACTAAGCCACTTCCCGGCCGTCATTTTGCATACGGCGGTCGGGAAGTGGTTAATAACTTTAACCTCTTTCTGTAATAAATCTGTTTCATCTCTAATTTATCTGGAGTCCTTTTAATTTCTTCCACTTTTTTAGTATATCATATGAAGCGTAGTCATGTTAAGCATTGTTGTTACCCATAGCTACCGCCCAGCCCCCAGCCTTCTGTTGTACAGCGGACTAGTTGCTATGACAACAAGGATGTTAGCCTTCATCTGAGATTTAACATATCAGGCTGCATATTCCTTTCCCAGGTGTCATAGACGAGTGTTGCCTATAGCAACCAATTAGAGGTTCAGTTTACTAAAATGCAGTGTGATAGAAATTAATGGTGTTTGATTGTTGTTGGAGGAGGGGGCAGGGACCCGTATTTATTGGTTTGTATTACTTCTCAGTCACTCTACTAGTTGGTATCTCTGATTAAAATACATTTTACGGTCTTGTTTACACTTCAGGGGCAGAAAATAAAAAAAAGGCCTCTGATCTTTGTTTTTACCGCCCCTTTAATCTAACATGGTGGCAGAGGGGGTTGGTAGAGAAGCAGAGCATTGAAGCTGCTGCAGAAGTTATACCATGGGTATACCACAGCTAAGCACAACCCATTCAGATGAACAGGGCTGCACTGCTACTGCCCTGCAACTGTAAAGGGTTAATATAGGTGTCACTGGGGCAACTGATTGCCTTTGAACCTCCTTTCAAAAGCCTCCACAGATCGCTTTTTAGAGGCGCAGCAATGAAAGCCCCAGAAGGTAGCCTGTCATTGAAAGAAACACCAGGGGCTAGTGCTTTAGCTTACGTTCATCTGAAAATTCTGGTTGCCTGGCTGTCATTCTGAACGATCCCTGACCTGAAACAAGTTAAAGATCAGAAGTTCCTTTTACCGTTCCCCTAAATTATGTTCGGATCACTGACTCGGGCGGCTTTAACGATGATCAGCATGACGTCTTTTAGTCTTTAAGGAATTCAGCAATGGTGACCTCCATATTGTTCAAGTTTTATCTGGAGGACACTTGTGCCAGGAGAAAGAGGAAGGTTGCTAATGCAGAGTTGTCTTAAAATACTAGTTACCTGGCTCCCATGCTAATCCTGAGGATCTGGTTTATCCTGGGACAGGTATGGAGATGAGTTCTGACCTCACTTGTTGCATGCTTGTTCCAGAGGTCATTCACTCAGAGTGCTGAAGAAAGGCAATTATCATTTTTAGAAGTTAGCAGTGGAAGCACATATCAAAATACTGAATAAGGATTAAGGTATAGCTAAAGGCAAAACTTTTTTTTCAGTTTTGGATAGAGTGGAGAGAAATTAGAACCCCTGTCCGTTTTTATTGCTGTCTGTGCCCTCTCATTGGTAGCGCCAAACAGTGAGTCCACTCCACAAAGTCTGTTTTAGGGCTTTTTTCTGCCCACGCTTATTGAAAAGAAAGTTAAAGTTCACATCAGTCCTCCACCTCATGGCTCTTCTCTGCAGTATCTCTGCTTAGGCCTCCTGCCTTAGTCCTCCAGACCGTCAAACACACAGTCCCCGTGCTAATGCACTAAATGCTGAACCTTCCTCAGCTCTGACTGTTTCTCCTGCAGCTACATCCTTACAGGCTGGGCCTTTCACTGTCCCCACATGGACAGCATGGAGCAACGTGCTCCACACAGCTCCCTTGCACACACTTGGGAGGGTCGGGCCACTCACCTCTAATCCCAACTCTAACATAAGTGCCCAGCGCACACCTGGCTAATTAGTGTGTCTGTTTTCTGCAAAACCTGGCCTTAATTGCCAAAATAAACAGTGGCACGGTCTCGCCTCTCTACACACCATTAAGAAGATCACCCTTTCTATTTGTCCTGTTTACCATTATCATTGAAAGTGGAAGGAAAATCCCAAATTATGTGTTGTGCCATAAAAGCAATAGAGGATCTTCCAATCTTCCAATGGGGACAATAGTTCTGATGACCCCAAGAGATTCCCTTAATTTGCAGGGATTTCCTCCCACTTCCTGCTCGGCTATGGGACAGAACGTGAAGGGAAATTTCCCCAATGGGACACAGATGGCTAAAAAAATCTGGCAGGGGCTATAACCCTCCCTTGCTCTATCCAAAATTATTATTTTTTACCTATAGTTCTACTTTAAAGCTGAGTTCCACCCAAAAGTGGAACTTCTGCTTTAAGGAAGGTGACCCTCTGACATGCCACAATTGGCATGTCATTTTTTGGGGGGGGGGGGTCCCAGGTCCACTTCCTCTCCTGGCACAGTGGAGCCGGAAGGAAGTTCACCCCCCCTCCTGGCGATCTTCTGGGTCACACAGGCCATTTACAGCGCTCAGCGGGACTCGCACATACGCAGTGCGCACCCGGCTTTGAAGCCAATGCCGGGTACCCACACTTGTGATGTTGGCATCGTACAGAGGAGGGGGAGAAGAGCGAGGCTGCGGACGGCTGCATTGCTGGAGCCTGGGACAGGTGAGTGTCCGATTATTAACAGTCAGCAGCTACACTTTTTGTAGCTGCTGACTTTTAATAGGGTGGAACTCCGCTTTAAGCAAAGTTTTACATGTCATAGTGATGTGTGGGGTTATTATGTCAGATATATGGTAGACGCCACCGTCTAGAGTCATATAGTAGGAAAAGGCTCAAGCTGAACAGTCCGAACTGGAAAGGAGGATAAAAGGTAGCTACATCAATGATAGAATACAATGCCCCCAGCAAAAAGAATGAAAGAACTGAGATCTGTGCCCCATACCTGTGCGCTGCACAATCCTTGTGTATGTCCGCCGCCATGTGGGACGCTAAAGAAATGGTGTCCATCTTATATCTGTCCCCCACCACGTCAGGCGCTAGCGCCGTCATGTGGTGGGCGGTGCACATATCGCGTCATAGGCCATGACGCAGTCGCATGACATGGCGTGCATTCCAACACCACAGCACATGCCCAAGAGAGCGGGCACGCCGTGTGTAAAGGGAGGCACGCGCGATCAAAGGAGGGTTTCAAGGGAGGGAACCAAGTGCTTCCCAAGCAACGCCCAGAACGCGCATGTCACCCTAACGCTCCCAATCGGAAACGTGGAACGCATATGCCCGCCCTAAGAGCATTCGTAGGGCCAGAAACAAACCAAGAGCTGGGACCAATATTAAGGAGTCTAAAACATGAATATATGGTACACAGACCAAACTATAGAGGCCATGGTGAAACACCAAAGGGTTGTCCAAAAAGAGGACAGGGAGATTCTCTATGTATCTTGGCTGAGAAAAACAGAGGGAGGGAGATCAACATGGGACATCCAGTCCAGGTGTCAGAGACCCCAAGAATGAAGGGAAACATCACAGGGAGGGGGCAAGGAAAAAGGGGGGAAAAATTTCTGTGTATATTAGATCTCTAATTCTGTCAATGGAGGGAAACAGGGACGCCCCAACGGGGACATAGAACCAGATTAGAGTGTACTCTATGACTCAAGGTATCAAATAGAAAAAGTCAATCAATCACAGTCAGATTGCAATCAAAATGATCGAGGAACACAAGGTGCAAGGAAACAAGTAGAAACCAAAGTCACGGGATGCTATGTCATAGATACAGTTTAAAGCTGAGTGCCTCATTGAGGCCTGGTACTTCTGTAGCTTTTAAAGTATAGATCCAGCGTGTCTCACTTGGAGTATGATTTTATCTAATTCCCCCCCTCTAGGGTTGGGCACAGTTCTTTCCAGGGCAGCGAAACGGACAACTTCCGGATTATTTTGGTGGTATAAACTAAGGTGTCTACCTATAGGTGTGGACAGTATATTTTTTGTTGCCATAATAAACATGGTCTTTAATTCTGCGCCAAAATTGGCGATTCGTTTTACCCACGTAAAACGTGCCACACATACAGAACATTACGTAGACTATAACAATAGTTAGGCAGTCCACGTGTTGTCTGATAGTAACCTGCCGTTGGGCAAGTAAAAAGTTTGATTTTCAAAAATGAATTGGCAGAAATTGTAAGACTTGCATTTCCATGTGCCCTTGAGATCGGTTTGTATCTGTGTCTCCTGAAAGTGGCTCCTAGTTATCCTGTCCCTTACAGATTGTGCCCTTTTATATGTTATTTCTGGGTTGTCCTCACATACTTTTTTTAGGATATTGTCATTAGTTAAAATGTACCAGTGTTTTGGAGAATTTCCCTTATCTTAGCATGTTGTTTGGTATATGGGGTGATGAGGAGGACTCTCTCCGTTTGTGTGCGTCTATTAATACGGAACATAGTATCCTCTCTGGAGCATCCATAGGCTTTATTAAAGGCTTCGCGCAATAAGGTACGAGGGTATCCCCTAGAGAGTAATCTCTCCTGAAGGGCATTGGCCTCTCATTTAAAAAGTTCATCATTAGAGCATATGCGTCTAAGACGTAAGTATTGAAAGTGCGGTATGCTTTGTACGAGGGGCTTTGGGTGGAAACTGCACATGAAGCACAGTGTTTCCAGCTGTAGGTTTACGATATAACATAGTAGCAACCCTTCTTCTATCTTCTATCAGGATTTGGATATCCAAAAAGGATAAAGGCCAACAGAGGATATAAGTCAGTAGAGGTAAGTTTTTGAAGAGAGGGACATCTTACCACTTGCTGGAACTTTTATTTACAAGTTTAAATTAGTATTTTTTGCTCGAAAATTACTTATAACCCCCATGCATTATATGTATTTTTTTTAGCAGAGACCCTAGAGAATAAAATGGTGATTGTTGCAATATTTTATGTCACACTGTATTTGCACAGCAATCTTTCAAATTTTTGGGGGAAAAAATTCACTTTAATGAATTAAAAAAAACACACAATAGTTACCCCAATTTTTTGGTATAATGTGAAAGATGTATGTATAAATACCTAACATGTCATGCTTTAAAATTGTGCACACTCGTGGAATGGTGACAAACTACGTTACTTAAAAACCTCCATAGGCGATGATTTAAAATTTTTTACAGGTTACCTGTTTAGAGTTACAGAGAAGGTCTTGCACTAGAACTATTGCTCTCGCTCTAACGATTGTGGTGATACCTCACTTGTGTGGTTTGAACACCGTTTACATATGTCGGCACAACTTACGTATGCGTTCACTTCTGCGCATGAGCACGGAAGGATGGGGTCTTACTTTTTTTTTTTACTGAGTTTACAAGTCATTTTTAGGAGGGGGTGATCCCATTTCCAACTCAGTGATTCTGCTTTTGATTTTTTTTTTTTTTTGATAAGGTGTTATATCTTTCACTTGGATGTTACAGCTGGATAAAACAAAAAAAGTGCCTGTCTTCATTTCAGGCTGCAAAGCAACAAAATGTGATTATTTTAAAGGGGGGTGATTCTTTTCTATACCCATTTTAAAGAGCCTGCCTTCTCAACCACAGCTACATTGCAGAGGTGCTGAAGAGGAGGAGTTTCAGGAGGCGCAGTCGGTACAGCAAAAGCCCGATATGTGACATCATCATTGCTTGCAGGCAGCAATGCCACATGGAATATGTAGTCCTTAGAAATCAAAAGTAAAGCACACTAAACAGCTGAGAAGGGGCTACAAAGCATGAAGGGATTGTTAAAAGTAATGGGCAACAGATAGGCAGTGCTTACTTTTTACTTAAAAGCAGATTTTTAAAATAAGTTTACGTATATTAGATTGTCAAAAATAACTATTGCTTGCATTGCTATTACAATGTTGAAGGTATAGGAAGAAATGTATGCTGTGACTTTAGATCTTCTTTAATCTACTGCTCTATAGATACAATAATAACTAACTCTGCAAAGTGAGAGAAATCCCTTCTTAGACAGTTGTCTCCAATACAATGGTCCACATTGGAAGATTTTCATTTATTCCATTTCCATGACAACTCCAAATATTGGATGTTCCCTAATTTCAAGGCCCTGCGACAATGGTCACCAGGACCTTGACTATTGGCCTTTTGTCACAAGGATAAGTCGAGTGGATCTGTTTTCTCAGCAGGGGCACAGACAGCAATAAAATCGTGATTTATTGGGGGATCTAACTGTACCCTACCATATCCTAGTTGTGGCTAAATATACATTAAATATCACATTGTCAAATGTGCTGAGATGTATGAGATAGGTAAACACAAAGGAGTTGATTTACTAAGGGCAAATAGACTGTGTAATTTACAAAGTGCAGTTGCACTCTGGAAGTGTAGTTGCTCCAGAGCTTAGTCAATAAGCATAAGTTCTGTTGACTTCCATCGTCCAATCTTGTGCAAGCAAAAATGCTGTTTTTTTTTATTTTCCTTGAATGTGATTGGGTATTCTTTGCAAAGTGAAGCTTTACCTCATTTACTAAGATTTGGAGCAACTGCTCTTGCAGAGTACAACTGCACTTTGCAAATAGCACAGTATATTTGCTTTATTATGTAGCACCCTCTACCTAGGTAGGTGCTAGAGGTGAGTGTTTTGTAAGAGCAGGTAAATTTAGGCAGGCCTAGTTGGATGCTAGGCCTGTTTGTTTTGATCTGTGTGGGCTGGGAGTGGCTCAGGGTAGCAGCTGGGGACTCACAGGTGGTGTCACCTCTCAGTTACCTAGCTCTTGCTTCTAGAAAGTGCTAGAAGAAGAGGAGGGGAAGAGAGGTGGAGCTGCCTGGGGTGTTCTAAGGAGCCCTGACCGATCTCTAACTTGGATTGGCAGCGGGCAGGCCTCCTTAAATACCTGGGGTCAGCCCAGCTGGGGAGGAGAGTTCAGGTGGAAGAACTGGAGATGGAGCACTAAGTTATCGGGGCCTTTGAGGGAGCTTCCCAGTCTGGGGGGGTGACCTTGGGCCTGGGGTTCAGGTGCAGGATGGAGCCCTTCTGGAAAGCAAGGAGGATCTGGTCAGGAGGCACAGAGAGGAACCAAAGAGGACAACAGGAGCTAGTGTTGCCTGGCAAGTCTCCAGGAGGGAACCACCGGTCGCAGCCAGGAGGGCTGGTGAGTGACAGGCACAGTTGGGAGGACTGGGGAGTAGAGCTGCACGATTCTGGCCAAAATGAGAATCACGATTTTTTTGCTTAGAATAAAGATCACGATTCTCTCACGATTCTCGCGGCGTAATATATTAAATATATAAAAAAATTGGGCTAAGAGCACTGTTTAGGTTTTTGAAAGGGGTAATTTTTCCAAAAAAATTGCGTTTAAAAGTCTGCTGCGCAAACAGCGTGTGGCATAAAATATTGCAACAACCGCCATCTTATTCTCTAGGGTCTCTGCTAAAAAAAAATATATAATGTTTGGGGGTTCTAAGTCATTTTCTAGCACAAAATAATGGATTTTTATTTGTAAACAGCAAGTGTCAGGAAAAATTTAGTCTTTAAATGGTTAAACCAAACATCTATACAAGGGGAGTTCACTCAGAGTTCAATGCCTTTGAAGTATCTCTTTTATCAATGATGACTCAGAAGTTGGCTGTCTGCCCAGACTTGGCTCTCTCCCCTGAGACTCAAGTCGCTCCGACTTCAAAAGGCTTCAGGCACTTTTATTACTGTCAAGTCGCGCTGATTCGCCCCCCAAGTCGGATCCCATTAACTGCATTGAAAATCGCGGTAATGCCCAATGGAGATCGCAGGGGGGGGGTAGATCGAGATTGCGGGACTGGGAGTGTGCAGTCTGGGATGGGTGCAGAGCTAGCAGTAAGGACCTTGATGTCACAGGCAGTGGAGTTGGGCAGCTGCAGACAGGAGGGCTGGCAGGGCCTGAAGAGGACTGACTGGGAGCAGTATTTTACCAAGGGCAGCTAGCACTAAAAAGACTTTCTACTTTTTTTGCTGCACTAAAGGGGCCTGTGGTCTCTGCCTGTAAAAGGAGGTTGCTGAGGCCTGACTGAGTCAGTGTTGGGCCATAACATGTGCTACATGTGCCTGGAGTCAAGTGTTGTGCAGGAGAGAGAGAAAGAGTAACAGTCTGCAAGCAATAGATGTGCTGGAGGAGACTGAAGTAGGTGAGTGTATATAGTTGTCCCACCTGATTGATATACAATCAACCAATTGCTTGTTCTAATGGACATCCCACATATTCCTATCCCCTCAAGTTTCCCTCAATAAAAATGCACAAACAAGCACATGGACTGTTCATTGTCTCCAAGGTGACTGGGAAGTGAATGTCAGGCTGGCCAGGGTGACAGGTGGGCCACAACTTTCAGCAGCCCCTTCTGGGGTACCGCTACTAGTAAATCAACCCCACAATGATAACTTCATAAAGTAGCCTTATACTGGAGATGGAAAGCTAGACATGGGAAAGTATATTCATAATAAAGAAAAGCAGTCTCTCCTTGCTGTATAGGAAGGGGTTGGAGGCTGACACAGGTCCATTAACAGATGCAGAATGGCCTGACACCCCGTCAGTGATACCTATAGGGGTTGTTTTACTATAGGAAAATATGCTGTCCATTTTGCAAGGGAAGTTGCACTTTGCAAAGGAATTCTCCCCAGAGCTTTGGAAATGTAGAGAAAGTTCACACAGCTAAGAATACCCAATCACATGAATAAAAATAAAAAATAAAAAAATAAAACAGCAGTTTTCCCTTCACATGATTGGATGATGGATGCAAGAATGGAAGATGGATGAAAGAAGAGCTTCACTTCATTCACAAAGGGAAATTCCCTTAGAAAGTGCAACTTCTCCTGCAAATTGACCAGTTTATTTGGCTTTAGTGAATCAATCAAATTTTCTCAGAATTAAAAAGACACTCCAGTCCAAACAAAATTTTAAGCCTTGAAATGCTTACAATGAGCGCAGCCTATCTGCACACCATACTGAGCTCCCTATTGTAATCTGGTGATCTTAAATCCTCCATTTGTGATATAGGAGAGAATTGTCAAAAATGTAGTTCTACAATTCCAGTACTGCACCTTCTTAGTAGCAGTACACGGTGAACATGGCAATATAGATGCCAGGGTCTTAGTAACAGCACACTTAATATAGAACTACATGTCCCCGGGTACTGGTAGTGGCATACAGCTGGTAGAAGTATAATTCCCAGCTTCCCAGTAGTGAAGTGAATGTAGTGATTCAAGTTCCATTAACAGCACATAGTGAATGTGGATAACATATACAGGCAGACATTCACTAGATGATTTGTGTTTCTGGGGTGTGCCAGGGATGGCATGTAGTTAGGCTACCAAAGTTGCTGTATTAAAGAGACTCTGTTGCCAGACCATCCATTTCCACAATCTTCCCACATGATTATATGCTCATGTAATGCATTTTATGTATGTTATTTACCTGTAAAAACCTCCCTTGTGTAGACATCCAAAAACCCTAAGACTGCTTCTGGGTGCCACTATCTTCAATATGATGTCAGCAGCCTCAGCAATCTCAGAGTTACTCTCCATTGACACTCTATAGCAGTGGTTCTCAACTCCGGTCCTCGGGACCCACTAACAGGCCAGGTTTGCAGGATAACTGAAATACATCACAGGTGATATCATTTGCTGCTCAGTGATTGCAGTATTCTAGTCTGCATCTCCCCAAGGTAATACCTAAAATATGGCCTGTTGGTGCGTCCCGAGGACCGGAGTTGAGAACCACTGCTCTATAGTGTTCCCCTTCGCTCTTCCCTCAAAGGCTACATAAAAGGTTACATAGGGAGAGGAAGAAGAGACGGAGGAGCTGGGCCACCACAAACATCAGATATACACTGCCAGAAGAGGAGAATGCTATAACGTAAAGAGGCAAGTGCTGTGCTAGGGAATCAACTTTGCATGAAAAGTCAAATTTGATAATAAGTTCAAGGTATTATGCAAGTCAGTGAAAAGTGAGCATATAAAATATTACATTTTTCTGTGTTTACCTGCAATTTTTTAAATTGGTGATGGGGGCAGGGTCTTTTTAGCTCAGGTCCCTGTTTGCCACTCACTGGTGTGGAACTGCCAGCTCAGCCTTCCCACAAAACTTTAAAGTTCCAGATGAGGCGAGGGCAGGCGATAGGGGTGTGCACAGGTTGTTTCCCTGTAATATGCCCTTTTACCTGCCAGCCATACAATACTTTGCTATCTTGGTGGCTTTTTTTAGTTAATTTATTGTTATCACAAGGCCCCTATGGCCAGGGCCGTCTTAATGAGCACTGCCCAGTGGCCCAAGCTCCATGGGGGCCCCTGCACTTTCCCTGTCCCCTTGAAGCTTTGTAAACTTTTTAAACATGTACTGCTTCCAACATTCACTGCGTCAAGTCGATCGGGTCAGCAGGAGCATCAGCGGTGCGGGGAAGGCTTCCTGATATTACCCTGTCATTTAATCACGATAGACTGTCCCTCAGGGATCTTCAATATCTCCCGAGGCAGCCCAAGTTGGTGGGCAGAGCCAGGGGTGTGGCTGCCTCCTCCACTCCTCCCAAACACTTGATCATACAGGCTGAGGAGGAGAGCATAGAAGGCCTGGGGGTGTCCGTATCCAGCAATGCTGTAAGTGACTTAGCAGCACATGTCACTGCATACAGAACTCAGCTGTCACTATTTCCCCCTATACTACCCAATCCTGTCACTATACCACTCCATGCCATCCAATCCTGTCACTATACCGCTCTATGCCATCCAATCCAGTCACCATACCTCCCTATACTACCCAATCCTGTCACTATACAGCCCTATGCAATCCAATCCTGTTACTATACCGCCCTATGCCATCCAATCCTGTGACTATACCGCCCTATGCCATCCAATTCTGTCACTATACCGCCCTATGCCATCCAATCCTGTCACTATACCTCCCTATACTATCCAATCCTGTCACTATACCTCCCTATACTATCCAATCCTGTCACTATACCGCCTTATGCCATCCAATCCTGTCACTATAGCTCCCTATGCCATCCAATCCTGTCACTATACCTCCCTATACTACCCAATCCTGTCACTATGCCGCCCTATGCCATCCAATCCTGTCACTATACCTCCCTATACTATCCAATTCTGTCACTATGGGGTTGATTTACTAACACTGGAGAGTGCAAAATCTGGTGCAGCTGTACATGGTAGCCAATCAGCTTCTAACTTCAGCTTGTTCAATCAAGCTTTGACAACAAATCCTGGAAGCTGCTTAGTTTCTTTGCAGACCTGCACCAGATTTTGAAGTTTTCAACTTTAGTAAATCAACCCCTATACCTCTCTATACTATCCAATTCTGTCACTATACCTCCCTATACTACTCAAACCTGGCACTATACATTACTACACCTGATACTATACACTCATGACCTCCTCTCTACTGTGCCCCCACCCCCCACCGTCATACAAAAATACAGGCCGCTGTTAGTCTGGGAGAGGCATTTATGACAGGGGGTAGTGTGTACGGGGAAAAAGAGTCAGTGTATATGGAGTGGGGGGCTGGGGGTGGCAGAGTGTAGAGAGGCCGGGGCAGTGTGTATAGGGGTGATTTTAATTTGAGACAATTCCCTAGTTGTCTGTATTTGTTGTTTCTAATCAAAGTAAAAAGCCACACCCAATACAATATGTAGCATTATTTAGCCACACCTACTCCATGCCACCGCACGCATAGGTAGGGGCCCTAGTGCATTACTTTGCCCAGGGGCCCATGATGTTATTAAGATGGCCCTGCCTATGGGATAGCATAGTGCAGGTGATGGGACATCTTGAAGGAAATGTGAATAGTCTCATAGAACCCTATTGTTAAGCCTGCATGCTACTCAAGTCAAATGAGCACAGACTGTTCTCAATCAGCTTCTTCCTTGGCTAGAGCCTGCTTGATTTGACAGCTATGAATATCTCAGAGCTGTAGGCTTCCAGGTTCATACTAGCCAGGTAAAATATCCATACTGACATGTGCAATGGACATTCCGGGCATCCAGGCAAGACAGGTAAGCCCAGGACACATGGTGGGGGAGAATCACTTCTACAAGAAAGCTGGTAGGTCACTAAGGGCCGGTTCACACAGGGGTGATCCGACTTTCGGGGCGACGTTGCTAGGCCATTTGAAAGCAACTTCAGCACGACTTTGGGCAACTTATAGCACGACTAGAGGCGACTTACAACACAACTTCATGCCAGGCGACTTTGCTGTGGCCAATCAGAGAAGGAAGGGAGGGGGTTGCCCTAAATAAATTATATTCTTTTCACTGTGAAATCGCTTCTGTTTAAATGAGGGATCCGACTTGGAGGCGACTTCCATTGAATTCTATGGGCACAAGTCAGATAGAAGTTGCCTCCAAGTAGTACAGGAATCTCTTCTGAAGTTGCCTTGAATTCGGAGCGACTTCAGTAGTGTACATAAAGATGACCCCCATTCACTTCAATGGCATTTCTTGTTTTAAGCGACCTGGGGAGACTTGAGGCGACTCAAGTTGGATCACAAGTGACCCCTGTGTGAACCGGACCTAAAAGGGAAATAAACTTTCAGCTGTTAAAGCAGTGGTAGGTTTCTTTACATGCGGGTACTTCCACCAGAGTTTTTTCATCAGCAAAAGGGTTAAATATATTCCTCAATAACAACTGTAGAACTGTTCCCATAGGGCTTGCTGTGTGTTGACTTCTTAGGCCTCCATCTGATTACCTGCTGACAGGTGCCAGGGTTTTCACATATCCCCCCTTACTCCTGTTTGCTTGTTACTCAATAAACAGTCCAGGGTATTTGTTTTTTTTTATATTTATTGTGGAACTTGGATGGGAGAAGGGAATAGTGGGATACTCCAACTGAACTATTCACAGTAGATAAGGACAACACTCACTTGGCCTCACCAGAGTACTTGTGGAAGCAGACACACTGATTTTACCATACTGTCACTTGTATGGAAGAATTAAGTCTTCTTGCTCTCTCTAGCAGCAGACTTGGTGCAACTACTTTATCTTCAGGATACTCTCTAGCATCCCCTTGACTGACACCCGTCCACTGACTCTTCTAGCTGAAGGGGTGGCCCTCACAGGACAGGCCCCATGACACAGGTCTGCACTCACAGTAGGCAGAATCAGATCCTTCCTGATGTCTGCCTTCCAGTCAGCTCTGCAGCACCTCTGAGTTCATCTCCTCTCTCTGACTTTCAGGCACTTAGGTTGACCACCCAAATCCGCATGGCAACTTCTATTGAGGAGGGGCAGCCGCCCCGTCCCTTCGAGACCCCAGCCGAAGACCCCGAGCACATGTGCCCTTGGCATTTATACAGTCACCCAGCATGCAACGAGGCACGTTCCTCTGTCAATAGCCATGGCTGTAACAATGCCTGTGCCCTCACTTGTCAGGTTTTCTCCCACTGTCCAATATGCCTCCCTATTGGAACAATGTGAAACATTCAGACAAGCTGAGCTGCACCTGAGCACCATCAGCAGGCCTCACAAATAGATCCTGCTCCCTGGTAAGCAGTGAGCATTCTAAATTTACCTAATGATCATCCTGTTAGGCAGAAAGACCCAAAGCTATGCTCTCTTCTAGCACCTACCTAGGAGGGCGCTACACTACAAATAATATGGCCCCAAAAGCAGTCATCCAACACACCCAGAAGTGTAATCAGAGAATGGAAGGAACACCGCTCACCAACCCAGTGCATGAATATGTGAATGAGTGTGGCCATGTCACAGGACATGGCTGGAGTGGCACTGCCTGAAGCCACAGTCATTCACATATTCCTGCACTGGGTCGGCAATCAGTGTTCCTTTCTCTGATGATGCTTCTACACCCCTGAATGATGCATAGATGCCTGCTCTGTTCACTGCAACCGGCAGCACTGCAAGTTATGTCTGGAACACACCCAGAAGTGAGTTGGTTGTGAAGATCCTTTGAGTTCTGCAATCCAATGGAGTGAAAATTGACAGGTAATTATAAATATCTTCTTTTGCCCTAAACAGTTTTCATTTTCCTTTCCGTTTTGTTTCTCTTTTTCAATGGTGGGGTTGCATTAAAGTGGTATTAAACTAACATTTTAAACTGTGCTATCTAGGTAAGCTTATAATAAGTCTCACCTGTGGGTAATGTGAATATATACTAATCTTGTGTTGTTCAGCAGATATTCACATTGGCTCCAGACAATGGCATCACTGGCTCATCCTCAGCACACTCTACATTTAAAGCACATTGAGTTTGCTGTGATTGCAGAGAGTGCCATGGCTTGATGGTGCTCCTGTGCACATGCATGGGAGTGACATCATCATTGCCTGGCCATTCACATGGCCAGAGAGAGCGGAGATGGAGGCATGGGGAGCAGTGGCAGCTCGGTGCTGGAGAGCTCTGTTTGAAAGGTAAGTGTGTTATAATGTGCTAGTATGTGATGCATACTAACACAATAAAGCACAAATTTGCAGGGGGGCCACTCAAAAGAGATTCTAGAGTTTACTACTGTTTTAGGCCCCTTTCACATGGGCGCCTCCACTAAGTGGAATCCACTTGCTCAGCGAGGGATGTCTCCACTAATCCCTGCTGAGTAGGCAGAAGACAGGTCCATGTGCACTCTGCTATGCAGAGCAGAAACAGACACAGTCCTGCTCCCCTCTATGGGGCATTCGGATGGAAATGGACTGCCTGTTTGTTTCCATATGATGCCATCCAATCTGCCAGAATAGGAATAGGACCACCATCCATGTGTTTTTGGTGGACAGGATCAGATCGGATGGTGGCGGTTGTCAGGTAACATGTGACATCTGCTGCCTCATAGAAGAAACTGGAGGGTTCGATCAGGTCCACCTGAAAACTGACAGACGGATGTGTAGACATGTTGTAAATGCCAAAAGATTTTTTAAAAAATGTGTAATATGTTTGAATTGCTTGATCTAACCTGCTATGGCATATGAAGGAAAGGAGGTGGCACCCCCAACACTGGCCTAAGTATACAAGAAACAAGTGCAGTTGGAAGAAAAGCAATGCAACTAGGCTGATCACCACCCGTTTGTCTCCTGATCTGGCTGAGATGGGTCTTTTTAAAACCGGAACATATTATAGATCCTCTGCAACAAATTTTATTTTGTCTTCTTTTATCTTCGCAAGACAGGCAGTGCAGTCTATGGAAGCTGTAATCCGCAGTAGCAGGTAGATTAGATTTAGTAATAATAAAAGTATACAGCAGCCGTTCTTGGCCTTTGCTCCAAAATTTGCCTTTTCTCCTTGCGTGTAATTCCACATTCTGTGCTCTGATTTTGTTAAGCCGTTATGGAATAATATCCCTTTTATTCTCGGCACGACAACACGTTCCTCACCTCTAGGACGCAGCTGCTTAAAGGAAGGCTGCCCTGATTCAACCGCTTTCATCTTTTCATAAACACAAGAAAGACAAAATCATCTCATCTTTGTGAGCCAACTTCACAATGACACACATGAACTGTCTAATCAACCACCCGCCTGTCTAAATATCAGCTGAAGCCAAAGCTGACCATTTCACCGGAGTCTACCGCGACACCTACTAAAACAGAAAGAACACAAATACTTTTCTACTTTCGCCAACTTAGTCCCGTCGGAAGGAAATTCGTCGACGCAGGATCTCCACTCCTTGCACAACAGCACGGCTCTTATTTTCCCTATAATAAGGTATTGCCGAATTGTTTTAGTCTCGTGTCTTACACCTTAATGTGCGTTCCTCTTTTCCGTTTAAAACCTCGTTTCCGGTTCTTGCCGACGACATATGAAAATAATAATGATTTAGATTAGATGGACGATGACGCCTAATGTCGAAGGTATCTGACGTGACGG
>BLSH010105798.1:92161-106859 GCA_018402905.1 Glandirana rugosa | reverse complement strand
GTTCTTTAAGGTTGTGTGCTAAATTGATTGTAGTTGGTTGTGATTGTGCCTTTGATGGAGTAGGTACAGGCGATGGGTGTACCAAGATGGCCGCCGCGTCAGGTAACAGGGCTTCTGTGCCACTTGTTGCTGGTGAGTAAGGCTTAGTTGTGGTTTCCTCCTCTCCAGGGGGCTTGGGAGGGTACTGAGGCCACTGTATAATGTGTCCTTGGTGTTTTTTGGCGAGCTCCGCCCGCCGCGCCGCCCGCCGCGGGCGGAAATCAAGGCCGCGGCTTCCCGGCCGGTACTAGGCCTCAGTGTGCTGTGGATGATTTAAGAAAGCCAGCTGTGCCCGGTGGTTGCTGTATCGTTTGGGCAGACCAAGGGGCTATTAGAAGGGCTGCTGGGAAGTGCTCTGATGCGGTAGAAGGCTGTGAAGGACCACAGACGACTCAGGGGCCTAGGCCGCAAGATGGCGGCGGTCGTCTATGTGAGAATACTATTATTGTCCTTTTTCTGCGATTCACTCCCCCTTTCTGTTTTGTGGCAGTCTGAGGTGGTGTGGGGAGATGTAGGGAGCTTGCTGATATGTTGCAGGTTCTCACCTGTGCTGGCGTCCCGTGGATGTCAGTGGATGCAGATCTAAGTTTCTCAGAGCCCTAAGAAAGTACGTCCATCACCTTCCGCGTCAGGCCACGCCCCCGAGGTCCGTGTTTACTTACACGGACCTCCGTTCTTTCACTCCGGGGGGGGCATCGTGGGTAGCCGGCGGAGATCGACTCCGCTGCACCCGCTCCCTGGCCCTCCCCGGACACAGTGAGCGCGCGGGCGTGCCTCCGGCGGCGCGCGCGCTCACTGTGAGCGATCTGGCAGCCGCCGTCATATGACGGCGTTTTGCCTTACAGCGCCACTCTGTCGCCGTCAATTGCCGACCAGCGGTCGGCAAGCGGTTAAAGGAGAGTAGGAAGAGTTCTCAGCACAGCTAGAAAACTGGCCACGCTGTGCTCTCATGCCTAGTGTGGCCAGTTTGTAATAGGAAAACAGAGTGACTGTCAGGAACACCAGGGATTTCACACAAAGGAAGCAATATTGTCAGGAATATGAAATATTGGGTTGACATATTCTTTAAAGGACAAGGCAATGGGGGGGTATGTGTAAACTTTTTCAAACTTATTTTCTGTGCCAAACCCCCACGCTGTGAACTACAGGCTCTGATTTCTTGTTGCTGAAAAATCATTTATCTCTGAAAGCACACTATAGTTTCCCTTTAAGGTGCTTCAATCTCAACAGCCACTTAAAGAAACACATTTTCTATATCATCAAATAACACCCTCGGAACTCAGTATCTCATTAATATAATTCTAGGCTGATTGGAATGCATCCTTTACACTTATCTGCACATAAAAGAGAAGTTAGAGCCTAGTGAGCATATTCTGCCATTTAAAAGCATGAGCATCCTGCTGGGATGCTTAGCATTGTGATAGAAAACAGTAAATTAAGATTCATAAATACTAAACTATCCTAGTTTCATTAGGTACGGAGTTCTGGTGCTCGAGTAAAAAAAAAATGGTCCTTCGAAGCATTTAAAATTTTCCCTATCATTTCAGATTCATTATATATTAATTATGAGCATTATCAGGAATTAAAAACATTGCCCGAAACCGTTACATTAGCGCTAATTCATTTGGCAGCAATGAGCAAACATTTAAGTCATCTGCTTCTATGTTTTTTTTTTTTCCTTTTAAGTCTGGAATGATCGCTGCCTTGGGGCGAAGACTCTTTTAACCTCTTTATGAAGTAAAAAGCTTTTATGTTGGCAAGTTAAAAAAAAAAAAAATCTAAGACACAAATTAGCCAAAAGAGGGAGAGAGAAGAAACTACAAACGGGGAATTAAAACAATATCTTCAAATAAACCAGTTGTTAGTATTGATTTTCATATAAATGCTGTAGCATGTGATGTGTTACTTCGCCGGGTAGTGCAGTCACCTAATGGTTCACGAGATAGCATGAGATAAAAGGATGGCAATTTCTTTAAATGAGGATGCATTTAAGGGTCTACTTAATGTAAATTGGAGCTGTTTGAAAGCATCTATGCGCCATATTTTGAAGATCGCTTTGTGCATACGTAATGAGTAAAGCAGCTGACTGGGACAAATCACTGCTTTGTTTATTTAACCAGTCAATCATGGAGAGCAAGACTCAGACCAGTAAATGACTGAAAACAAGCAAAAGTCAGTCAAAATATGCAAATAAATGACATTTAGTTTGTCTTGTTTTCCCTTTTTTGATGTGCCATTTGGCAAAGCCAATTAGGTTCCATACATTGTTA
Organism: Glandirana rugosa; assembly: GCA_018402905.1. Taxonomy (NCBI): domain Eukaryota; kingdom Metazoa; phylum Chordata; class Amphibia; order Anura; family Ranidae; genus Glandirana; species Glandirana rugosa. The sequence goes on along the minus strand of BLSH010105798.1, from coordinate 104,550 downwards.
GGCCTGAGCAGGATATGAAGCTTCCAACAGGCAACATATTGTTTTTATAAAACAATAAACTAGCCATTACAACATCAATAAGTGAACCCTGGATCAACAGCTAAGGACTAAATCAAGCCATAGACATCAAAGAATGGTGAGATGTGCATATCTGAAGTCACAGATTAATGGCTTGCCGACCGCATAACACAGATATACATCAGCAAGGTGGTTCTTCTGCACTGGATCACATACTAGGTATGTGATCCAGCAGTTCCGGGAAGGGGGAGCGCGCACATATATCCCATAGTTTGTAGACACTATAACTTTTGCGCTTGTAGCACCCTCTAGTGTGCTAGAATGATAGTGTTGTTTTTTGGTACTGTGGGTAAATTTCCAGGCTTGGCTGACAGCTAAGCCTGGGTGTGTTTTCATCCGGGTTGGGAGTGACTCAGGCAGAGCTGAGTTACTCACAGGCAACATCATCGAGACCTCTCATTTTTTTCCTGAACAATCTAGAATCTTCTGGAATGAAAGATGGAGAGGAGAGGTGGAGCTGTCTGAGGTATTCTGAGGAGCCCTGACCAATCCCCAACTTGGATTGGCAGGGGGCAGACCTCCTTAAATACTCAGGGTCATCCCAGCTGGGGAGGAGTTGTTGAGATGGAGTGCTAGGCTGTCGTAGCCTTGGACAGAGCTCCCCAGTCTGGGGGGGGGAGTGACCTTGGGCTTGGGCTCGGGTGTGGACGGGACCCTCTGAGAACATGTGGAGGGGTCCTGGACAGGAGGCACGGGAGCCAGCAGAGCATTGCCAGGCAAGTTTCTAGGAGGAACTATGAGTTGCAGCCAGGAGGGGGCTGGTGAGTGTCATACAGTTGGGAGTTCTGGGAGGCACGGCTGAGAGTACTGGGAACAAGATGTCTGGGATGGGTGCAGAGCCAGTAGAATGGAAATTGATGGCATGGGCAGTAGAGATAGGTGCCACTGCAGCCAGGAGGGCTGGCAGGGCCTGAAGATGTGGTACTGGACTCAGTAGCCACATGGACAGCTAGCACTTGGACTACCTACTTTTTGCTATACCATAGGGGCACGTGGTCCCTGCCTCTAAAGGGCGTATGCTTTGGGTCTGGCTGAGCCAGTGCCAGGCCTATCTATCAGTGCTAGCTGGTCCTGAAGAGTGAGATCAAGAGTAAAGTAAAGTGCTGGACAGTGAGATCAAGAGTTGTGCTGTAGCTGGAAGTAAAGAGGTTGTATATAGTGCCCTCTACTTAGGTAGGAGCTGGAGCTAGATTTTTTTGGTTGGGTGAGGTAAAATTTAGCCAGGCCTGAAGATATGCAGGCCTGGTTGTTTTGGATTCTGGACTGGGAGTGGCTTAGGGTAGGACTGGGTGATTCACGATATAGCATAACACAATTTTAATGTATGAATAAAAGCAATGACATGGACAGGAGCTAAAACAGCATATGCAACATAAAAACATGAAACGTCCACTGATCAGGTGGACATAGTACTAGTTTCCAATGTTGTATGTGCTGTTTTAGCTCCTGTCCATGTCATTGCTTTGATTCATTCATTAAAATTGTGTTATGCTATATGGCCCTATATTTTTTTATTTATGGGGTTACGGCAATGACACAGTGATGAATACTCTGCCCATGGAGCTCATTTGCAGTTACCTATACTGGGATTCCATGTCTTGTGGGAGATTTACCTTATAGGGACATCTGGATGGAATCCGTGCGCATTATATTAGAACACATGCGGTGATGGATAAAACTACTCACTAGTGGTGTTATTTTCTGTACTTCTACACGGTGGAGGATCATTTTGCTTTTCTATATGTGGTATTTTGGCATACTGCACTATTGTTGTTTTATTGCTTTTTTGGATCCATTGCGTGGAGTCCATTGAGAGGGGAGACGCCCATTGGTCCAGAGCCACGTTTGACATCTAAGGCGCCTTTGCTGTTCTCTTAGTTGAGACAGCCTGGGGACCTGGTGAGTTGCCACCTTATACCTGCTGGATTAATCTCTGTGACAGACCCCATATGAATTATCAGGATCCTCTTCACTTTTATTTGATTCTACACTGAGCATCAATTTTTGGACTAACTTTGTATTGTAGGGAGTTCCATATATTTTGATTTGGTTTCTGTATTTTTGCAGGAGTATTCTATAGTCACTTTATACGAGGGCTGCATTTCTTTTACTGTACTTTTGATCACTGAGACTGTGTTATTCTCTTTTTTGCTTTGCTGCTCGTATATTTTTAATCTTTGTTTTGTTTTATCTTCAGCGCTGATCTTTCACACTTTTCCTTTGTATTTATACAAGTCACAGGTGCCAGTGAGTGACACACCCTGGGAAGTTGGAGGAGGGGCATGCCTGAGCAGATTGGGTTGAGGGATAGTCTGAGAAGGATGCAGAGGCCAATATGGGACTGTGGTGTCACTGTGGCAGTGGAGAGGGCTGTCGCAGCCAGCAGGGCTGGCAGGGCCTGGAAGAGAATGTGCTGGGAGCAGTAGTCCAGCAGGCGGGCTAGCACAGTAGTATTTTTCTACACTTTGGGGACCCACTGTCCCTACCTGTAATGGGTGGCCCGGAGGTCCTGCTTCAACTACAGCAGGCCTCATCATGTGCTAGCTAGACCCAACAAGAGCATATGGAGACCTGGTAAATATCCTTTCAGGTCTCACCGGTGAGAAGCAAGTGATGCACAGGAGAGAGGAAAAGGAGTCTGAGAAGCAAGTGATGTGCTGGAGGAAGAGAAAGGAGTGCATATACTGGAAATGTATATAGAAGGTCCCATGTATCCATGGGCATTCCACAATTTGCCAATCCCTATCCAAGTTAATACCCTAATAAATAAAACAAAACAAAACTACCGGCTAATTCAGTGACTTTGGATACGGTATGGATGTGATTGAGGGCAGTGTGATCAGGTGGACCACAACACTCAGCCACCCCTGAGGGTGCCATTGGCTACATATGAGGTGTATATAGTTTGATCCCATATATCTTTCTGCAATCAATTAGGCATCTCATGAACACCCTATCCCCATCCAAATTGAATTCCCTTAATAAAAATACAAAAACAAAGTTCAAGGACTGTTTTCTGCCTGAAGGTGAATGAGAGTTGATGCCTGGCTGGGCAGGGTGATGGATGGACCAAAACACTCAGCAGCCCCTACGGGGGTACCGCTACACGCAAACCAATCAATAGATGCTTATTGGGATTTTTTTACCAAAAATATGTAGAATAATACACATTGGCCTAAATTGATAAATACATTTGATTTTTTACATTTTTTATTGGATATGTTTTATAGCAGAAAGTAAAAAATATTGCTTTTTTTTTTAATTGTCAGTGTTTTTTGTTTATAGCCTGAAAGGGTGATAAAATACAACCAAAAGAAAGCTCTATTTGTGAAACTATTCTCATGCGCACCACCTGTACAATTGGGCCCCAATGCTGGTTGGCTGAGGAGTTAGGACTAAAAACGTCCCCTTTACAGCTGCTACACAGAGACCTTAACCTATTTTTCATACTAAGAGGTACTACTCAGGGGACATTACACCTTATCCTAGACATTCTCCTAGAGTGCATTCTATACTAGTTAAAGTATTATTATTCACATTGCAGTTAATGTTTATATTCACTGTTTATTGCTGACTTTGCTGATTCATGATTCATTCATTAATTCCAGTCAAGTGGTACATAACTCTATTCTATGTTACTTTGGCATAGTGATTATATTGTCTAGCAGACTGTGTCTGAACCTACTGTCTGTGTGTTCATTTATGCTAAATCCACCAGTTATTCCTACTAATAATATATAGAGTTAATTTACCACTGAACAGTCTTGTGTTTATTTCCTGGTACTAATTCACAGAGTTAAAGGAATCTATAGCTGTGTTGTTATAAGTGCTTTCAGTCACTTTTCTTCAACCAGGTGTGACAGAGGGGCTGAGGGTGTTCTTGGAGTCAAGGTGCAGAGCAGAGAATCCAAATGATCCTCCTGTGGGGGTAGCGCTACATTTATTTTTGCACGGGGCACTTGCACTGCACATGGGAAAGGTTATCGGGGGCGCTCCTGATGTCACAGGGAGATTCTGTGGTCATTGGGTCTTTTGCCTTTCTCCAATTAGAAGGCTCTTTCTTTGGGGAAGCACCTTACCAAGTGCTTGGTAGACTGATTTTGGCTGAGGAGCCTGGCTATAGCCTAGGTAGACCATGGCATACTTTGCTCCAGTCAGGAGCCTTGTGCGTTGGGGGGGGGGGGGGTTCAGAGTTAAATGTCCTTCCTCTTTGGAGGTGGGTCCTCTATTCATTTTTTTGCGTGCTGTGATTTCACGTTTTTTTTTTTTTTTTACAGAGGTTTGACACCACCACACCGTGGACCTCTGAAAGTGAAAGAAAAAAGGAGATGAGGGACCTGTCATTTGCACTCACAAAGAGTGCCGATTATGCCCGCCATTTCCACCCATCTCCTCCATTTATAACTGTACTATAACTTCTATGAAATAGATCCTTGAATGTAGGATGAGCAGATGAATGAAAGGTCTGCCTCCTCCATTCAGAATTGTTTTGTTTAACTAAACATACACTTCGAAAAACTGTCAGGTTGTTTAACTCAAAAGCTAACATTTTGAGGAACCCTTTATGTGTTGGGAGTGATTTCATCTGCTGTTGCAGCCAGTGCAAAATGCCTGTTGTTTCAAGTTGGGGGGGGGGTAAGTATGTGACCTACTTTATTGCAGTGCTTGGGCTTCAAGTGGATGTCAACTCGTGACAACCACTTTAACCTACAGGTGAGCCTATGATAAGGCTTACCTGTAGGTGCCTTGCATATCTCCTAAACCTGTACGATTCAGGAGATATACAGTGTACTAGCACTGCTAAAGTCATTTCGGCACATGCACAGTGAAGAAACGGCAGCCGTGGCATTTCTTCACTGAGATCGTGCCGTGACTGGTGGATGTGCGGGAGTGACGTCACGCGACTCCGGCCAGTAACAGAGGCGGAGATCACGGCCCCGGAAGGAAGAGGGGCTGAAGATGGGCGTCCCCAGTACAGGGGACAGTGCTGGATGTCGCTGGCTTTGTTTTCAGGTAAGTGACACATAATGACCTACTATGCCATGCACTGTAGCCCATTATGCTTCTACTTTACAGGGGAATGTAGAGGAAGTAAACCCAATCTGGGTTTACTTCCTCTTTAATACTTTGTACCAGAGTTATCATTTTAGGTTCATTTTAAATTAGATAAATTATAGAGTAAAATGTTTTTTTTAATCATGTGATTACATTCTTAAAAAAAGTGTGTTTTTGTCCATAGTTGCATTAATAACTATTTTTTTCTGTGGGGTGATATAGCCTAAAAAAGCCATGCTTTTACTAAAAGAATAACCAGTTTTCTGGTGCTTCCCCTGGTTCTAGTTTGGAGAAATTTCTAAAAGCTAGAGAGCGAAGGTCAGGAGGGTTGATCTTTATACTTAGGAGAGCTTGGCCAATCCCCAGGCAGTGGGCCTGGCAGGATGGCTAAGCCAGCCCTTTAAAATGGATGAGTAATGCCAGCAGGGGGGGTATGGTGGAAGACGGAGTGCTGACTAGATTGTCAGTGACCTTGCTTAAGGTTGGAGCTCTGGCTGCCTTGGTAAGATCCTGACAGCAGTGCGGATTGAAACAAATCTTGCCTAAGGAGCAGCAGGGGGCAAGGAGGACAGTGTGAGCACATCAGCAGACCCAGGGTTTCACAAGGGGAGAGACTGCCACATGTAGCAACCCCTTTTAGGAAGACAGCATTGTGCTTAATCTTTCCTTTTCCTTGCCCTGGGATATCTTCAGAGCAGCCGGGTGGGCTGGTGAAGAAGCAGCTTGATGGGCTGGTAGTTCAGTGTCTACAGTGGAATTGGAGATACTCTGGTATGGAGCCTACAAACTCTTTGTGCTGCTTTCTAAGGGACTGAGAGATCCTAGTCCTTAAGGGGCTTTTGCATTTTTGATTATCAGAGATTGTCAACATTCAGGAGGAGGAAAGTTCTGGAGCGTGTACATAGGGAGGAAGTTGTCCCTATTATTTTTGCAATCAAGCTGGGCATCTCATAATTAGAGTTGAGCAAACCCGAACTGTAAAGTTTGGGTCCGTACCGAACTTTGGGGTGTCTGTGACCCGGACCTGAACCCGGACATTTGAAAAAAAGTTTGGGTTTGGGTTCTGGGTTCGGGTATTTGATCACGCAGGGCAGCCAATCAACAAGCGTTTCACTGGTTTAGAAGCCATCACAGCCATGCCTACTAATGGCATGGCTGTGATTGGCCAGTGCATCATGTGACCCAGCCTCTTTATAAGCTGGAGTCACTTAGTGCTGCATGTCATATGCTCTCTGGGTAGTGTAAGGAGAGGATGCTGCTGGTGCTGTGAGGGACAGATTGCAGATAGGTAGATAGGTAGAGATTACTACTACTACTGCTTTGAGGGACAGATTGCAGATCTCATCCTGCATTACAGAGCCATCTGACTGGACTAGGTAGAGTCTACTGCTTAGAGGAACAGATTATTGTTCTAAAATCATCTTCTAGTTCTATAGGGTCAGGTTCCTGCTGTTGCTGTAAGGGACAGATTATTGTTCTAAAGTCATTTTGCAGCCCTCTAGCACTTTCCAGGACTTTTTTACAGTCATTTTTGTGCCGAAAAGTTTGGGTCCCCATTGACTTCAATGGGGTTCGGGGTAAAGTTCGGGTCAAGTTCGGTACCAAACCTGGACTTTTTCCCGAAGTTCGGCCGAACCCACCGAACCCGAACATCCAGGTGTTCGCTCAACTCTACTCATAATTCCTATGCCCCATCCAAGTTATTACCCCTAATAAACAACAAAAAAACAAGCTCAATATCTGTTCCTTGTGTCTGGATGGAAGTGGATAATGCTTTTTGCCTGGCTGTGCATTAGTAGGGAAATCAGTCATCTGCAACCCCTGCGGGGGTAGTGCTACACAGGTGCAAAAGCTAAAGTGGTTAAGGTACAGCATTTTATTTTAGCACTGAAAGGCCTGCATAGAAAAATATTGGTACTGTAGAAACTGTTTGAATTGTTATTTTTTTTTTTCATATTTCTGTCCAACTTTTCTATTCATTTACTGCTCCGTGACAAAACATGAAGGGTGGGACGGGGACACTGCCGTCACCGCGCATGACGGTTCGGTCTTGCGGTCCGTGAACTAATTGGAGACGAAAAACTAAACAGCTGAGCATGTTTCCCTAGTGTCGGGTGGACACTTTTAACATGTGAGTGGAATGTTTACTACTTTTGAATACAGCCTGTTGTTATGATTTTACGCAATGGAAGCCTCTTTCCTTCTTTATATTTACCACTTTGGATGCTATCACACATGAGAGAGGATACAGATTAATGCCTGTTTGGGGAGAGGAGCATATTCATTGATCACTGGGAGAGATTTGGCATGTTACATAGTTGCATAGTAGGTAAGGTTGAATAAAGACACCAGTCCATCCAGTTCATCCTGTGTAGGTGTGTGCGTGTGTAGAAAAATAATTTCCCATATCCCCGTATATTGTTATTGCTAAGATACACGTCCAAGAGTCTTTTAAAACCATCCATACTTACTGCCGACACCACCGATTGTGAAAGAGAGTTCCACATCCTTATCGCCCTGACAATGAAAAACCCTCTACGCAGCTTAAGTTTAAACCGCTTCCAGTCTCATCATGTGGCCCCGTGTCCTCTTACACTCCATGGGACTGAAATGTTTAATACTTACGCTGGGATCACCATTGAGATATTTGTATATTGCTATCAAATCCTCTCTCAAGCGTCTCTTCTCCAGGGAGAATACATTTAGCGCTTGTAGATGTTCCTCATAATTGAGGTCCTTCAGTCCCCATATTAATGTAGTTGCCTTTCTCTGGACTCTCTCCACCTCCAGCACATCCTTTCTGAGGAATGGTGACCAGAACTGAACAGAATACTCCAGGTATGGCCTACCCAGAGTTTTATAAAGTGGCAGAATGGCGTCTGTGCTGGTTGATAATCTGACCAGCCTATTGTTCCGCTGAGTTTGACTCAAAAGTGATGATGGATTCACAATTGGGTGTTGCACAACACTGTGGAGGAACATTTTGGTGGATTCTTATTACTTTGAAGATGAGCTGGGACTTGATATTGAATTTCATTTTTTATTTATTTTTTTGAGTCTAGAGTCTGTTATTCATAGCACTTTGTATATGTAGCAGGGGTCCGCTTTGCTGCCCGCTAAATCTGAGGCTTTGCCAGGTGGCCACCAAGAGTATACAGGCTTGCTTAGCAGGGAGAATGTGCCTGCCAGCTCTCTGCATGGATTTGATTTTTTTCTCTCCCTCTTGTTTCTGTGTGCAGACACACACACCGAGATCAAATTACAGTGTGGCTCTCCTGAGTTTCTCTGTGCATGAGGGAGAAAGCCAATAGAATTAACAGTTACAGGAACCAATCAGAGGGACTTTAACCAGCTGCAGGAATAGCTGCAACGCATTCTGGAATATGAAGTCCCTTTACCAGACGTCCCCATAGCTTTCTATGGCGTATGGAACTACAATCCCATGCATGCTCTGGGAGAGAGGAGGAGAGAGACTCCATCTTGATTGTCTGGGAAGAATTCAGTGAAAGCGTGGGAGAGGAAGAGAAAAGACCTAAGAGAGGGGTGTTGCCTCTTGGGTCTCTCCACCATGCGATCTTAGGCCTCTGGGACCGGTCTGGACATCCAGCCTAAGAGAGAAAGAGGATCCCAGGTGCACATCTAGGCACACCTGCACCGACAGAGAAGCGTTCCAGTGTGAGGTGACCAGTCGCCTCCAGGAAAGCCTGCCTGTCCCAGGAAGTTTGTTTGGGCCTTGATCGAAGGCAGGATTGGGTGAGGGGGCTCTTGCCCATTTGCAGGAAACAAGGACACTGCACAGACAGAGTTATATTGAACCCTGTATACAGACATCATTGCTGGTAGTCATCTTGCTGACACTTGTAGTACCTGCAGGATACAAAGCCATTAAAGTAGAAATACACTGTATACAGAGGTCATTAGCCTTTCACCCTGCTGCATTCTTCACTTAAAGACCCTAGCCAGTTATGTTATTTGGTCCTACTACCCAGGAATTTAAGTGCACCAACTAGAGTGGCTAGCTGAAGATGCCAAGATGTATTTAACTTCAAAGAGACTGAAGTTACCATTACCATACAGCCTCACGCTCATATATCCAGGGCTCTCTATATGCAGTGGGTGTGTGGGACAGCCTATTTAGAAAGTTAAGATATTGACTGTTGATTTGAATACAGTGTTTGTTATTGGGTCTGTAATGCCAGGAGACAGAAGAGAGAGATCTGACATAGAGAGGGTCAGTCTTCTACCCTCCTCCTGCCTGGACTCATAGAGCCAAACTTGAGTAAAGGTAAACAATCTGGTACAGATTGCCAATTTTCGTGACTTTATTGTTATTAAAGGGTTTTGCTCTGCTATTGGGGTTATTCTAAGGTTCTGAATCCCCTGAAAGCAGCCTAAATGTACTATTGAGCTACATTGCTCATAACTTCAGTTTCTTCTATTGTATTCCTTGAACATATTGCCAATGGTTATTCCACAGAAATACTACAGTAAGGACAATTTCTGTGTTTTATAATAACGTGTGTGTTTCTCATTTGTCCTTGCACTCAGACTATTGACAGGTGTGCCATAGGGGACTGAGGCTGTTATTGGGGTTGAGAGGCAGAGTAACGGACTGAACATACTTAAGCGGCTCCTGTGCGTGGTAGAGCTACATATAGATCCAGACAACTGGTGCGGTTTAGAGAAGATATAATTGATGAATTGACTATTTGGGCTCGTTTACACTTGCTTTGGATTCAACGCACATTAAAGCCCCTACTGCGTTAACAAGCTTTTATGATGTGTTTTTGAGGCTTTTGCGGTGCTTCGATGAGGCTTTGGTGGTGCTTCAATGAGGCCTCGTGGTGCTTTGATGAGGCTCTTTTGACGCTTTGTTGAAGCTTGGCCAATGCCCTGTGTGTTTGTTGATATCTAACACCTGCAATTTCTCCAAAACAAGGCAAATCTAAGGCTGAATTTAAGCCTCTGAAAAAGCCGCAGGTGCTTCAAGCGAGCTTCAAACAAGCTTTGTCATAGACTTCTATGGAGGCGTTGAAGAGGCTTTGAAGCCTGGCTACAGCTACATGGGGTATAATTTTTGACGCAAAGCTGAAGCGAAGCAAAGCCAACGCAAGGTGTAAACAGGGCTGTAAGCTAACCATTTTATTTAGTGACATGGGCTTTGACTGGCTTTAAGGGAGCTTTAACAACGCATGTCTGATGCCCTGTTTTGAAACAAGTGTACATGAGTCCTTTATGTTTTATGTTTACACATTGTAATTGATGTTACATATTTTTGGGTATTGTGATCATTTTTATTTGCACATAGGATAATGCAGGGTGGGTGATGCTATTCACACTAAACATTGCTCTGTTCTTATTGATTTCATCAATAATTTGAGTAGCAGCTGTCTATCACATCATCTATTTTAGCATATTCATCTGTGGTGCTGTTATTGAGATTTTTTTAAGTAAGCATGTCACAAAATGTGTACTTGTAAAGAAGCGAGCTTCACAGTATAGTGGTATAGCATAGCTAGCAGCTGTCCCTTATTTCGAAGGGAATGTCCCTGATTTGGAACAAAGTCCCTCTTTCCTCCTCATTTGTCCCTCATTTTGGTCTGATCTATATAGTTGTATATAAAATTCACTACTTATCTATCAAAAATTGTTTCTCTGTACTAAACCTTTCATCCAATTTCTACATTGCTGCATTTGTAAATTTCAAAAGCCAATATAGAAATATAGAAACATAGAAACATGGAAACATAGAAAAGTGGCGGCAGAAAAAGACTGAGTAGTCCATCGAGTCTGCCCCTTTTTATTTATTTATTTATTTTTAATTTTTTTTTTTTTTTTTTTACATTAACCTTGTTGTCTGACTATAGATTTATGATTATCCCAAGTATGTTTTAAGCCATTTACTGTTGACTGTCTCACAACCTCTGTTGGTAGTTTATTCCAATCATCAACCACCCTTTCAGTAAAATAATACTTTCTAAGATTCGTTTTGAACTTCCCTCCAGTTAGTTTGAGGTCATGTCCCCGTGTTCTTGATTTTGGTTTCATATTGAAAAGACTGCCCTCCCTAACCTTATTCACCCCCTTGATGTATTTAAAGGTTTCAATCATGTCTCCCCTCTATATAATATAAAGGAATAATAGTGGTAAAAAAAAAAGCACTTGTGGGATTAACTAATCTTTTTTCCTGGCGCCTCCATGGCAGCATACAGATGATAGAGCTCCGCCTCGACTCCTCCCCTAGGACCAGTGAATAGCATAAATTAAAGAGGTAGTACCTCCCCCAATATTCTCCTTTTTTTCCTCATACCTGATCAGTGAAGATGACAACACCAGATCCATACCTCTGCTGATGAAGCAGTTCCGCCGGGTTAAGCCTCTCCCGGACGCAGTCCCTGTACTTGGGCCGCTATTAGCGCTAATAGGTCAGGGAACCCCTTCTGCGGATCTTTTGGGGTTTGCAGTGTTTCCTCTTAGGAACGAAATCTGCCATTTCATAAAATTGGGTGTCTGCAGGTGAGGAAAGCCTCAGGATCAGCTTTCTTGGCCACATTTTTCTTTCCTTCCTTCCCTCCCTCCCTCCCCCCCCCCTTTCTTTCTTTCTTTCTTCCCGTGTTTTTGGCTCTGCCTTACCTGGTCCCTTTAAGGTTCTGTCTCTGTCTCCCCTGTACTGGCGGCCATCTTGTTGGTGGGGAACGTTCTGGGGATCTAGGATGGACTCTCCTGTCCTTCTCTTGGTCACCAGGGATCATGGCTGGGTGTTCCTCCTTCCCCCTGCGCTTTTCCCGCCAGCTGTGTGCGAACGCGGGCTCCGGGGGCCGCCTCGTGCGGTTCGGAGCGGCGGGGGGGCGGGGCGCATGCGCAATCGCGTCACTAGACGCCGGCGCATGCGCAGTAGCGCCGGGATGCTGCGGCGGCCATCTTGGATGAGGGAAAAAACACAGTTTTGCCCTCTCCTTGCCAATACTTTAACAGAGATGGTTCCTGACCCCTCCCACCTGGGTAACTTAAAGGCACACTGTTCTGCAGCCCTCAGCATTGACACTCGGGACTCTCTGCTGACATCTGGCTGCTGTTTAGATTTCTTCTGCCCTTGTTGGTAAGTGCTGCAATCTTTTCCACAGATTCTGTGTTTTCTTTTTTTTCCTGAATATCTTGTTCTTTATAAATATTCTTTTTCTCAGCTGATCCTGCCGCTGGACTCGCCATGAGTCATTCACCTCACGATCAAGATCCGCGCATCCGACGTCTTGTCA
>BLSH010105798.1:57304-88099 GCA_018402905.1 Glandirana rugosa | reverse complement strand
CATTCAGTAGCATGCCAAAGTCTGGACATTGCCACAACCCTTAGGGCATACCTTGAGGCAACTAAAGACTTCAGGAACTCGGACAGACTGTTCGTGATACCTTGGGGTAAAAACAGAGGCAAGGAGGCCTCCAGCAGGACATTGGCATCATGGATCGTCAAATTGATTCAAAAAGTATACAAGTCCAGGAGTATGGATCCCCCAACACAGGTGAAGGCGCATTCCACAAGGGCAGTGTCAGCTTCTTGGGCAGCAAGAGCTAATGTTTCTCTGGAGACCATCTGCAGGGCCGCCACATGGTCATCACAGCACACATTCTTGCGCCATTACAGGATTGATCCCGGAGCCCTCACTACAGTGGAATTCGGGAGTAGCACAGTCCAAGAAGCCTTGTCTAAATAAATTTTGTTTTTGAAGCATTACCCACCTGCGTATAGCTAGTTATTTATCATCTGTATGCTGCCATGGAGGCGCCAGGAAAACGGAAAATTGTATCATACTTACCGTAATTTTCCTTTCCTGGTGCCAATCCATGGCAGCATAGGCTCCCACCCTCGGTATTCTATTATACAGAGAATATTGGGGGAGGTACTACCTCTTTAATTTATGCTATTCACTGGTCCTAGGGGAGGAGTCGAGGCGGAGCTCTATCATCTGTATGCTGCCATGGATTGGCACCAGGAAAGGAAAATTACGGTAAGTATGATACAATTTTCCGTTTTTTTGTATAATTCTCCTTTAGGGGGTGTGGCAGGGGTGTGTTCTATGCCTACATACTTTTGCTAATAGGTGTCCCTCGTTCCCATCTCAAAACATTGGAAGGTATGGAATAGCAGGAAAAAGCTAATACTGCATGAACAAACTTTACCCTGTTAGAACAAAACTTTGACATTAGCGGTCATTCATTAGCTATACAGTCTCTTACAGAAATATATTTTAGGAGCAGCTCCCCGATTACTTATTGTACATGCACTTGAAATTGAATAAACCCACTCTCTCTCTGCAGCTTGAAAGGAGTTTCTTACTGCACACCTAGGCTAAAAGCATAAGAAATCGGTCAGTGGCAATAACACTCAGACCTTTTGGGTGCAGATTGCAGCCCAAGGACTTGGATCTCACAGCAACATAAATGGGATTTGCAGAAAACAGTTCAAGTAGTTGAAATGTTTCTAAGTTAAAGTGCTCAAATAGAGGATACAATTGATGCTTGAATTCAGATGAAACATGACAAAACAATACAGGTCTTAGCCTGGGAGAGCTACATAAAGCCTGCAATTGACCTGAAGGAGCTCTGCTGGGTGACAATTCAATAAAATTGAACAGCTATCTATGCATGCACTAGACAGTTATAGTTAATATTATACAATATAAAGCCCTATGACATACACAAAGGAGTTCTCCATAGCATTAGCACAGCTGTGACTGTACTTTGGATGTTGCCCCCCTCTGCTCCTGATCTAAGCCCTGCCAAAAGTACTAAGCCCTTACCCATTCAAAGTAGCAGTTATTGCTCCTGTAGACATTCTTTTTAAAAAAAGCATGGTCTACAAATATAACTGTAGTCTTTCCAATGTATGTAAAAAATATCATCTTAAAGTAAAGAATCATATTCACATGTGTTTAAATATGTAAGAAAAAACTTGCGTTCAATAGATTTGTATATTTAGGCAGCCCAGTTGCTGATTACATATGCAGGCCCTGGTTCCTGCTTAGTAGTGCTACTCAGTCTTGTACCTTGCTGACTCTCTTACCACACTGCAGGTCTACCAGAAAAGGTCTATCTGACTAAAGCCAACAGACTCTTCAATCTCTAATTATGCAAAACACCTACTGGTAGCCAAAGGCAACGTGATGTTTTGCCTAGGCTTTAACCACTTCAGCCCCGGAAGGATTTACCCCCTTCCTGACCAGAGCACTTTTTGCGATTCGGCACTGCGTCGCTTTAACTGACAATTGCGCGGTCGTGCAATGTTGTACCCAACCAAAGTTGACGTCCTTTTTTTCCCACTAATGGAGCTTTCTTTTGGTGGTATTTTATTACCTCTGCAGTTTTTATTTTGTGCCCTATAAACAAACAAAGAGTGACAGTTTTGAAAAAAAAACCCCAATATTTGATACTTTTTGCTATAATACATATCCAAAAAAAAAAAAACAAAAAAACAAATGTATACATCAGTTTAGGCCAAAATGTATTCTTCTACATATTTTTGGTATATAAAATAGCAAAAAGGGTTTATTGATTGGTTTGCGCAAACGTTATACGCGTCTACAAACTATGAGAATTGATTTATGGCATTTTATTATTTATTTATTTTTTACTGGTAATGGCAGCGATCTGCAATTTTTATCGGGACTGCAATATTGTGGCGAACAGATCGGGCACTTTTGACACTTTTTTGAGACCATTGACATTTATACAGTGATCAGAGCTAAAAATAGCCACTGATTACTGTATAAATATCACTGGCAGGGAAGGGGTTGACCTGCAGGGGGCAATCAAGGCGTTAAATTGTTCCCTCGGCGTGTTCTAACTGTGTGGGGGCTGGGCTGGCAGGGGTATGACATATCTCACTGATCCAGATGACAGGGATCAGTAGATCTGTGCCATGTCCCCTGATAGAACAGGGAACCACCGTGTTTACATTGGCGGTTTCCCATTTTTCCTCTGTATTAGGCGATTGCAGGTCGCCGGCGGACATCAAGTACGCCCGACCCTCGGCCACGCTCATGCAGCGTGCGGCAGGAACGAGAGCATGCTGGCGGAGGTGGCGTGAGCCCACCCACAAGCTGTGGATGCACGAATCGCTGTCTATATATTTGCATTTTGCGCAGCACTGCCACAGTGCAGCAGTAAAAGTACACAACGTGATTCGGAAGCCGTTAAAGAGGAAGTAAACTACCATCTTTAAATCTTACCTATAGGAAAGCCTATAATAAGGCTTAGATATAGGTAGTGTAAATATCTCATAAACGCTCTACAACTAGAAGTAATAATTAAAATTATAGTTGGGACATCAAACATCAGTGTAGCACCCTCTAGGTAGGTAGGTGCCAGAGGATAGATTTTTTTTTCTGGCATGGTAGGAAAATGTAGGCAGGCCTAGCTGGTCACTAGGCCTGCTTGTTTTCATTCTGGACTGGGAGTGACTCAGGGTAGGGCTGGGTGACTCACAGGTGGTGTCATCAGGACCTCATACTTCTTTCCAGAGGCTGACCAATCCCCAAATTGGATTGGCAGGGGCAGGCCTCCTTAAATACAGAGGGCCAGCCCAGCTGGGGGTGAGTTGTCGGGTGGAAGAGCTGGAGTGAGAGATTGTGGAGGCTATCGGGGCCCACGGGGGGCAGGTGACCTTGGGCCAGGGCTTGGGTGCATCCAGGAGATGTCAAGAGATCTTGGAGGAGAGGCACATAAGAGAGTGAGTAGAGGACAGCGGGAGAGTCTCCAGGGAGGACAACTGATCATAGCAAGTGAAGTGCTGGTGAGGGAAGCACAGTCAGGATGACTGGGGAGGCACTCCCGAGGGAACTGGGAGATTGCAATTTGAGATGGGGGCAGAACCAGAAGAGTGGACTGTGGGAAGGGCAGTGGAGAGAGGTCATTGCAGTCAGGCTGGCTGGCAGGGCCTGAAGAGAGCTATCTGGGAACGGTAGCTAAGTAGAGGACAGTTAGCACCTGTACTATTTCTACACCGCAGGGGCCCAAGGCCCCTGCCCACAAAAGGCAATCCACTGAGACATGGCTGAGTTAGTGTCAGGCCTAACCATGCGTTGCTAGCTAGTCTGGAGGAGTATGCAGCAAGTGAAATGCTGAAGGAGTGAAGGATAAGAGGTCTTAAGCAGGAGTTTCTGCTGGAGAGAAGACTGGAGTGTATATACTGGAGTGTATATAGAAGTCCCAAGCAAGTTGCATTGAATTTCCTGGGCATCCCATAATTTCCCTATTTCCCATCCAAGTTCAATCCCCTCAGTATAAAATAAAAACAAAGCCTATGGACTGACTTATGTCTCTGAGTATCTGGCTACATCAGTATCACTTAAGGAGTGCTAATTAACGCATAACGCTGACATCAAAGCAACTACGAAAAACACAGACACATGACAAAATATTGCTCCAACACGAAACCCGGTGGATTCAAAATCTTGCAGCACTATGTTACCCAGGTCTGAATGATTCTTTATCATACGAACCTTTCCTATAGTTACATACATTTCTTCTTTTTTTTTTTTTTGCAATTTACTGGCTAATTGGTACTCAATTGTTTTATTGTGCTGGTTGTGTTATGTCTTTCAGGAAATACAAATGGTACATTAGTTCTATAAAGAAATGTTTTTTCTTAAAATGTAATTCCAATATTCTATTCAGTCCCACCTTAGCTGCTGATACCCTATGCTATAACCAATATTAAACATTCAATTGTAATTCTCTATTCAGGCTTTTTAATCATGTATAACATATATATCAATAAACTTTGTTGATAATCCATAGGAGCCGGAGTTCCTGTATTCTTTTGGATATTTTCTTGGCTAATTTTTGCCATAGATCATGTCTCCTTTATTTAAATATCGCACGTACAATGTTGAACTCGACACCAGCTAACAGATAACCATACGGACACCCGGGGCACTTGTTGAGGGTACAGGTGGGCCAATCCTGACCCCAATTTGGGCCCCGTTCCCAGGTCCCCCCTTCTCCGAGGATGCGGTGTTCTATCAACTGCACCACGAGTGAGGAGAGGGGAGGGGTCAAGTGTTTCCCCCTTTCACTCTCCTCTTCTCTCTCCTTGTCTCTTTGGGCTGGGTGTGTTTTCACCTCCTGCCCGCCGGCAGTGCTGTGCTGTTTTGTCCCCTCACTCTCTGGGGGACTTTCCAATATGGCCGCAGATGACTCGGTGCCCTTTAGCACCATGTCATTTCTGCCTTGGCATCCTTTGGAGCATGCGTTGTGTGACCTTTCTGGTCCGTGCCTCGCCGGTGACGTTAGACGCCGGCGAGATGGAGGTTTGGGATAAAACGGCTGTACAAGCCGTCATTCTCTGACGGCTGGTGGTAGAGAGACAGGGCTAGTTCTCTGCTCCCCCTCTAGGACCACACAGTAGGACATCAACTTTTCTGGTAATGTTATACATTCCCCTTTTCCCTTTTGCTTGAGTCTATGGATGGGCACAGTGGGGTTGAGAGACTGGGGACTTTTTCAGCTGTTCAGCTGGCACCCCCCCCCCTCCCCTTTCTGCTCCATCTGCTCACCTATATGAACAAGCAGTATCTATTATGTTGATTACTTTTGGATTCTTAATTGATCCCAATTCCTGATTCTATCCCTCCCTTTTTTTCACAGAATGATCAGTTCCCTTGATTGGGTTTCAAGCAGAATGTCGCACACCTGCTTTCGCCAATTCCTGCTTGGCTATATGTTTAAGTGAAAAAATCCTTTTGGATTTATGCTGTTTATTGCTTGATGTGGAAAATAGATCTTATTGGCCCATTTTGTCTTGTTTTCAATTTTTGAAAAGTCTTAAGGTAACCCCATATCATTCTCTGTGAGACACATAATACAGGAATATATACAATGTATAATTTAGGACCTCAAATATGTATCCTTTTACAGGTACTTTCCTATCCCATACCTCTATGGCTTCTATACACTGTTGATGTTGGGTTCTAGGCCTTTTTGGCCATCAATTTGTTGTGTGATATACTCTTCTTGAAAATTTGGGTAGGTCTTTGTTGTATTATTGCAGCCATTGAGTGATTGAAATCCTTGTTAACAACTATGTTAATATATATTTTCTAACATTATTATACTATTTTCCTATTGATTGCTTAACATTGCTTGTATTGTATGCTTATCATATCTCTCTTTATTTATAGTCAGCTCCAAATAAGTCTCCTGAGGAAGCCCCATGAGTGGGTGAAACATGTAGAGCTTGGTCAAACTGACTATATGTATGATACACAAGCTTTTTCTATATGATGAATTTTTAATTATTGGTTTTGTTTGATTACATTGGCACCCTAAAAGTCCTTGGAGCCATTCTTGGTTTCACACAAAAATTGTTCCAGTTTTCACTTTACAAAAAACACAGATTCATGCATCTTTGTAATCATTAATAGCATTTTTAAATGCAAGCAGTGTAAGTACTTACTGTATATTTGACCTTGTATTATTCTCTTGCAGTTCATGAGTGGGGGTGTGAAAGAAGTAGCAGCACAAGATATATATTAACAGTACCTCACAAAAGTGAGTACACCCCTCACATTTTTGTTAATATTTTAATATATCTTTTCATGCAACAACACTGAAGAAATGACACTTTACTACAATGTAAAGTAGTGAGAGTACAGCTTGTATAACAGTGTACATTTGCTGTCCCCTCAAAATAACTCAACACACAGCTATTAATGTCTAAACTGCTGGCAACAAAAGTGAGCACATCCCTAAGTGAAAATGCCCAAATTGAGCCCAATTAGCCATTTTCCTCCCTGGTGTCATGGGACTCATTAGTGTTACAAGTTCTCAGGTGTGAATGGGGAGCAGGTGTGTTAAATTTGGTGTTATCGCTCTCACTCTCTCATACTGGTCACTGGAAGTTCAACATAGCACCTCATGGCAAAGAACTCTCTCCGAGGATCTGAAAAAAATAATTGTTGCTCTACATAAAGATGCCCTAGGCTATAAGAAGATTAGCAAAGACCATACAGTGGTTTAACAGAACAGGTTCCACTCAGAACAGGCCTCGCTATGGTCGACCAAAGAAGTTGAGTGCACATGCTCAGCATCATTCCCAGCATTTGTCTTTGAGAAATAGATGTATGAGTGCTGCCAGCATTGCTGCAGAGGTTGAAGGGGTGGGGGTCAGCCTGTCAGTGCTCAGACCATACACTGCACACTGCATCAAATTGGTCTGCATGGCTGTCATCCCAGAAGGAAGCCTCTTCTAAAGATGATGCACAAGAAAGCCCACAAACAGTTTGCTGAAGACAAGCAGACTAAGGACATTTATTACTGGAACCATGTCCTGTGGTCTGATGAGACCAAGATAAACTTATTTGGTTCAGATGGTGTCAAGCGTGTGTGGTGGCAACCAGGTGAGGAGTACAAAGACAAGTGTGTCTTGCCTACAGTCAAGCATGGTGATGGGAGTGTCATGGACTGGGGCTGCATAAGTGCTGCCGACATTGGGGAGCTACAGTTCATTGAGGGAACCATGCATGCCAACATGTACTGTGACATACTGAAGCAGAGTATGATCCCCTCCCTTTGGAGACTGGGCTGCAGGGCAGTATTCCAACATGATATCGACCCCAAACACACCTCCAAGGTGACCACTGCCTTGCTAAAGAAGCTGAGGGTAAAGGTGATGGACTGGCCAAGCATGTCTCCAGACCTAAACCCTATTCAGCATCTGTGGGGCATCCTCAAAAGGAAGGTGGAGGAGCGCAAGGTCTCTAACATCCACCAGCTCCGTAATGTCATCAAGGAAGAGTGGAAGAGGACTCCAGTGGCAACCTGTAAAGTTCTGGTGAACTCCATGCCCAAGAAGACAGTTAAGGCAGTGCTGGAAAATAATGGTGGCGACACAAAATATTGACACTTTGGGCCCAATTTGGACATTTTGACTTAGGGGTGTACTCACTTTTGTTTCAAGCAGTTTAGACATTAATGGCTGTGTGTTGAATTATTTTGAGGGGACAGCAAATGTACACTGTTATACAAGCTGTACACTCACTACTTTGCATTGTAGCAAAGTATAATTTCTTCAGTGTTGTCACATGAAAAGGAATAATAGAATATTTACAAAAATGTGCGGGGTGTACTCACTTTTGTGAGATACTGTATATATATATATATATATATATACTATATTACCAAAAGTATTGGGACACCTGTCTTTACATGCACATGAACTTTAAAGGCATCCCAGTCTTAGTCTGTAGGGTTCAATATTGAGTTGGCCAACATTCGCAGATATAACAGCTTCAACTCTTCTGGGAAGGCTGTCCACAATATTTAGGAGTGTGTCTATGGGAATGTTTGACCATTCTTCCAGGAGCGCATTTGTGAGGCCAGACACTGATGTGGACGAAAAGGTCTGGCTCGCAATCTCTGCTCTAATTTATCCCAAAGGTGTTCTATCGGGTTGAGGTCACGACTCTGTGCAGGCCAGTCAAGTTCCTCCACCTCAAACTTGCTTATCCTTGCTTTGTGCACTGGTCCAAATCATTTGGTGGAAGATGGATTATGATGTGGGGTTGTTTTTCAGGGGTTGAGCTTGGCCCCTTAGTACCAGTGAAGGGAACTCTTAAAGTTTCAGTATACCAAGACATTTTCTAAAATTTTATGCTCCCAACTTTGTGGGAACAATTTAGGGATAGCCCCTTCCTGTTTCAACATATTCCAACATATGATAACATTGGTTGAGATATCACTTTAGGATGACTTAAAGTGGAACTTCACTCTCTCAATCAACATTGACTATTCTTAATCCTTATGCTGCTAGCATTAGTAAATAGATAGGAATATACAGTATATTATATTTACTTGTTTTAAAGTAATTCTGAGGAAAATAATTTTGTTAATAAAAAATAAGTAACAAACATGTTATACTTACCTGCTCTGTGCGAAACAGATCTTCTTTTTAAGTCATCCGCCTGTAGTCATTGCTCCCCCCCCCATGGCTCCCGCTGCTGTGTGGGCCAGTGAGGAGAGAGATACCCCGGAAAGCCGCTGCTTTCATGCACATCACTGGATATAAATGGGGCTCAGGTAATTATAGGGGGGGGGGGGAGAGCTGCACTCAGCAGGTTTATTACCCTAATGCTAAGAATGCATTAAGGTAAAAAGGCTTTCAGCCCTTGAAACCTCTTTAAGCTTTTTTTTTTTTTACATTTCTTCAGTTACTTCCTGGCCTTGGCATACATCCTAGGAGTTTTCATGCCATTTTTTTTATTTCATCTGGAGGAGGGGCGGGGGGCATTTTCAGCTCAGCACACCCTCCTGCCTGCACGCCTGAGCTAAGGGCAGATGGATTCCAACAAGAAATGCTACATGAGCCATCTGCCCTTACTCAAAGTGGCTGCAGGGGGTTGTTTTTCAAGGTGATTTCTCAGCAAAATAAAGCATGGAGATGGCGATGGATTGGTGAGTTTGCTTTGAATATTAAAAATGGATTTAATAGTGGTTTTGGTTTGTGGTTCTTAGGTGCAGCTTACTTCCACTTTAAAGCGGAGTTCTACCCCAAAGTGGAATTTCCGCTTTAAGGACTCCTCACCCTCTTACATTCCACATCTGGCATGTCATTTTTTTTTTTTATTCGGGGGGGGGGGGGGGGTACCTATTTTTGACAGGTACCCAGCTAGCCACTTCCACTCGGGCCGCCTAGGTGACTCAAGCAGAAGTTCTCCTCTCCCCCTCCCTCCCTGCAATCTTCTGGGACATCACAGGTTCCAGAAGATTTCCCTGCCATTGAGGAGGTGCAGCGTGACTCATGCATGCACAGTGTGCACCCAGCTGTGAAGCCACAAGCTGTCACTGTCGGGTGCCCACACTTGTAATGCCGGCGCCGGGGAAAGGAGAGGGAGAGAATTGAGGGTGCAGGTGGCCGCATCGCTGGATCATGGAACAGGTGAGTGTGTTTATTAAAAGGCCACAGCTACACTTTTTGTAGCTGCTGACTTTTTTTTTAACAGAAATAGCTGCTGACATTTAATAAATTTAAAAATGACTGGAACTCCACTTCAAGCACGCATTTAGTTGTTAAAGTCTTCTGAATCAGGGGCATTATTTGGAATCTAATGAACCTAGGCCATTCACTTGGTAAGGAAAATTTGCTTCGCAGGTTAGTAAATGACGTTGAGCTCTGCTGACATCCACCATCCCATCATTGTCCATAAAAAAAAAAATGCTGTTTTTTGTTTTTTTTTAATCTTCTTGTACGTAATTTGGGCATTCTTTGCAAATGGAAATTTCACCACATTCTGGGGGAAGACTCCCTTGCATAGTATAACTTCCCTTGCAAAGTGAAATGCCTATTTGCTTTTGTAAATCATTCCCATCACCTGCGCTGTGACATAATGGATGGGCACGGACAACACATTTTTCAAGGTGTCACATTTTGGAACAGCGATAAGCTTTCTTCCCATTGGATTTGGGGGTAATCAGCAATATTCAGTTATTTTTCCAGTTTCATTAGACCAATATTGTCCTATAAGGGAGTATAGATAATGTATATATACAGTGTAGAACGTCATGTTAAATGTTTGCTTTTATGAAAGGCTATGCAAACTGAGGTTGAAAAACACTGTTCTAGAAATAAAACCCTTTTTTTTTGTCATTTTTACTTTCTCTCTCCAGCAGGGGGCAGAACAGCAACATGCAACTTCAATATACAGTCTGCAGTGTTTGTCTAACTACGCCTGTACACTTAGTCAAGTATCATTATTTCAATAACGAGAAGATAAAAGTATGAATGATTGCAGTCTAATTCATCTGCAACGTAGATGTTGCATGCAAGTGGACTGGATCTATAGAGTGGCAAGACTGTATGAGACAAAATGCTATTACAGAGAAAAAAAAAAGCAGTAATCAACACATTAAAGCCTTTTTGAGTTGGATTAACTTTAATGTTCGGCAAAGAATAAATGGGTAATGTATGGGCTATACAAAGGGAGTGTGTTCATTAACATCACATTCATAACTTGAAGAGTAAAATATCTCTCATGAACATATTAGTACTTGTGATTTTGAGGCCTGCCATTTAAAATATTATTATTTATTATACTTTTTTCATGAATACTACCTATTAGTAGCTTTACAAATCAAACTGATTGAAATGACACAGTACACGGCAACCAATTGCTTAACAAACATTTTATTATATACAAAGAAATCTTTTTTTTTTGTACCGTATTGCATTCTATGCATTAAGGTAAAAAAAAAAAACTTTCAGTGCATGTTGCTTCCCCTCCCTTCCTTCCCTAAATATCTACCTGAGTCCTGTATCGATCCAACGATGTGCCTGTCTGCAAGTCTTCTCTCCTCTCTCTTTTTCTGTAGACTTGGCTGAGAGCAGCGGGAACCATTAGCACCTGCCGCTGTCAGTCAAATTCAGTGAGGAGGGAGCAGGGCAGGGGGTGGGCAGGAGGGGTGACTGCTCTGGGCACTGTGGTACCACATGGGGGGTGGGGTGCTGGGAGGAGATTTGGGCGGGGGGGGTGAATTTGTGTTGGGAGGTGGAATTTGTAAAGAATTGTTCCAGGTAGGGAAATTTGGAGGAGGCGTGGTAGGAGTGGCGATTTAGGGGGATTTGTGTTGGGAGGGAGGATGAAGAAGAGGATTTGTGCTAGGAGGGGGGATTTGGGGGGTTTGTGGCAGAAGAGGTGATATGGTAGAGGGGGAAGGGGAATTGTGCTAGGGGGGAAACATTTTTTTTTTTGGGGGGGGGGTGGATTTGTGCTAGTAGGGATGATTGGTTGAGATTTGTGCTGGGAAGGGGGATTTGGAGGGGGGAAAAAGAGGATGTGTACTTGGAGGGGAAATTTGAGGGGTAGAGGATTTGCTTTAGTAGGGGTGTTTTTGGGGGTGATTTGGGGAATGAAGAAGCCTGTAATGGGGGATAAAGGATTTAGCCAGTAATCTATAATACAAGGACATTTACACACATAGATTTCTACAGGGATCACCAACACCATATATTAATGGCTTGGATGTAACCAATATTGCTGGAAGCCCATTAAGTAGATGTAAATTGCAAAAATTGATATTAATGCTGGTCGGACATGAAAATAATATGGCTTTGAAAGGACTTTGATTTAAGGCACATGACAATTTTCACAGCCAGCCTGCAGTAAACAGGGCTAGATGAATGCTCAAGGTCGTTATCATCTGACCAGTAGGGATACTAAGGCCATTCAACTACACACACCTGGCCGGCATGTGGCCTGAAGGATGATGGATTGATGGACATCCTGTGTTGATCATCTGCTCAAGAAAAAAAACTCAAAGCAGAGTCTGGGAGAGGAGTGAACTTTTGTGACCCTTTGGTTTCATAGATCTTCCACAAAGGACCAGTACATGATTTGCTGGGACCCATTTTTGAAGGTGGGTCAAGAATTGACGAGAGGCCTTGGTTTGTGTGGATGAGTCAGTGAGGATGTGCGTATAATAGAAGACATTCCCTTCCCTTTCCCTGTCCATCTCCCTCTCCATTATTTAGCCCCATTTCTTTATCTGTAATTATAATGCATTTATATCCCTAGTGTACATAAATCCAACCCTTATTTTAACCGCTTCAGATCCGCGTTATAGCTGATTGGTGGCTACAGCAAGGATCTACTTTGCCCTTCTCCCTTTGCGCACTCCCCGCACGCCCTTACAGCCGCTGGCGATGTGCTCTCGCACCCGCCGCATGCTGCATAAGCGTGCCCACAGGTTGTGTGGACTTGATGTCCGCCGGAGACCCTCGTTCCCTTCACAGAGAGCCAGAATGGTGAACCGCCAGTGTAAACACGGCGGTTCTCTGCTCTGTGCGGGGTGACATGACAGATTTACTGATCTCTGTGATCAGGAACAGTTAGATCTGCTATGCCCCTGCCAGCCCAGACCCCACACAGTTAGAACACAGTGAGGGAACACACTTAACCCCTTGATCGTCCCCTTAGAGTCAACCCCTTCCCTGCCAATGACATTTATACAGTAATCAGTGTCTATTTTTAGATCTGATCACTGAATAAATGTCAGTGGTCCCAAAAAGTGTCAAAAATGTCCGACATGTCCGTCGCAATGTTGCAATCCTGATGAAAATCGCAGATCACCGCCATTACTAAAAATAAAAACGCCATAAATCCATTCCCATAGTTTGTAAACGCTATAACTTTTGCACAACCCAATCAATATACGCCGGTTGTGATTTTTTTACCAAAAATATGTAGAAGAAAACACATTGGCCTACACTGATGAAAAAAATGTTTATTATTTATTTTTTTGGGACGTATTATAGCAAAAAGTAAAAAATATTGTTCTTTTTTCAAAATTGTCGCTCTTTTTTGTTTATAGCGCAAAAAATAAAAACCACAGAGGCAATCAAATACCACCAAAGGAAAGCTCTATTTGTGGGAAAAAAAGGATGTCAATTTTGTTTTTGTACAACGTCGCACAACCGTGCAATTATCATTCAAAAGTGACAGTGCTGAAAGCTGAAAATTGGCCTGGGCAGGAGGGGGGTTTAAGTGCCCAGTAAGCAAGTGGTTAAGGAGTAGTCATTCTTCATTGGAAGCCAGACACCCCAAAGAGAGCACATTTTACAATAGATGACCATATAAAAGAACATAGAAGTCCACTCACTCTCATGAGGCTTTAAGTTTAAAGCGGTAGTAATCCCGCCTGCTAAAAAAAAAAAAAAAAAATTCCTGCAAGACAATAGCATAATATGTTAGTATGCATCGCATACCATCGCATTACCTTAGAACGAGGCCCCCGATGCCCGAGTCAGTAGGTACTAAGGACGCTGACATGTTGGTCCTCTTCTTTCTTCCGGGTACGCGCGGGAGCTCTTTGCTCCGGCAGCCAGCTCTGAGTTGCCGGACGCCTCGGCCGGATCATCAGAGCGCATGCGCCGCTAATGTCAGCGGCTGCATGCAGGGCGAATATCTCCTAAACCATGTAGGTTTAGGAGATTTTTTTTTTTATTATAGGCTTAGCTGTAGTTAAAAACAGTAGTGGGGGGTTACTACCACTTTAAGGAACTTCAGTGAAGGTATAAAGGCAAATGTCCATCCATCAGAGAGAGGGTCACAAATTAATGTAGGAGGCAGCAGGGTAGCATAATGTGAGACCATCATTTATTTTTACATTTATTGGTGATAGAATGAGAAGTGGTTTGGGGGAACTAGCTATCTGAATGTGATGGATTTTTACACAAGCTGGTCATAGGGTGAGTGCAGTAGGAGATCTGAGCTGTGTGAAATAATGTGTGTATATAAGCACAAAGATTCATAGAGAATGTAGATGTACACCCTGAATGACATCAAAACTAACATGATTCTGGCTTAGAAATAAGAAAAGAGAAAGAAAGAAATAAAGGAATAAAAAATGAAAAGGTAATGGAGATACTGAGATCTTTTTGACGGGTAATACGTCCCTGGAACTTTTACACTTACACAATACCTAGTATCTAAGCCTGGATCCTTTTATCTATAGCGTCAGAATAATGTTGTGCTTTAGGGTTAAATAATAAATAGTGTTATATTTCTATACATGAAATAAAAATAGCATGGATTATATACTTCCACACAAGAGAGTAAGAAATGCAATGCAAAGGGAGCTCTACCCCGAGGAGATTAGAATGCATGACAGGGGACATTGGATTTAGTACAATACAATAATATAGCAATCAGGGTTTTATTAGGCATCATGCTGACCAGGAACATGTGAATTCTTTTGCCCTTTTGCAGAGACTCCATCTGTTTGTCTAACGCTAATCCATTTTGTGTTAAGAAAGCAAACAACAATGTACATTTCAAGGAATTAAAGAAGAAAAGTAAAATAGTTTCAAGTTGTATGTGGAGTGGTCACCAAAGGGCCCCAGTGTAGGGACAATTTTGCCCCCCCGTTCAGATAATGCCCATATACAAACACTGATTAACTGTAGATAGATAGATAGATAGATAGATAGATAGATAGATAGATAGATAGATAGATAGATAGATAGATCATCTGACAAAAGTGAGTACACCCCTCACATTTTTGGAAATATTTTATATCTTTTCATGTGACAACACTGAAGAAATGACACTTTGTTACAATGTAAAGTAGTGAGTGTACAGCTTGTATAACAGTGTAAATTTGCCATTCCCTCAAAATAACTCAACACACAGCCATTAATGTCTAAACCGCTGGCAACAAACGTGAGCACCCCCTAAGTGAAAATGTCCAAATTGGGCCCAATTAGCCATTTTCCCTCCCCGGTGTCATGTGACTCGTTAGTGTTACAAGGTCTCAGGTGTGAATGGGGAGCAGGTGTGTTAAATGTGTTGTTATCACTCTCTCTCTCTCATACTGGTCACTGGAAGTTCAGCATGGCACCTCATGGCAAAGAACTCTCTGAGGATCTGAAAAAAAGAATTGTTGCCCTACATAAAGTTGGCCTAGGCTATAAGAATATTGTCAAGACCCTGAAACTGAGCTTGAGCATGGTGGCCAAGATCATACACCGGTTTAACAGGAGAGGTTCCACTCAGAACAGGCCGTGCCATGGTCAACCAAAGAGATTGAGTGCACATGCTCAGCATCATATCCAGAGGTTGTCTTTGGGAAATAGACATATGAGTGCTGCCAGCATTGCTGCAGAGGTTGAAGGGATGGGGGGTCAGCCTGTCAGTGCTCAGACCATACACCACACACTGCATCAAATTGGTCTGCATGGCTGTCATCTCAGAAGAAAGCCTAAAGACAAGCAGACTAAAGACATGGATTACTGGAATCGTGTCCTGTGGTCTGATGAGACCAAGATAAACTTAATTGGTTCAGATGGTGTCATGCGTGTGTGGTGGCAACCAGGTGAGGAGTACAAAGTGTGTCTTGCCTACAGTCAAGCATGGTGGTGGGAGTGTCATGGCCTGGGGCTGCATGAGTGCTGCCAGCATTGGGGAGCTCAGTTCATTGAGGGAACCATGAATGCCAACATGTACTGTGACATACTGAAGCAGAGCATGATCCCCTCCCTTCAGAGACTGGGCTGCAGGACAGTATTCCAACATGATAACGACCTCAAACACACCTCCAAGATGACCACTGCCTTGCTAAAGAAGAAACTGAGGGTAAAGATGCATGTCTCCAGACCTAAACCCTATTGAGCATCTTTGGGGCATCCTCAAATGGAAGGTGGAGGAGAGAAAGGTCTCTAATATCCACCAGCTCAATGATGTCATCATGGAGGAGTGGAAGAGAACTCCAGTGTCTACCACCTGTGAAGCTTTAGTAAACTCGATGGCCAAGAGGGTGAACCACTTCAGCCCCAGAAGGATTTCCCCCTTTAGGCCCATAGCACTTTTTGTGATTCGGCACTGCGTCGCTTTAACTAACAATTGTGCAGTCATGCGACATTGTACCCAAACTAAATTGATGTCCTTTTTTTTCCCACAAATAGAGATTTATTTTGGTGGTATTTGAGCACCTCTGCAGTTTTTATTTTTTGCGCTATAAACAAACAAAGAGCGACAATTTTGCAAAAAAACAAAAAAAAACAATATTTTTTACATTTTACTATAATACATATCCAAAAAAAAAAAAATGTATTCATCAGTTTTGGCCGATATATATACTTCTACATATTTTTGGTAAAAAAAAAAAAAAATCACAATTGGCGTATATTGATTGTTTTGCGCAAAAGTTGCCGCGTTTACGAACGCTGAGAATTCATTTATGGGGGTTTTATTTTTTTGTATTTTAATGTAGGCGATCTGCAATTTTTAACGGGACTCCGACATTGCAGCCAAGATATCGAACACTTTTGACACTTTTTTGGGACCATCGACATTTATACAACGATCAGAGCTATGAAAATGCACTGAGTACTGTATAAATGTCACTGGCAGGGAAGGGGTTAACACTAGGGGGCAATCAAGGGGTGAACTGTGTCTCCTGGGAGGTGTTACTAACTGTGTGGGGGCTGGTCTGACTGGGGGAGGAGAGTGAACGCGGCTCCCATATACAGAAAGCATGTGATCACACTCCTTCCCACCTGTCAGAACGGAGATCCATGTGTTTACACACATGGATCCCGTTCTGTCACTGCGGGGGAGTGATCGCGGGTAGCCGGCGGACATCAAGTCCACCCTACCCTCTCCCTGGCTCCCCCAATACACATCGCGTCTCGCAGCCACCATCAGGTGACGACGGTTCGCGATATCGAGCCAAGTTGCCGCCGTCAATCCACGGTG
The DNA here is from genome assembly GCA_018402905.1 of Glandirana rugosa. NCBI lineage: Eukaryota > Metazoa > Chordata > Amphibia > Anura > Ranidae > Glandirana > Glandirana rugosa. The sequence continues at coordinate 71,164 of BLSH010105798.1, read as the reverse complement.
GGCGGGTGGGTGGCAACTGGTTAAGACAGTGCTGGAAAATAAGGGTGGCCACACAAAATATTGACTCTTTGGGCCCAATTTGGACATTTTCACTGGGGTGTACTCACTTTTGTTGCCAGCGGTTTAGACATTAATGGCCGTGTGTTGAGTTATTTTGAGAGGACAGCAAATTTACACTGTTATACAAGCTGAACACTCACTACTTTACATTGTAGCAAAGTGTAATTTCTTCAGGGTTGTCATAAAGATAACAAAGCCTTCTGTGCTGCAGGATCCTCCCTCATCCTGCTTATACTTACCTGAGCCTGATCTTGATCAAGCATTGTGCATGAAAGCACCGACTCTCTCCTTTCTCACTGGGCAGATTGATAACCATTGGCTCCCACTGATGTCAATCAAATCCTGTCATGAGGGAGTGGGGGGGTGGTCGAGCCACCCTGTCTGTGTCTATAAACATAGACAGGGTTGCTCAGAAGTGAGTGCCCATAGACAGCTGCTTTCTATGGAGCGATTGCCAAAGAGGAAGAGCCAGGAGTGCCAGTGGGTGACCCCAAAAGAAGAGGATCGGGGCTGCTCTGTGCATTGGTTATTTACTACTAAATAGTTTTAGATGAGATGGTGTGCTTCATCCTTGTCTTTATTGTCCACCCCAGAGGGTTTTTGGTCCTCTTAGGACATCATTTAGATAAGCAATATTTACTTAAAAATATATACATATTTTCTCTTTCTGCACAATGGAACTTATTTTGTATAATGTGTATATGTAATAATGTGATCATTGTTTCTTCTTATAATGTTGTTTTTTCTGTTGTAGACATTATGTGCATATCTTGAGTAAGAGCATGTGGACCCTAATGAAGCTCTGGATTTATGCAAAACGCGTCAGTCCATTAGGTTCTATAAGTGTTTGGTCATGTACATCTATTATGTAGATATGGACTACATTTTAATATATGACAACTGTTTTATATAGTAATAAAGTCAATCTGTTGCTCTTTTTATATACTATTTTGATTTTTGTGCATTTTGACGCTTTGACATCCCCCTACTCCATTCTCCAATTTGCTGATTTTGGTTTTTTCTTCTACTTCTGCTCTGTGCAATACCTTTGCACAAAACAGGTAAGTATAACATGTTTATTATTTTAATTTAAAAAAAAATGAAGCTTGAATATCACTTTAATATCACCTTCCTTATTACCTGAAATTCATTAAGTCTGAATGTCCAAATCTCGCCTGATTTTCACAGAAATTTGGGTAAAAAAAAAGTGCTCAAAATTTCTCATTCCTAATAAAGACAAGGTAAGAAAACGATACAGAACAACAGAAAAGGTTGTAGGACAGGGATGAGAGGCAAGAAACTAAATAGGTGGAGGCTGCCAAGAGAGTATACAAACACAGAACAGGCTAAGATGGAAAATATAGTTGCAAAGAATGTGAAAATAATCTCTTAAACAAGTCAAGAGGGTTGATTTATCAAAGGCAAATAGGCTATTCACATTGCAAAGAAAGTTGAACTTTGCATGGGTATTTTCCCCTGAGCTTAAAGGCTAAGTTCACCTTTTTTTCTAAATTCCAGCTCCCCTATGTACTAATATAGCATTCATGTACTTATTTTGCAAAAATGAAACAGATTTCCATCAATTCTACACCAGATTACCTCGCTATCTTCATAGCTGTTTAAACACACTGCTTCATTACTTCTGCCTTACTTTCTGGTCAGACTTTAGGTCCTGACACAGGAAGGGGTTGACCAGCTGAAGGAAGATGATGCAGGCTGTGTGTTAATTAGATCAGCTGGTCAACTCCTTCCTGTGTCATGATCTAAAGTCTGACCAGGAAGTAAGGCAGAAGTAATCAAGCAGTGTGTTTAAATAGCTATGAAGAAAATAGGGTAATGCGGTATTGAATTAATGGAAGGCTGTTTTATTTTTGCAAAATAAGTACATTAATGCTATATTGGTACACAGGGTAGCTGAAATTTAGAAAAAAAGTGCACAAAGGTGAATTTAATGAATATGAAGAAATAATCACTTTGCAAAGAATACCCAATCATGTACAAGAAAATTAAAAAAAAAGAAGTCAGCAAAGCTTCACCTCATTTACTAAGCTCTGGGAATAATTCCATTGCAATATATAACTTCCCTTAAAATGCAAACAGCCTATTTGCCTTTACTAAATGTGCTTAGGAACCGAAGGTGTTTATATATTGAAGAATAGAGTTACTATCTGCAGAAAAAATGAAGAGGAAAATTGGGTTGCCTGATTTAGGAAGGATAAGAATAGCTGAAGTTTTGTTTATTCTGTTAGTGAGCTGCTACTGAAGAGACTTTGCATTCCACTTCTGATATCTTTGTTCTGCTACATTTAAAATGGAAATGCTAAATACTGTTTATTGCTAACTGTACAGCTGTGAAGAATATTCATGTACGATGTCACACTTCTTCCTGAGTTATCTGCAGCTGTTTCAAGTTGCTGCACGTGTTTATACCAAAGTGTACATCACCTCAAAGGTTGTGTTTACCAATTTAAACTTTCAAATATTTTTTTTTTATTTTTAGGCATTGCTTAGAGTGTTCATTTGGAATTTAAGTGAGGTCCCAGACCCGAGGAGAAGAGTATTGGACACCTCATATTGCAGAGCGAAAGTACATTGCATCATAGATTGCCCTTTCATCAGTACTCAGGATTAGTACCCAACTCTTGAACACAGTTAATCAAACGTAACAAGCATGGAGAATTAAAGTGGACCTTTCTTAATTTTTGTGCAGTTGTCAGTACTGGAGTGGGGCTGGAGAGAGTCGCTCACGTGTAACCTGTGTAGATTGCATGCAGCAGGGTCTGTAGCTCTGATCAGCATGGCAACGTTTTTGCCTTGCTTTTTTTTTAAATTGATAACAAACATAGTTACATAGTTAGCCGGGTTGAAAAAAGACACAAGTCCATCCAATCAAAAAAAAAACAAAATATATATATATATATAAAACCATACAATCCCATATACACAATCCTTAACCTACAGTTGATCCTGGCAAAAAGGCAAAAAAAAAACCAGCAAAGCATGATCCAACTTGCTATAGCGGGGGGGGGATTCCTTCCCGATCCCCCGAGAGGCAATCGGATATTCCCTGGATCAACTTTACCTATAAATGTTAGTAGCCAGTTATGTTATGTACATTTAGGAAAGAATCCAGGCCTTTTTTAAAGCAATCTACTATCCGGCCAGAACCACCTCTGGGGGGAGTCTATTCCACATTTTCACAGCTCTTACTGTGAAGAAACCTTTCCGTATTTGGAGATTAAATCTTTTTTCCTCTAAACCTAACTCAACACCAAGTTCACTATATGGACCACTTATATTTTTGTACATGTTAATCATACCCCCCCTTAAAGAGGAAGTAAACCCAGATGGGGTTTACTTCCTCTGTATTCCCCTGTAAAGTAGATGCATAATGGCCTACTATGCATCATGTCACTTAGCTGGAAACGAAGCCTGCGACATCCAGCGTTGTCCCCTGTGCTGGCAGTGTCCATCTTATGCCCCTCTTCCTTCCGGGGGCTGCGACTCCGACTCTGTGACTGGCTGGAGTCGCGTGATGGCATGCGCGTGGGAGCCGCCAGTCACGGCACGATCCCAATGAAGAAATGGCACGGAGGCCGTTTCTTCACTGCACATGTGTCGAAATGACGTCGGCACATTTAGTACACTGCATATCTCCTGAACCGTGCAGGTTTGGGAGATTTGCAGGGCACCTACAGGTAAGCTTTATTATAGGCTTACCTGTAGGTTAAAATGGTTGTCATGAGTTGACAGCCACTTTAATCTCTTCCTCCTCCTCCTCTAATCTTTCCTCATAGCTCCATGCCTCTTATTAGTTTGGTTGCCCTTCTCTGCACTTTCTCCAGTTCCTCGATATCCTTTTTAAAGAACTGGTGCCCAAAACTGAACTGCATATTCCAGATGAGGTCTTACTAATGATTTGCACAGGGGCAAAATGATATCCTTCTCTCTGGAGTCCATACCTCTCTTAATACAAGAAAGGATTTTGCTTGCTTTGCAACCCGCTGCTTGGCATTGCATGCTATTATTAAGTGTATGATCTACCAAATCCCCAGATCCTTCTCCACTATGGATTCCCTCAGTTGTACTCCCCCTAGTATGTATGATGCATGCATATTTTTAGCCCCCAAGTGCATAACTTTACATTTATCTACATTAAACCTCATTTGCCACATAATCGCCCAATGAAACAGTGCACTGAGGTCTGCTTGTAAGTTGGAGACATCCTGTAAGGACGTTATTCCATTGCATAGCTTGGTGTCATCTGCAAACACTGAAATGGTACTTTTAATCCCAGACCCTATATCATTTATAAATTTATTGAAACGTAAAGGTCCCATTACTGAACCTTGGGATTGGGAATCTGTCATTCGTTTTGAATTTTTGCGCCCTTGTTTTCCTTTTTACATATTCTGTTATATTCTTTGTAACATTTAAAAGATTGTAGTGTTCCTTCATTTTTATATTTTTTAAATTCTCTTTTTTTTTATCATTTATAACTTTTATAACTTTGGCCGTGAGCCACATATGTTTTATTTTTAGCCTTTTAAACTTATTGCCCATGGGAATATACTTTGCAGTGAGTTTGCATACAGTCTTTTTGAAAAATTACCATTTCTGTTCTGTGTTCATCGATGCCAATATTCCTTCCCAGTCTAAGTCCTGGAGAGCAGCCCTCATCCTTGCAAAATTTGCTCTCTTAAAGTTAAGTGTTTTTATCTTTCCCGTATGTATTTGCTGCTTGCAGCTTACATTAAATGAAATCATGTTATGGTCACTGCTACCCAGATGTTCTTTTATATGAATATTAGTAATAAGCTCTGCATGGTTTGAGATTACCAGGTCCAGCAAAGCATCATTCCTAGTTGGGGCCTCAATAAACTGGACCATAAAATTGTCCTGTAATAGGTTTATAAATTTTTGCCCTTTAACTGTCCCAGCAGTACCATTACTTCAATTAATTTCCGGGTAGTTAAAATCCCCCATTATTATCACTGTCCCAGCCTCTGCAGCCCTTTCCATCTGTGCAAGGAGCTGAGTTCCACCTCTTCTTTAACACTGGGAGGTCTATAAAAAACTCCAATGATAACCTTTGTAGTGTGCACACCCATATACAGATATGCCCATAATGCTTCAGACTCATCACACTCTCCATCAACTAGGTCCTCTTTCACACTCGCTTTGAGATCACTTCTCACATAGAGACAGACACCACCACCCCTCCATTTTACCCTGTCTTTCCGAAAGAGAGCATAGCCAGGAATATTAATAGCACAGTCATGTAGAGAATGAAGCCAAGATTCAGTAATACTAATTAAATCATAGTTCTCCTCATGCACCAGAGCTTCCAACTCACCTATTTTGCTTGGCAGACCTCTGGCGTTGATGAACAAACACTTTAATTCACTGTCATGTTTTGCATATGCATGTTGCATATTTTTTATTTTAGCACAAACAGTACAATTTCCAATGGTTGCTTGTAACATGGGAACCTTCATATTATCTTCCATAGCCCTCCCCCCTTCTTTCCCCATTCCACCCACCAACAGGGACTGACCCCTATCTGACCTGTCTACCCCATTATAATCTAATTCACCCTCCCCCTCAATCCTTGTTGAAATACTCCTCCAGCCTTCCCCAATACTAACCTGCTCTGTGCAGTGGTTTTGCACAGAGCAGCCCAGATCCTCCTCTTCTCAGATCCCATGCCAGAGCTCCTGGCTCCTCCCACCTGCCAAAAGCCCCCACAGCAAGCAGCCCTCCACTGGCTCCCACTGCTGCCAAAAGCCAATCAGGAGTGCAAGTCCACGGAAAGGCAAGGCTCTCATGGAGCCTATCACTGGATCGAGAGAGGCTCAGGTATGAATGCATGAAGGTAAAAAATCTTGTGAGTTTACAACCACTTTAAAGCACTCCACCTCTATCACCTAATCAATTAAGTAAAAAAAAAAACTAAATGCCCTTTTTACTTTACTTTGCCCATCATCTGTTTATGTTCTGGAGGGGTTCTTCTTCAGGTATCCACTTCACTGTCCTACGAGAATGGCTGCAAAAAATGACAACGTCATCACAGGGGGACAACAGGGCACTGCATAAATTAAGGGTGTGCTGTTACACTTATCATGTAAATATAATGCTATGCATAGTTACAGTAATATTTATATAGTTGGTTATTACACTGTTATCTTGTGGTTGTTTTGGATATTGCATTATCCTATTCTGTTTTCTAAGTGTGTTCCCTCCCATCTTCTGAGGTAATTTCCTCTTCCTGGTTCACTCTGTGATGTAACTTCCTCTTCCTAGTTCTCCTCTCTCTGTCTCATGAGGAAGAAGATGGCCACATATACGTAGGCTGCACACAATCTGCTAGCATCCAGGAACACATTACCATGTTTTGACTTGCAGATACCATCTTTCAACCATCTGCCACATTTGTTGTATGCTTTACCTGCTATTTGCAATAATATGCTATATATATATATATATGCTTATGGAAGAATCGGTGCCTGGTTAGTTCAAGCTATCTGATAAAGACTGTCCGCTGTGATTATGTCTGCTTATACAGGCCAGGCATAGAGGTCTCAGCAAGGTATAAGTCACTATTACAACAGTTGGAGTCAGAATAAAGGGCAAATTTGTCTGAAGGGAGCCCATCCCTCCTTTAAGGCACAGGGATGCACAGGATGCTCAGAAAGAGCACAATGGCAGCTGAAGGCATCCATTGCATCCATTGCATCACCGCATCTGCCCTTAATCTATCCACTGCTATAAGTATGTGTTGCCCTTCCATGGGCAGCTTGCTGCAAAGGGTAATTATAGTTTGGGGTGATTGCCATTTTTTCTACATTAGGATGAATTTGATGCAGGGGGCACACTGAATACCTTCAGCTGCCATTGTGCTCCTGCTGAGCATTCTGTGTGTCCCTGTGTCTTTAAGGAGGGGTGGGCCCTCTCCAGACAATTTCCTCAGTTTTGTCACATGAAAAGATATAATACAATATTCACAAAAGTGAGTACACCCCTCACATTTTTGTAAATATTTTATTATATCTATTCATGTGACAAAACTGAAGAAATTACACTTTTCTACAATGTAAAGTAGTGAGTGCATAGCTTATATAACAGTGTAAGTTTGCTGTCCACTCAAAATAACTCAACACACAGCCATTAATGTCTAAACCACTGGCAACAAAAGTTAGTACACCCCAAGTGAAAATGTCCAAATTGGGACCAAAATGTCACTATTTTGTATGGCCACCATTATTTTCCAGCACTGCTTTAACCCTCTTGGGCATGGAGTTCACCAGAGCTTCACAGGTTGCCACTGGAGTCCTCTTTCACTCCTACATGACGACAACAGGGAGCTGGTGGATGTTAGAGACCTTGCGCTCCTTCTGTTTGAGCATGCCTCGCAATAGGGTTTAGAGGTGGCCTGGCAACGCTCCTGACTCCTCCTCTTCATTGATCCCCCCACAGAGACCAGCATTCCCTGGGGTCACCCATGCAGGTGCGCTCCTGAGTCTTGCTGCATCCATTGACATAGACAGCAGGACTCGGCCCCGCCCCTTGCTCCTTCCTGGGTCACTGGATTTGATTGACAGCAGTGGGAGCCAATGGCTCCTGCTGCTATCAGTCTATCCATTGAGGACCTGAGACAGCGACTGGAGCTGCTGAGCTTGTGCTCGGCACTGGAACGATCAAATTCAGGTAAGAAAAAGGGGTACTCTGGGGGGCAGCTGCAGCGCAGAAGGTTTTTCATCTTAATGCATAGAATGCATTAAAGTGAAAAAGCTTACATGAACATAACACATAAAGCAGGCAGTATCCAAATAACCCCCCAAAACAAAAACACCCAATAAAAAGAAGCTACTTGCAAATGAAAATGTCCTCTCTGATGAATGGAGAGTCCAAACTTTACTCTCTTGCACAGCTATAGCTTCCTACATAATCTTCAGCATCTGACAAATCTAATGTGTAGGTTGACTATGCTCTCTCTGTGCACTGTAGATCTATCCTCCAGTCCCTACATGACTACAGGTCATGATGTAGAGAATCGATGAAACCCCAAACGGCAGCAATCAATAAAATATCCAACATACCCAGAAGTGGATCATAGCTTCTGAAGTTTGTAAAGATCAGACTCAGCACTTTGCCAGAAAAAATTAAAGTGTTACTAAACCCACAACAGTAAAAATCAGTCTGCATATGCAGTAAAGCATGCTTCTTATACTCACTGTGGAACCTAAAGCATTAAAAGGCTGTTTAATCCTGTCTTCTCTGATTCTCTCCTTCATTTACTTTTCCCAATTCATCTGCTCGTTGCACAGAGCCCTAGGAGGCACTCTGCACATGCTCAGTTTGGTGTGTACAGCGGGAGATTTTTTTTCTTGGAAGGGTGCATGTGATCAGCACAGGGCCCATCAGCACTGTCCATACAGAGGGTCAGGGGTCATACAGCCTCATAGCACAGTCAGATGAGAATGAAAACTCCTCCTACAAGCTTTAAGCAGACAGTGATACAAGCCACAAGACTGCTATATACTGCTGGTGAGAAAAGGTATTTAGCAGTTTATATTTATTAAAATAATATTTACATTTTCATGTTCTGTATATTATGGTAGACCAGATATAGTGAATGAAGGCTCCTGAGTTTAGTAACACTTTAATATTAAGTCCTTTTTGCATAGAGTTTTTTTAATATATAACAATAAGAGTGGCTTTAAAGTAAATCTTAACTCAATACATGTTTACTCAATCAACTGCAAGTGAAGTTGCCGTAAGCACTGCTCTCTGTAGTAGCATAGGGTGAGCCCAAGCCAATGTGGCCTACAACAGCCTAAACTCACAAGCAGTAGGTTAAATGATACGGGCCACCAGCAAGACATGGACGCATTTATTTTATGGGGACACCGTTGGAGAGGAGGTAAGTATTGCAACAAAAGTTACTTTTTATTTTAAAAAAGGCCTGAACAATGACAATAAAAAGGTGAGGTGGAGTTCCTCATTTATGAAAAGACAATGACCCAAAGGGAAGAAAAAATCATGTAAGTTATGTTCACATGACCCATTTTCTTTTTATAGTACTATGAAATTAGCGGTGAATATCATTAAGCATTACCCTGTATACATAAGAGAGGTATAGATTATTGGTTGCGGCAGAGCCTTCTGCATTTCTAATAAGTATGACACATCCATCCTTTCCCGGTAACATCATCAAGATTACATAGCTATCATTTTCTATTAACATATCTTTGTAAGTTCCTAAAAGGTATTTGGAAACACTTAAAATATATTGGAGGTGAGTAGAAATTAAATATTTGCTTTTAGTTAATGAGTTCTATTAATACATTGCACTCATCAATGTTGATGTACGGTGCCAATACGAGGGTCACAAACACACATACTAATCCGGGAACAGCCAACACTTCAAGTATTAGAGGCTGCTGCTGAAATCAATCTTCATCCATGAATCTTTTGGAAATAAATTATTACTGGGGAGGCGTGCAAAATACTCAAGTACTTTCAGTGAAATCTGATTCAAAGCTCATGTGACAGACTACCTGTTGTTTTAGCAATTCATTAGATTAATTAAAGGCATGCTGGGTTTTAATCAACATTTAAAAGACAGTCTTGGAATAATGAGAGGATGTATGGATATAATATTGTGTGCATCCTGCCAGAAATATTAATGCTGCAGAAAACATAACAAGGATTTCCTGAAAAACTGGAAACTCGTTTGTTCAGGAATCAAATAAAGAAATGAGTGAAGTCGCATATGAGGCCACGGGTCCACAAATGAACAATTTTATGGTTTTCAACGACTGTGTTTCTGTGTCCATGCCATAAAAATAACAAGACACTCACTGCCATCATCTATATTGAATATACAAAAGGAAAAAAATTGGGACAAATGCCAATATGGATGACCATAACTAGGGATTGTAAATGGTTGTTTTTCTTAATATAGGTAATCCGTCGTCTTTCATTTTGGCCTCACTTTGTGCTCTGGTGCCCAACCAGGGGATCTCCTATGCACTATAGCTGCTCTGGCATTAAGGTGTGCCCTCACTTGGAATCTTGCAGGTGATATAGAGAAATCACTAGCGATACAAGGTTTGTTATTAAATGCACCACATCCCAAAATTTATAGAAATTTTTTCAAGCAGATTGGCAATTTGGATTTTTACGGTGCTTAAAAGACACAATATCAAAGTAGGTCTAAAAACATTTTTTATTACATAAATTAAGAACACAGATTATTAAAACCAGCATGACAAATTAATTTGGCTATTTGTGCAAGGATTTCCGCTCAACGTGTTTCACCAAAACTATGGCTTCTTCAGGAGACTTTTAGAGCCTTGTACCAATTTGTCATGTTGGTTTTAATAATGTGTGATCTTTAGACCTACTTTGATATTGTGTCTTTTAAGAACCTTAAAAATCCGGTATCCAATCTTCTTGAGAAAGCTTGAATATGTATGTTTATGTGTAGTCATGCTATACAACTTTTTGTTATAGACAACTGCTATTATTTTCCATGAAAACTAATTTAAGTGAAACCCTTTGACTCATGGAGATTTAAATACACCCGATTGGGCCTATCTAGGCATGAATAATGTAATGATTATGCATGCAAGGTTTTGCTGTTGGTCTCGCATGTGAGCAAGACATCTAGCATTGTTTTTATGGATATTTATATATATATATATATATATATATATATATATATATATATATATAGACATTTGTATGAATTTTACTCACCAGCCACTTTATTAGGGACACCTTGCTAGTACTGAGTTGGACCCCCTTTTGCCTTCAGATATGCCTTAATTCTTCCGGCATAGATTCAGCAAGGTGTTTCAAACATTTTGGTCCATATTGACATGATAGCATCAGGCAGTTGCTGCAGATTTGTTGGATGCACAAACATGATGCAAGTCTCCCGTTCCACCACACCACAGGGTGCTCTATTGGATTGGCAATCTGATGAGTGCATTATCCTGTTTGAATTAGCCATCAGAAGATGGGTACACTGAAGTCATAAAGGGATGGACATGGTCAGCAACAATACTCAGGTAGGCCACGGCATTTAAACAATGCTCAGTTGGTACTAAGGGGCCCAAAGAGTGCCAAGAAAATACTCCCCACACTATTACATCACCAGCCTAAACCGTTAATACAAGGCAGGATGGATCCATGCTTTCATGTTGTTTACCCCAAATTCTGACCCTACCATCTGAATGTTGCAGTTGAAATCGAGACTTCTCAGACCAGGCAACATTTTTCCCATCTTCTTTTGTACCATTTTGGTGAGCCTGTGCAAATTGTAGCCTCAGTTTCTTGTTCTTAGCTGACAGGAGTGGCACCCGGTGTGGTCTTCTGCTGCTGTAGCCCATCAGATTCAAGGTTTGAAGTGTTGTGCATTCAATGCATTCAGCAACACATTTTGTGAACTCCTTGTCTTGGCCAGTATAGTCCAACTTCGCCTTTTTTTTCCTTTCTGTGTCCATGAATGTGTGGTGAAACCCTTTGAAGGAGAAACGACTATATGTTGGGAACCTCTGTTTATTATTTTAAAGCTGGTTTGACATTGGTGATGGCATCAGTGTGCAGCCCATTATATCTACCTGACACAATATTTTTCCACTATTATTATCCTAGTTTATACTCATAAGTCTTCTTTTCTCCCTTTGCCTCCTTCCTTATTTAAATTTTAAGTGCAGGCATTCCCAGTGCCACACATGCAGGCAGATTGAGAGGGACACAGAGCCAAAGCCACATCTCCCCTCCTCCTCCACAGTGGTGATTGGCAGAGGCTCTGGAGTTAGCATGGCTTTGGCTCTGTATCCCTCTTGGGAAAGGTTGCAAGTAGATCCATAACACATATATTCTGTCTTTTCAAGCTCAAAAACCGACATTGAGAAATAATTTCCATCGATAGCCAGCCACAACCACCAAGCAACAGCTGTTCTGACAGGTCCTCTTTGAGAGATCAAACAGAACTGGCAAAGTTTGTGCGCTAAATGCCCTAAATGTTTTTGCTTTAGTCATGTGAAATGCTTTCAAGAAATATAATTGAAATGCACATCTGCTACATTATTTGATAGTTGTCATTTTATTAATTGTTCTCCCACCCATGCATTCTATTAGCAAGAATGCCTTGTAGCTTTCAAAAAAAATTTGCTAGAACATAAACACTATTAGATGAAAGAATTCAAGAGAAAGCACACATTATTTCATAATGAGATTGACTGCACTGTGTTTGAGAACATTGCAGACTGTAATACAGTAAGGACACAGATTCTTTTTCTGAAACAAAAGGAAATAGTTTAGTTGTCAAGGGTGAAAAAGAAACATTTATTTTTTACATATTTCATTTTTCTTTCGGAAGTAGCACATATTAGTTAGGATAAAGAGCTAATACCGCGCTAATGTTAACTGTACTTAAAAGGTGCAACCAGACATACACAATATAGGTACTAGACAAGCATAAGGAAAATAAGGTTGCACTAAAATTATTTGCATAGAAGAGAAATCCTTGAAATCCTTCTTATATTAAAGGTTGGATTAAAGGTATAATCCAGATGATGTTAAACTATTCTGAATGGTGTATTGTGCAACCTCCACCAGACCAGTGATCATCCCACCAACAATAGGTAGACTATAGGCAGCTTTTCCTCCCTCATTCAGGTTTACTTGTACATACTGGGTACAGCTGTCCCAAGTTTAGGGATATTAGCATGATATTCTTTTACAATCCCTAATTTAGTCTATCTATTGTTGGTGGGCTGAAGACTGGTATGGTGGAGGTTGCACAATACATCGTTTGGAATAGTTTAACATCATCTGGTTTATGCCTTCAATCCAACCTTTAATATAAGAAGGATTTCAAGGATTCCTCTTCTATATAAATAATTTTAGTGCAGCCTTATTTTCCTTTACCGCTTGCCGACGGCTGATCGGCAATTTACGGCGACAGAGTGGCTCTGTAACGCGAAACGCCGTCATACGACGGCGGCCGCGAGACAGAGCCTAGTGAGCGCGCCCGCGCTCACTGTGTTCGGGGGGGGGCCAGGGAGCGGGTGCGGCGTCTTCGATTGCCGCCGGCTACCCGCGATGCCCCCCCGGAGTGAAAGAACGGAGGTCCGTGCATGTAAACACGGACCTCCGCTCTGTGTGAGGGGGAAGGGCTGTGATCACAGCCTTCCTGTATACGAAGGCTGTGACCACTTCCCTTCCCCAGCTAGGGCAGTCCCCCCACAGTTAGAACACGCCCAGGGAACATACTTAACCCTTAGAGCGCCCCCTGCAGGTTAACCCCTTCACTGCCAATGGCATTTACACAGTAATCAGTGCATTTTTATAGCACTGATCGCTGTATAAATGCCATTGGTCCCACAAAAGTGTCAAAATGTTCCGACATGTCCGCTAAAACATCACAGTACCACTAAAAATCGCAGATCGCCGCCATTACTAGTGAAAAATAAATATCATCCGTAAACGCGACCACTTTTGCGCAAACCAATCAATAAACGCCGATTGCGATTTTTTTTATCGCAAATATGAGGACGAATATAAATCGGCCAAAAACGGTGAAAAACCCCCCTGACGGGATCGACCCCTTCCCTTCACCAGTGTCGGAAGCATATGTCCTTCCGACACTAGTGTCGGGAAGGGGGAGTGTGTCTCGCCTCCAGGCACAAATGTACGTGCCTGGAGGCAAGAAAGTGAGGCCCCCCCGTAGCGCCCATCGGCCGCCGTTAGCTTCTGCGGCGTGGGCGAGGGACCGGGGGGGGG
>BLSH010105798.1:41373-57294 GCA_018402905.1 Glandirana rugosa | reverse complement strand
AAATACCACCAAAAGAAAGCTCTATTTGTGGGGAAAAAAGGACGCAAATTTCGTTTGGGTACAACGTTGCAAGACCGCGCAATTTTCAGTTAAAGCGAGGCAGTGCCGAATCGCAAAAAGGGCTCCGGTCCTAAAGCTGGAAATCCTTCCGGGGCTGAAGTGGTTAAAGCGGTAGTAAACCCGCAAAGCTATTTTTACATACAGGTAAGCGTATAATAAGGCTTACCTGTAGGTAAAAAGAATATCCCCTAAACGTGCATGGTTTAGGAGATATTCGCCCTGCATGCAGCCGCTGACATTAGCGGCGCATGCGCTCTGATGATCCGGCCGAGGTGGCCGGCAACTCAGAGCTGGCTGCCGGAGCGAAGAGCTCCCGCGCGCATGCACGGGAGTGACGTCACGCGGCTCCGGCCACTCACAGCGCCGGAGCCACGTACCCGGAACACAGAAGAGGACAAACATGTCAGCGTCCTTAGCGCTGACCGACTCGGGCATCGGGGGCCTCGTTCTAAGGTAAGTATTTCATAATATGTTAGTATGCGATGCATACCAACATATTATGCTATTTTTTTGCAGGATTTTTTTTTTATTTTTTTTTTTAGCAGCGGGTTTACTACCGCTTTAAGCACATATTAGTTGCATCTAACTAGAAGGAGAACATTCAAGGAGGCCAACGGCAATTACATTGACGATCTCAAATTTGTATACTTCCCAGGTTACTGAGAAGAGAATAACGGGTAGCACAAGGTATGTTGGCAATTGACACATCCCTGCCAGAACCCCATGGACCATGAAGAGTCCTTACACAAAGAAATGATTGGTTAAAGCCATAATGTTTTTAACCCATTATTTCTTCTTGATATTGGCTTTACAAAATAATAAACTGAATGATTTAGAAGTCAGATGAAAGATTTAGCCCCGGTTCACATATGTGCGATGCGGGAATCGGCACGATTAGAGCCAGTTCCTGCATCGCATTCTTCCCGCAGGCAGTTCACACTGTCTTCTGCAGACCGCTGCGAGTTTCAATACAAAGTTAATAGCACCCCCAGTTTTGTTCACAGATCGCAGTGCGAACTGTGAACTCGCACATAAATCAGATAGCATGGGGGAGAACACCCATGGGATGCGATGCCACTGCGAGAAAAAAAGGTCCCTGCGCCATTTTTTGTGAGAATCTAATGCAAGTTCAGCCATAAGTGTATGCAGCAGTGGGCCTTTATAATTAGTTGTGCCCTCACCCCTGTGGTAGCGCGGGAGCACCCCAATCACTTTACAGCACCTGCACCGCTGCTGCAGGGAATCTGAGGAATCCACTCATCCTCTAACTCCCACAGCTGATCACTGGAGGCCTTCAGGGGCCCCCCTTCCACAGCAAGAAGTCAACACAGCATCCCTGGGGCTGGTCAGAGGGTTATACACTCATTGCTAATACTGCTAGCAGGGACTGAGTTACTGAGAGCAGGACACCAAGTGCACCCAATCCATGCTGCACTCATACTGAACTCTATACGTCACTTATTCCAAAACTAGACTGCACCTATGACACTATACCACATTATACTGAATCTTTACTGCATCTGAACCACATCTATCTTGCACCCGCATGCAGAATAACTGGGACTGTTGTTAAGTGCATCAACATTCAACACCTCATGATAGCCGGCAGAAGAACATCTCAATGGACCAGTTCCACTAGTGCTAAAATATGGTCACACCCCTTTAGCACCTGATGGATTATACATATGTACAAGCTATTGGGATTTGAACACAGGCATATTGTATTTATGTTGCATTGCAGGTCAGTGGCCAGACCTGAACCTGGTGGATCTCCTCCAATTTTTGTCCCATGTTGGCATTGTCTCCACTTTAGCTCTTGCATTTTGCAGTTAGGGACTGGCCATAAAGGGATTGCTTTGCCACAGTTGGCCAGCTTAAACATGTGTTGTGATATGTGTGAACTAAAAATCCCTGTTTTTTATTGCAAAGAATGGGAGAGGAAGCCATGCGTCTCCTGTAGGATGGCAAGCCAGTGGTGGGTGTGACCTCTGGATGGCAGAGGATGTGCCTTAGGAGCATCTGTGCTCCTTTGTCAGGCCTCCCAAGGGACTGTCAAGGCTGCAGCTAAGTAGGAGGGGAGGGGGCGGGGCCAGCGGATAGCAAGTCTCTGTGCATTGGCTCCGCCTACCCCAGCCACCACAGCACAGCTCGAGCCAGCCACAGGGCTATATGGAAAGCAAAGTGATTGTGCAGGTATACTGCACAGAATAGCAATATATAATCCATATAACATCCATATATATATATATATATATATATATATATATATATATATATATAAAAAGTGTTTGGGAAATAAAAACAAGTATTGGATATAGTTTGATGCGGCATGTATATGGGATGAACTGGAGGTGGGTAAGCCATGTTGGAAATTAAAAATTTATGAATAATAATTGGTAAATAATGAATGATAAATAAATGATGAATGATAAATAAATAATGAAAAACATGAATTATGATAATATATATATATATATATATATATATATATATATTGTATATATAAAATAAAAATAATTAGAAATTGAAAATAAGAATTACAATGTAAAAAATATATATGAGAACAAAAATGATATGTATATAATTATATAAAGAAGAATATAAAGAAAGAGAGGTGAGAACCATATCGGTATAAGATGCTTCTTCAGGGACGAAAAAGTAGGAGATATATTTATGGAGGAAAATATAAAATTATAGGTTATATGGGGATATCTATATTATACTCACTAGCGATGATTCATCGGATATGGATGACCTTTAGTGTCCTTTGCGTAGTGATGTAGTAGTGGATGAATGTAGTTATTATTTAGTTATAATTGTTATAGTTGTTCCTGCAGCACTCAATCGCTTCTTCCAGAGAATGCATTTATTGATTTCCAACACAGAAGAAAGTTTACAATACTTGCAACAGATGACAAAATCCAACAGAGTACATATTACATTGAACAGTAACCTTCAGAGTCCCATTCAACCTAGACTATATCTAGACCTATGCCCTCATCTTTAGATGGAGAAAGAAAGAATGAATGCCAGCTTGAATTCTTGCAATGAAACACTAATAGTCTGAAACCTGGGGAGGGGGTGGTTTCTCCTAACCTCACATTAGTGTTTACCAGGTAAACAAACCACCATTTTCCATGAATCAACCCCCTCAAGTCTAATTTCCATCAATAAATATTTCTTCTATGGTCCTTTATCATCCTTAAGTATGCAAACAATGTACCCTTTGAAATTTTCAATTAGACTAACAGGCCATTTCTTACATACCTATGTAGACTTGAATAAGATTAACATATCCAAGGGTCATCAGCTGTCCATTCCATATGTTAAAATTGAGTTGGCTTGGACAACTTAACCATTATCAACTGAATTCTGGTCTGGTCAATATGGTACTGTATGTGCACATATATATAATAGTATAATATCCTACATAAATTGGCCAACATATTCCCTCACTTGGGTCGGTTCTGACTACTAGAACCAACCCATAAATCAAACAACAAACATATCATTGTGATTTGAGGTATTGAATGCTTTACAATGGCTCATTGTAAATTACATAACATATGTAATTGAAAACTGGTTACATCTCTCTTCACCAGCCTCTAAAACATCCCCATGAAACAGTTATTAGATAATATAAGTTTAGACCATGACTGGAAAAAGGAATTGGTAAACATCCATTGCCTGTATAGCTGTTAAGCCTTATTTCAAAGTTTGTAGTTTCTTCAGTATATCGCATCAAGATCCTGAATATTGTGCAAAGACAAACTGACGTCACAGTCCATTCTTTGGTTTGACTTTATGACATCTCCCACCACCTCACTCAAAGTAAAGCTTGGTATGCTCTGTGAGCTCAAATCCACTTGAATCCATGATTGTATGTTTCTAGGCTCAGAGGTTTCACGTTTAAAGATTAATTGTTCAGTTTTAGTGTTTTTCCTCACCAGTCCAAAATGAAACTTCTGCCAGTCACAATTTGCTTTTGTAATTTGCTGTAGGCCGATCCAACATTGCCTTCGATAGAGCAGTTACTTGAATCTTTCAGTCCATAACCCCACTGAATGGGGCCACAAGATGGTTTAAATAGTATCAGCATGACATCACTGCTTATCAGATCATTTGTCCAGACAAAGCAGTAGTGGAAATTCTTGCGAGTATGTTCACCATGAAAGATAGAAAGTTTTTCACATTCATATATGTCATAGCATTCAGCATATCATAAACAACTGATTCAACCAAGTTCAAATCATGACTAAAGTGATAGATTTCACTCATTCCCCCCTTATAAATTTAGGGGAAATCACCCAACATACTATATCCTAAACTTATATTGTTCAACCCAGTCTAAGCATACAAATACTTAGACACCCAATTATTAATGCTATGCCAAACAATTGTGCAGCATCTCACCTTAGATCTTAAATATATTGATATCAATACACATTATGTAATATGTACAGATGTTATGAAAATTATTTTAGGTTTAAATGCTTCTCTCTGGTTTTAAGATAAAGATAAATATTAGCGCAAAATAGATCAGGGAAAGGGGAAAAAAATTAGGGCATTGAAAAAAAAGTCCATTGAATAGCCACTTCCACACCGCGCACAGTATATTTACTGTGGCAGTGTGGACGTGTACCGCGAATCGCCGTAAATAAGCGGCGATTTGCAGAGTGGCCGCTAGGGGGCGTGAATGCGCCACCAGCGGCGCGCTGTCGTGCCTGCCGCACTTCGGAGGAGTGTGCCCGAGGCTCGGGCGGACCCGAAGTACGCCAGCGAGCTGCGATGAGCTGCCAGAGCCAAAGAACGGGGAACCGCCTATGTATATGGCGGTTTCCCCATTCTGACAGTGGGGACATAAGAGATCTACTGATCCCTGTCACTGGGATCAGTTAGATCTCTTATGCCCCTGACAGCCCAGCCCCCTCACAGTTAAAACACGCCTAGGGAACACAGTTAACCCCTAGATCTCCCCCTACAGGTTAACCCCCTTCACTGCCAATGGCATTTACACAGTAATCAGTGCATTTTTATAGCACTGATCGCTGTATAAATGCCATTGGTCACAAAAATGTGTCAAAATGGTCCGACATGTCCGCCCCAATATTGCAGTACCGCTCAAAATCACAGATCACCGCCATTACTAGTAAAAAAAAACCCAGATATGAATTCTCATCATCCGTAAACGCGGCAACTTTTGCGCAAACCAATCAATAAACGCAGATTGCGATTTTTTTTTACCAAAAATATAAGGAAGAATATAAATCGGCCAAAACCAAAGAAAAAAGATGTTTTTTTATATTTTTTTTTTGGATTTGTATTTTAGCAAAAAGTAAGAAATATTGTTTTTTTTTTTTTTTTGCAAAATTGTCGCATTTTTTTGTTTATAGCGGTGATCAGAAATGATGCAGAGGGGATCAAATACCACCAAAAGAAAGCTCTATTTGTGGGGAAAAAAAGGATGCAAATTTTGTTTGGGTACAACGTCGCACGACCGCGCAATTGTCAGCTAAAACGCGCAGTGCCGAATCGCAAAAAGTGCTCTGCTCCTAATGTGGGAGATCCTTCCAGGGCTGAAGTGGATAGAAAAGAAAAAAGGAATTAAAAAGAAAATTAGGGTGTTGAAAAAATAAGTCCATTGCTTGATGAATATTGAGAGCGTCCATTGTTTTTAAAGTCTTTGTAGCAGCCTGTTCTCCCCTACTAGCCAACAATGTCAGATATGTCAGATAAACTGTGCTTCTGCTATTCACATGCAATGAGTATCACCGGCAAAATATCTGAAAGGCAAAAACTCTCCAACAAGATTCATTAGCAAAGTTCTTAAACATTATTTGAAGTTGAAACAAAGTACTATTTACATGTTTACAGTTTGAAGATAAATTACCCCCACTGCCAGAGAAGTGTAATTTGCATTCAAAGACAAATTTGAAGGACGGCCACCTTCTGTCCACATTTATGACACCCTGTAACCTCTTCAATTGTTTGTGAAGATAATTAGAAGTTATTTCGAATTCACCCCCACTGCCATAAGAGTGTAATTTGCATTCAAAAAACAGATCAGGAGAATTTACACCTCCTGCTGTCTCTATTCCTCTGGTATCCTGTAATCTCCTGAATTGGTCCAATAATGTGCCACGTTCTTCTCTCATCTTGTCATACTCAATTTTCAGGTGGTCATATTGTTGTTTTAGTCATATTTGCTGTCTGAGAGAACGGTTTCCAGGTCTTGGACCTTTTCTTATTATTATTTTGATCTGCTCTGTTTTGTACATTAATATCACCTATATTTGACCCACTCTCCCCTATGGGTGTTATCATTAGATCTTTTTATCTTTATGTTCAATATTTGTCTTAACCACTTCCTTACTGAGCACTTAAACCCCCCTCCTGCCCAGACCAATTTTTGGCCTTCAGCGCTGTCGCATTTTGAATGACAATTGCGCGGTCCTGCGACGTTGTACCCAAATAAAATTTGCGTCCTTTTTTTCCCACAAATAGAGCTTTCTTTTGGTGGTATTTGATCACCTCTGCCTCATTTCTGATCACCGCTATAAACAAAAATGAAGCGACAATTTTGCAAAAAAGAACAATATTTTTTACTTTTTGCTAAAGTACAAATCCATTAAAAAAAATGATTCATCAGTTTAGGCCGATATATATTCTTCTACATATTTTTGGTAAAAAAAAATTGCAATCGGCGTATATTGATTGGTTTGCGCAAAAGTTATCGTGTCTACAAACTATGGGAATTGATTTATGGCGTTTTTATTATTTTTTCTTTTTTTACTAGTAATGGCGGCGATCTGCGATTTTTATCGGGACTGCGATATTGCAGCAGAAATGTCGGACATTTTTTACACATTTTTAGGACCAATGACATTTATACAGTGATCAGAAATTTAAATATCCACTGATTACTGTGTAAATGTCATTGGCAAGGGGTTAACCTGCAGGGGGCAGTGAAGGGGTTAGCAGTGTTCCCTGGGTGTGTTCTAACTGTGTGGGGGGGGGGGGGCTGGCCGGGACATAACAGATCTAACTGATTCCAGTGACAGGGATCAGTAGCTCTGGTATGTCCCCTGTCACAGAACGGAGAACCACCATGTTTATATCGGCGGTTCCCCATTCTGCCAGGCGATCGTGGGTCTTGATCGGACATCGAGTCCGCCCGACCCACGGGCACGGTCGTGCAGCGTGCGGCGGGCACGCGCGCGCCGCCGCTGACGCCAGGGGGCGCGCACAGGGGACGACGTCCATGGACGTCGTCCCGGCATTTCAGATCCGCCGTACTTCGGCAATAGCGCGGATCTGTAGGGGTTAAACAATGTGGCTAAATCAACTTTCACAGTCTGAGCATTTTACTTCCTCCTCAAATTATCTACTTTCAACAATATGTCATTTAAATCATGAGGATTTGGACTAACTAATAAAATATATTATTTGATATTCTCATGCAAAGCATCTAGAACCATACTCATATGTACCAAGCCTCCACACTCAAATGCAAGATTATTATCAACCAAAAATTACATAATAGTATCTATCCTGTGTGAGTATTCATAGGGAGACTCACCCTGCACTTGTTGGATCTTCCCATGAATAGTAATATCAGAACATACGCCATACAAAACACACAATAATTCCCGTAAGATGTCCTGTGTCCTAAGAGGCTGAATACAGATCTGTTTAATTCTCATCCAAAGACCATTTCCTATAGAATGCTGCAAAACTAAATCGGATGGGTTTAGATTGTACATATATCTGACATATTGCACGTCACAGAACCATTTTAAAAATCTGTTCATATCATGGCAGTGAACCATTCTTATATTTCTTTAAGAACTGCATCTAATTATTTTGGTTCCAGAGGTTTCATTATAAGTTGAACTTCACCTGAATTATTATAATTGTTATAAACTGAAGTCGTCACAGTGGGTGCTACAGGTAATGAATTATCAGATTTCATATGAGATTCTGTTTCATTTGATAGAAAGCTTGAGTTTGTATTTTGTTGCAGATTGCTGAATCCAAGATTTGATGCATATCTGCATGAGATCTCTTCTCTAATTCCATAATTCTTAATTTCAACCTCTCATTTCCTCTGATAATTCATCACAACATTTAGATTTCTCAAGCAAAGCTTTCCCAATGGTAACTGCATGCAATTTTAAATTTACAGTCTCAGTTTCTGATTGGCTTTGTAACCTCTCCCAAACCTTATTGCTATTATCAACTGCATTCTGTAACTGGGCAATTTCCTCAACCTTACCCCTCAAATAACTTTCCATAGTTAAACAGCAAGACCCTGCACAATACAACCTTTTCTTTTACTTTCGGAAATGTTGCTATCAAAAGCATTTTTCTCTAAAAATTCCTTCAGTAAAGTCCATGCTTGCTTACATTTTTCTGGAATTTCATAAGGACCACCATGACGCTTACTATATTTTAATACCCATCTGTTAACTTTATCACAGCTGACACTAGCTTCACACTGAGTAAGCATTCTGACTATATTACTAGTAATTAAAAAATGGAAATTTTTACTCACTGCATTGGAGGCTCCTTCACCAGACATGAGTCACAGCACAGCTCTTGAGTCTCCACATGACTTCTGTTACAACTGCTAGGGTTTCTAGGCATATAATCTTCTCCGGGTCCTGGTCCTGGGGTTAACAACCTCCTTCCTGGGTCTTCACAGTCTTCACAGGATTGTTGTCACTACTGACTTCTGTTACTAAGTCCGAAATGCACTTCTGGTCACTTGCATGGCACCAATGTAGTGATGTAGTAGTGGATGAATGAATGTAGTTATTATTTAGTTATAATTATTATAGTTGTTCCTGCAGCAATCAATCGATTCTTCCAGGGAATGCATTTATGACTTCCAACACAGAAGAAAGTATACAATACTTGCAACAGATGACAAAATCCAACAAAGTACATATTACATCGATCAGTAGCCTTCAGAGTTCCATTCATCCTAGACTATATCTAGACTTGTGCCCTCATCTCTTGATGGACAAAGAAAGAACGAATGCCAGCTTGAATTCTTGCCTTGAAATACTAGTCTGAAACCTGGGGAGGGGAAGGTTTCTCCTAACCTTACATGTTCGTTTAGATTAACAGGCCATTCCTTACATACCTATGTAGACTTGAATAAGATTAACATATCAAAAGGTCATCAGCTGTCCCTTCCATATGTTAAATTGAATTGGCTTTGACAACTCAACCATTATCAAATGAATTATGGCCTGGTCAATGTGGTACTGTATGTGTACATATATATAATAGTATAATATCCTGCATAAATTGGCCAACATATTACAACACTGTGAAGTAATAAATGAGAAGTGGTTGGTTATACATAGAATAATAGGATACCGTACAATTAAAAAGGTGTATGGTTATATTCTTGTTGCTATTATGATACACGGAGGGTGTATTAGGCCATAAGTGAGTGAGTGGGTATGGTATGGGCTATTTTTGCCTATACTATATAGCAGAATGATGGATGATTGGATATGTGAGGTGTTGTTGGGATATAGTGGGAATGGGATGTCCTGATGTTGGTGCGTGGCAGGTGGATTTGGAGGGGGAAGGTTAAGGTCATAAGATGGAATGGATTTCCAAACCCTCATTCATACCTCCAGGCGACATAGTATCAAGGGTATATATCCCGAAAGTCTCCCTTTCACAGAGGCGTTTAAAGTGCTCTGCTTGGGGGAGATTCCTGGAGATTGATTCCAAAACCCAAACATGGAGCCCTGCAGTGGATTGTTGGTGAAATTTTTTGAAGTACCTGGTAATGCTGAATTTGCCTATTCCTTCTTCCACTGCCCGCCTGTGTTCGCCAAATCTTTTGTGTAGAGTCCTAATGGTATGGCCCACATAGAAGAGACCACATTGGGAGGAAAGGCAGTATACCACAAATGCTGTTGAGTAGGTGTAGAAGTCCTCTAATACATAGGTTTCCCCCTTGGTGGTAAATTGCTTCAGCCCGTATTAGACATATTTACAAGTAAGGTAATTGTATTTTCGTCATTGGTACATGCCCTTTAGGTTGGAAAATGTCTGGTAAGGATCGGTTGAAGTGATTTCTGGTTTGATTTTGCTGGGGGCAATCTTGCTCTTGATGTTGCGAGCTCTTCTGTATGTAATTTTTGGAACGTCTGTGATGGATTTTCGGGGAGGATTCTCCAGTGCTTTCCAGAAGATTTGTTCCATCTTTTTGTGTTGAGTATGGAACTGTGTGACACACCTCACAGTTTGGGGTTGGGTGTTACTTGGATTGCTGGAGCTGGGATATTCTGTCAAGAAGGAGGAGAAGGCCTCTTGTATCAGGGGAGATGGGTATCCTTTTTCTTGGAATTTTTTCTGAAGTAGGTGTCCCTGGGATGTGTAGTCTTCGTCGCGTGTACACTAGCTTTTAGGGATCTTTGAGATCCATCTGGGGTGGTGGCAACTTGTGAAATGGAGGAAGGAATTTTCTGCAGTGGGCTTGATGTCATTTTTGGCATATATGCTGTCGTAAGTGTGGCATAATTCCAAATCAAGGAAGGCCAGCTTGTCAGTATCGCACACTGCGGTTAAGGATAAACCAAGGGAATTTAGGTTGCAATAGGAGACTAAATCGTCTACCAGTGTGCGAGGGCCTTCCCAGATCACCATAATATCGTCGATATATCGACCGAAGAAACTTATGTTCTTAAAGAAAGGATTGTGGTTCCAGATGTACTGGTGTTCCCACAGGCCCATGGCCAGGTAGGCATAGCTGGGGGCAAAATTTTCCCTCATGGCCATGCCTTGTACTTGCAGGTAGTAATAGCCATCAAACAGGAAGTAATTGTGGGTAAGACAGAAGTTGGTGGCATGCAGTATGAACTGAGCCTGTCTGTGGTTGATGAGTGGATCTTGAGTAAGGAAATGTTGACTGCCTGAAGTCCAACTTTGTGAGGTAAGGAGGTGTAGAGTCAGTTGACATCCAGGGATAACCATAAATAGCAGGGTTCCCAGGTGTAAGCTTTCAGAGTATCCAAGAGATGTATGCCATCCCGTATGTAGGCTGGTAGATTTTGGGCAAAGGGTTGAGGAAAGTGGTCAATGTACATAGAGAAGAAGCTGGTTACACTTTCCATTGCTGCCACAATGGGGCATCCAGGGGGATTGTCCAAGCTCTTATGGATTTTTGGTAGATGATAGAAGTATGGAGTACAGTATTATTCTCTGTTGAAGAATGAGGCTTCTGTTTTGCTGATGATGCCATCTTTCAGGGCGGCTACGATCAATGATTTGGCTTCTTTGCTAAATTCTGGTAGTGGGTCATCCCCTAATCAGCTTTAGGTTTTGTGGTCTGATAGTAATCCTATAGGATTGTAGAGGTTTTCATCTCGGTCTTGTATTACTATTCCTCCACCCTTGTCCGCTGGTTTTATTATGATATTGGAGTTCTGTGAGAGCTTATTAAGGGCTGTTTTTTTCATATACTTAATTTCAATTTCTATTTATGTATTATATATATTTTTATTTTTATTTTTTTTTATCATATTTAATGTTTTTCATAATTTATTTATCATTCATTATTTACCAATTATTATTCATGAATTTTTAATTTCCAACATGGCTTACTCACCTCCAGTTCACCCACATATACATGCCTCTTCAAACTATATCCAATACTTTTTTATTTCCCAAACATTCCCAAACATTTTTTTATATATCTTTCATATATTTCTTTATATAGATTATAGATATGGATTTTATATAGATTTTATTTAGATCATATATGGATCAGATCATTATAGATTATATATATACTGTATATATATATGGATTTTACATAGATTATATATTGCTATTCTGTGTAGTATACATGCACAATGCACTTTGCTTTCCATATAGCCCTGTGGCTGGCTCGAGCTGTGCTGTGGTGGCTGGGGTAGGCGGCGCGCTGAGACTTACTATCTGCCGGCCCTGTCCCCCCTCCCCTCCTACTTAACTGCAGCCCTGACAGTCACTCGGGAGGCCTGACAAAGGAGCATGGATGCTCCTAACATGCGCCATCTGCCATCTGGAGGTCATGCCCACCACTGGCTTTCCTTCATACAGGAGACGCATGGCTTCATCTCTCGCCCACCACCCCGGAGCTCTGGATACCGTGGATGCTGGCCACGTGAGTTGCCGTGGACCCCAGCTATCCATCCAGATGGAACCAGAGATGTGACCACTATTCATGCCTGTTTTTATCCACTATCCTGTGAGTGCAACCCACTAATAAATGTCATTGCCTTTTAACTAACTGCTACACTCAGACGGCGCCACTTGTCTTTTACCCGCAGAGCTCCGTATTGCTCCATCAAGCAGGCTGCCTGTCTGTGCCTTACAGCTTCACTGGACACAGCCTTGTGCTGACCACATTCCCCCTCTCCTGTGCCACAGAAAAGCAACTTACCTACGAAGCGCTTACATACCTATACCACATATCCTGGATCCATGGGAGAGTGATTCCAGGACCTACCTGGTAGATTCAAATAGGGAAATAAGTCAAATGTATATAGGAATGGTTCTATATGGATCATATGTAAGCTGGCACATAGCAAATGTATAAATCAAAATAGCTTGTGAGCCAGGGTCCAGTTTTGAATACCCAGAAGGGAGGAAAGACACACAGAGTTCAGAGATTGCAGCGTATGATGTTAACTTGAAAGTTCCAACAACATGTTCCAACCGAACTGATAATAACACACACAGTGAACTATGCATCCCTTACAGAGAGTGACACTTGAATACTGACAGCTCCTGGCAGAGGAGGCAACTTGCAGACAGTAAGGCAACAAAGAGTTGTACAGAAAGGCTTGACACTGATGGACTGGTGACCAGTTCCTATTCTGTCCTTCCTATACTGGAACCTCGCTCTAAACCAGGCATACTCTCCCTGATCAGCGGATGCCTGTCCGTCCTAACCACATGTACAATGCTCTCCAACTGAAGTTAGCCAGTGCTCTTTATAAGCACTGTCCTCACCAAAGATGGCCGCAAGCAACATCCAACCAGACAGCAGCCCACCTGATGGCATCTATGGAGGCCTCAGAGGAATGTGAGTTCCTCCTGTCTCCCACTCCCACTGTCTTCATGGCAGCTGCTGGCAGTGCCACCTGTGCAAGGAGGTTAAACTACACTTGCCTACAAGCTGTTTTTTTTATTGTACTTATTGTACTAATGAAGCTAGTATACTTTTAAATACAAGGATGGTGTCATATGAATAATTATGTACCTCATGAAAATATGGATCCTTAGTTTGCACAAATTGCAACACATG
The DNA here is from genome assembly GCA_018402905.1 of Glandirana rugosa. Lineage (NCBI taxonomy): Eukaryota > Metazoa > Chordata > Amphibia > Anura > Ranidae > Glandirana > Glandirana rugosa. The sequence continues at coordinate 43,913 of BLSH010105798.1, read as the reverse complement.
TTCAAGCTTGAGAACTTTGTAAAAGTGTCCTCTCACTATAATCCCTGTGTAGGCTGCCATTACTACAAATTCTAGGGGGGAATCCATAGTGGAGAAGGATCTGGGGGTTTTGGTAGATCATAAGCTTAATAATGGCATGCAATGCCAAGCTGCAGTTTCCAAAGTGAGCAAAATCCTTTCTTGTATTAAGAGAGGTGTGGACTCCAGAGAGAGAGAGAGAGACATAATTTTGCCTCTGTACAAATCATTAGTAAGACCTCATTTGGAATATGCAGTTCAGTTTTGGGCACCAGTTCTCAAAAAGGATATCAGGGAACTGGAGAAAGTGCAGAGAAGGGCAACCAAACTGATAAGAGGCATGGAGGAGCTTAGCTATGAGGAAAGATTAGATGAACTGAATTTATTCTCTCTTTAGAAGTGGAAATTAAGGGGGGATATGATCAACATATACAAATACATAACTGCTCCATATAGTGAACGTGGTGTTGAATTAATCACTTTAAGGTCATCACAGTGGACAAGGGGGCACTTTTTACATCTAGAGGAAAAAAGATTTCATCTCCAAATACTAAAAGGTTTCTTCGCAGTTAGAGCTGTGAAAATGTGGAAATGACTCCCTCCAGAGGTAGTTCTGGCCAGCTCAGTAGATTGCTGTAAAAACTGCCTGAATTGTTTCCTAAATGTAAATAACATAACTGGCTACTAACATTTATAGGTAAAGTTGATCCAGGGAAAATCCGATTGCCTCTCGGGGGATCAGGAAGGACGTTTTTCCCCCACTATAGCAAATCGGATCATGCTTTGCTGGGGTTTTTTGCCTTCCTCTAGATTAACTGTGGGTTAACGATTGTGTATATAGGATTGTATGGTTATATATATTTTTTCTTTTTTTATTGGTTGAACTAGATGGACTGTACTGCTTGGACCTTGAAGAAGGGGATGTACCCCAAAAGCTTGTCCTGAAAAATTGTATGTTAGAGCAAATAAAAAAAGTATCACGGACAGTACTCAATTTTCTCTGGCACAATTGCACTAATACAGCTACAATCACCTCAAGCATTGACTGTAAGAATACACATTACACATTTAATTGGAACTGGCAATGCATACATTACAGTTATGCATCACACTACAATGTTTACAAAAAGTCTTTCTTTCTGCACTTAGCATCTGCAAAATTTTTAACTAACTCATCAAACTGTTAGTTTGGGAGAGCACGCTGATGTCACCGCTTTCTTCTTAATACCCGAGAGACGGGATTTTAAAGTCATCCGGCTATTGTTTTATGCAAGCTTTTACCAACTTTATTGTAAGTACATTACTCAATAAACTGTGCCTGATAGTACTACACTATTGTGAGATTTATGTCCTTATGTGGATGCTGGATGGTATATTTGAAACTCCTCTGGACTAGAGTTGAGCGAACCCGAATTGTAAATTTCGGGTTCGTACCGAACTTTAGGGTGTCCGTGTCCCAAACCCAAACCCGGACATTTGAGAAAAAGTCCGGGTTCGGGTATTTTTTCGCGCCTGTTGAATAGCTGCAGGGCAGCCAATCAACAAGTGTTTCACTTGTTTGCCCTTAGAAGCCATCACAGGCATGCCTACTAATGGCATGGCTGTGATTGGCCAGTGCATCATGTGACCCAGCTTCTATATAAGCTGGAGTCACGTAGTGCTGCATGTCACATCGTCTCATACTAGTATAGGGACAGGATGCTGCTGCTGCTGCTGTGAGGGATAGATTAGCTTTAGAAAATCTGTTAAAAACAGCGATTTATTGGTGGGTGGGTGCTAGAGGAGATTTTTGTTTGCTAGAGTACATTTTGTTTGCTAAGCAAAGTGCCTCATATAAAACCTAAGCAATTTTTCTGTTTGTTAGGTGGGCGTTTGCAGCCATTTTTGCAAGTGCAGTGCACTTGCAACTGCTTCTGTGTCAGGAACACTACTTTAATCGTGATCTGTTAGTTCAGTTGGTAACATTTTAGCATATTTAAATACTGCTTTTACATTGCAGTTAAACTAATTAAAAACTTTTTTTTTTCTTTTTTTGTGTGCAAAATATTACATTTGCGGCCAGCGGGGATTTCTTGCACAAAAATAAAAAGTGCGTCTACATTGCTGGTTTAAAAAAAAAAGAATAATAAATAGTGCTACATAGTACATTTGCACCTTGCTGTGCATCTCTTGCACAAAATTAAAAAGTGCGTCAACATTGCTGGTTTAAAAAATAAATATAAAATAGTGCTACATAGTACATTTGCACCTTGCTGTGCATTTCTTGCACAAAATTAAAAAGTGCGTCTACATTGCTGGTTTAAAAAAAAAGGATAATAAATAGTGCTACATAGTACATTTGCGTTATCACAGACAAGCGCAGCCGCCTGTCCACAGCCAATGTGGACAAGCTAACGTTTATTAAAATGAACCAGGCATGGATCCCACAAGACTTGTCTGTACCTTGTGCAGAATAAGAAAAAAAAAATTTGGTCGTTACATCTGCGTGAAAAATAAAAACACGTTCTTTAGGGGCGACCGGC
>BLSH010105798.1:21404-32335 GCA_018402905.1 Glandirana rugosa | reverse complement strand
GACTAGACAGCAGGCTAGAATGTGTAACTGCAAGCAGAGAAAATCTTGGCTCCCCCCCAGGCAGAGACCAAATGGACTAGGCAGTTTAAGGTCTGCACATTCAGACGTCCCTAATAGCTCCTATATTTAGAATGGAATGTTGGAAAGCAGCCAATGATGGTGGAGAATTCATTTTACTGTGTTCTAGATAGGGTTTTTTAGTGAGATTTGGGACGTCTGCCCTGTTACTATGCAGATTACACTTCTCTTTCTTATCTTATCTGTCTATTCCAGCAATTAGCAACAGAAGCACAGCTAGAGAGAGATTCCAAAGGTTTTTTTTCTTTCTAGTTTCTATCTAGCTGTGCTGGCTGTTGGTTAATAATTATAGTTCATTTTTATTTTTATTTCTTACTTATTTTTTTGGTGGGGCGTAGCCCCCCAGCCCGTATGGACGAGCCTCCACTGCTGTCACTTACTATTACTGTCACAAGGGATGTTTATATTCCTTGTGACAGCAATAAAAGTGATCAGATTTTTTTTAATAAAGGAACATTGCTGAAAAAATGAAATAAAATAAAATAAATAAATAAAAAAAGTCTTAAAGCGCCCCCATCCCTGCTAGCTTGCTCAGCAAAGAAAACGCATAGGTAAGTTGTGCCTGCAAATGTAAACGGTGCTCAAATCACACATGTGAGGTATCGCCGCGATCGTCAGAGCGAGAGCAATAATTTTAGCAAAAGACCTCCTCTGTAACTCTAACCTGGTAACCATTAAACATTTTTAAATCATCGCCTATGGATTTTTTTTTATGTTTCAAAAGTTTTATTGTTATTTCAAATGCAAGAATACATCAGCATGAGGTATAACTCATAGGGTATATGGGAGAACAATCGTTACAGGTGTGCAAGAAAAGGGGCATAACATTAACACAAAAATCAAAGAGAAAATTCTTAAAAGGGGAGCACGCATATAGTTATTGTAAGAGCGTTTGCAGGATTACAGTAGGTAGGTCTTGGGAAGTGCTGGGATTAGGTTAGTGTAGATGATTTTATCTAGCATAGATAAGCAACAGAATAATAGAGCTGTGAGATAAATTCACTAAGCCCTCAGGGCCCGTTATGTTAGGAGGTCTTATTACGAGAAGGGCGAAACGACGCCCCTAGGAGGAGCCCGGTTGGGGGAGCCCCAGAAGGGAAACATTTGCGGGGTGCGGCCTCCCCTTCCCGGAAGCCCCCCTCCACCCCAATGGGATCAAACCTGTGGAGAGGGGGGGTATTCCGGGTCCGGGGAGCCGCTTTAAATTCAATCCCGTATTGGGAAGTCTCCCGAGGCCTACTGTGATGCTTCCAGGGGGGTAAGGCCCTCAAGCCTCAAGTCGGGGTCTGCTAGTCCCCCCACATTTGAGGGTCCCCTTGTTAAGAGATAACATTGTCAAACCAAAATAACCATCAGAAAATTCTGATTCAGAGGGTGGAGAGGGAAAAAGAGGGGTAACAGCGAAGAGGAGGGGAATGGAAAGAAGTGAGGATAGTGTATAGTGAACCCTTGGATCTCATTGGGTGCCCAGGTTGTGCCCCGGGTAAAGAGGAACTTTCGTATATATTGCCCAGGGTTCCCAGATTGTTTCAAGCTTATCTTCTTTGTCTAGCAATTTGGCCACTATGAGTTCCTGGGCCATGATCCAAGAGATCTTTCTTCTCGCTGTGGGAAGAGAAACCCTGGGGCTTTTCCAGGCCCTAGCCAGGGAGATCTTGGCCCCTAGTAGCATAAAGTTGAGGAGGCTTTGCTTATATTTAGGGAGACCTGCTACTCCTTGGAGAAGGAGAGCGACTTCAGGGGAGGGTGGGATACATTGTCCTAATACTGTTTTGGCCATGCAGAAGAATCGCTTCCAAAAGGTTCTGATGCGTGGACAAGTCCACCAAATATGAGACATGGTGCCCAAGAGCCCACATCCCCGGAAACATAAGGGAGAAGAGGTAGGGTATATTTGGGCCAACCTGGCTGGTGTATAGTACCATCTCATCAGAACCTTGGAGTTGGCCTCTATTAATGTGATATTCATAAGGCCTGTCTGTGCTTTCTGAGCTGCGGTAAACCAGGACCTTGGTTGTAGATGTAAATTTAGTTCTTTTTCCCAGGCCTCTGCGTAGGTTGGTTTGTCTGTTTTCTGGGCCAAAATAGAGTATATTATGGAGATACCTCCTCTCTGGGCTGGAGTCTCTGCACACCAAGCCTCGTAATCAGTCGGACTTGGATTTATATCCCTGTTCTTCCATAGCCTATGTAGGAAGTGGGAGATTTGTGTAAATCTGAAATGTTCTTCTGGGGGCATGTCAAGCTTGGATATGCAATAAGCTTTAGATATTGGGCCATGTCTTGTAAAAAAGTGTCCTATCCTAAATAGGCCTTTATTGATCCACCACTTGAAGGCTTGTATGTTAAGTCCAGGGGGGAATTCAGGGTTGTTAAATATATGGGACTACTGAATGCGAGAGGGTTGGGGCCAGGATCGGTGGACGTGCAGTGGGATGACTCCATAATAAGAAATCAATTGTGTGCTTGGGGGTTGCCTGTCGTTCCATAGCTACCCAATCTGGCTTAGGGCTTCTGTAGTATATAACCGAAAGCTGCGCCAGCTGTGCTGCCTGGTAGTAGGTCCATAGACAGGGTAAACCCAGACCTCCCTGTTTCCTTAATCGGGTAAGTGTTTCTCTACGGCATCTCTATCCCTTTTTCCCCTCAGACAAAGGCGATAATCTAGGATTGAACCTTAAGAATTTGGGCCCTATTCAGTGGGATTGGGAGAGACCTAAATAGGTAAAGAATGCGTGGTAATATGTTCATTTTAATCAAATTGATATTCCCTATCCAGGACAGGCCGGCCGATGACCATGTTCGTAGATCTGATGTGATAGTTTTAATTAGGGGAGGGTAATTTACCCTATATAATTTTTCAATTGAATTGGTTAGATGTATGCCTAGGTACGGAAGGGTCTGAGAGGCCCAAGTGAAGGGGAAGTGTGCTTTCAGTTGTTCTAGTGTTGCCGTTGGGACAGAGATATTAAGGGCAAGTGATTTTGCATTGATTACTGTGAGACCTGAAATCCCGCCAAACTCTTTTAGGAGCTTGAGGACATTTGGTATTGTGATTAGAGGATTTGTTATGAATAGAAGGAGGTCGTCTGCGAAGAGAGCGCATCTATGTTCTTGTGGTCCGCACTTTACTCCTCCAATATCCGGATGCATTCTAAATCGCTATCGCAAGGGTCTCTATTGCTATCGCAAAGATTATCGGAGACAGAGGGCAACCCTGTCTTGTGCCTTGCGTAACAGGGAAAGATTCAGAGTATTGACCCAATAGTCGGACTTGTGCGTTGAGGTTAGTATACAAAGCGGTCAAGGAGGTAATAAAGTGCGGACCAAATCCCCATCTGCGAAGTACTTCAAAAAGGTATGGCCATGAAACATTATCAAAGGCCTTGTGGAGGTCTATGGAGAGTAAGAACCCTTCCTGTGGGGGGCCCCGATCCCAACGTGAGTTCAATAGGGAAATTATATTAATAGCTCTTCTCACCTGGTCTGGGCCCTGTCTCCCTGGAATGAACCCCACCTGGTCTTTGTGAACTTATTGTGAGATGAAACGCGATAGTCTCTGTGCTAAAATTTTTGTCAGTATCTTAATATCATTGTTTATTAGAGAGATTGGGCGGTAGTTTGAGATGTCACTATGATCTTTACCCGGCTTGGGGATTACTGAGATGAACGCCGCGTTCAATTCTTTGTCTAGAGGGTTGCCCTCCCAGGTATTGTTGTAAAAGCGAGCTAGGTAAGGGGCGACTGATGGGCCGAACTTTTTATAAAAAATTGCCGAGAAGCCATCCGGGCCCGGGGCTGATCCTGATTTGGCGGTTTTTATTGCTTACAGAATTTCAGGAATGTTGAAGGGGGCGTCAAGTGCGCTTCTATGTTCTTGTGACAGTTCTGGAAGGGGGAGATCATGTAGGAAGTTATTCAATTTGTCTGGGGAGGAGGCGTTTATTTTTACCTTGTAGAGAGATTAGTGGAATTCCCTCATGATTTTGTCTGGAGTTTGCGTAAGGTTTCCTGCTTTGGTGCGTATTTTCGGGAAAAATTGAGGTCTGTGTTTAGGTGAGAGCGTTCTGGCTAACCTGGAGCCTATTCTGTCTTTATGCATGTAGAACTTGGCCCCCGCCCATCGTAGATACTTTTCCGCGCTGGTCGTGAGGGCGAGATTGAGGGCAGTTTTGGCAGTATCTAAGTGAGCTAGTGTTTCTGGTGTTTGTCGGAGTTTGTGGAACTTACTAGCCTGGTGGAAATTTTCGGTTAGTGTTTGAATGTTAGCGTTATGTTCTTTTCTCAATTTTGCGCAATTCTTAACCTTAACATGTTTGATAACTATGTACTCGGCGTAACATCCTCTTTCACAATATACAAAAAAATGGGGCTAACTTTACTGTTTTATTATGTATTTTAAAAATGTATTTTTTCCAAAAAAATTGCGCTTGAAAGACCGCTGCACAAATACCATGTGACATAAAATATTGCAATAACCGCCATTTTATTCTACAGAGTCTTTGCTAAAATATATATATAATGTTTGGGGGTTCTAAGCAATTTTCTAACAAAAAATACTGATTTTAACTTGTAAACAACAAGTGTAAAAAAGTGCTCCGGGGCTGAAGTGGTTAAGCGTAAAAGTGACTGGCGCTCAACTTTCTTTCTTGTTCATCACCCACCATGCCCAGCACCCTGCACCCTGAGAAGTTATGTCAGCCCTCTCTACCTCTGGTAGCCACCACCGGGCTCCCGGAAAATTGGGGTACATGCCACACTTACAAAGAGAACAGTGCATTTGCCTTCAGCCAATCAATGGGTCTCATGGGCGGAATACTCACTCAGTCACTATGAGATTAATTTTCTGTATTCTGCAAAAAGCTGGTTGATCCTGCTGCTATCTATCTCCCCCTCCTGTCCATGTCCCCACTGTAATTGTAGATTTTGCAGAGCAGTGTTGGCATCTAGTGCACATGCTCAGTTTTCAGTGTATTTCCTTCCATGAGCATTTCCTCCCAATCACATCTGAGTAGCCCATGCGACTATTGAGACACACATGTGGGCATATACACAGTGGTAAATGACAGCCCACTCCCTCCCTCCTCCTCAATGCCCATTAACCAGTTAAGCATGATGGGGGCTAGATATTGCATCTTTATTGATGGAGGCTTGTTATGGAGGCCTCACTTCCTTGTTGTACACAGGCTGGAGAGGCTTGTTATTGCCAACAAATAATAAAAATGTAATTTCAAATATATATATATATATATATATATATATACTGTATATATATAACAATTTATAACCGTTTTTTAATATTAATTATTTATTTTTACTCCGTATCCCAAAGGCTGTTTTTTTATTTATTTTATTTTGAACATGTGATCAGGAGTAGAGGACTAGAAGCTCCTCCTGCCACTGTTTCCCCGCAGACGGGCTTGGAATGAGCTGGGTTATTTGACAGCAGAATATTGATTAGGAAAAAGGTACCTGAATGTTTTTTTTATTTTTAAAATAATTACAGTGCCATCATCCACAAACAGAAAGAGAAGGGATAATGTAAATTTAACAGTGTGTGTTTAGTATAACTTTAAATGTAATTTCTTAGCTATACATGGGGCTGCTGCTTCTAGCAGTTTGAGATCTCCAGTAAGCACATGAATGCATTGCAGCATTGATCACCCCACAGGAACTGCAGTTACAGAGGTCAGCGAGAGCTTGTTTTACTGCTTGCTAAGTATATGTAAATACTTTAATGTCCATAGTCTGGGCAGAGGTACAGTTTACAAGAGCTAATTAATTTCTTAGTAGCGTTATTATTTAAAATAACATATAAATTAAAATGTAATGAAAACATAGTTTTTAAACGGTTGCACTTGACCTTTCCAGCAAATATGTTAATTAAAGCCCCCAACCATAGGTGTGCGCAACCTATTGCATTAGGGTGTGCACCCCAAAGCTCAAAAACACATGCCTTTCTCTGCAGCCTCACTACACGGGACAGGGAATGAAAAGGAAGTACTCTGCACTGAGCGGCTTTCTGTTCATTCACAAACTGAAGCATAGTAAACTATGCTTCAATTATAAATGAACACAGTGAAGGCACCAGTAAATGACATAATTACTAGCTCCTCCCCCTGCTCTCCATCCCAGGGAAAGAAGAGAGGAGGGAAGCCAGCAGCGCTGCGGAGCAGGGAGCCAGTAGGGGGAGTTGGCACTGCACATAGTGATTAGGGTGTGCAAACAACCACCTATCCACCCCCCTCCCCGAGCGGCACCTGCGGCATCAGTGGCAATCCTCTCACCCGAGGGGGCACCCACCCTCCCGCTGTTTGCTGGTAGTTCCGGCACTTACCCCATCGTGGCGCAGTGCAGGCAGCGGCTCAGTGGGCAGCATGGTGCAGCGGCTTTGAGTCCTCTACATGGCGGCCAGGTAGCGTAGTGCAGGGGCTCTGAGTCCTCTCCATGACAGCTTCCAGCTCCCCCCCCACCTAGGCGTCCATTAGAATCGCCTGTCCTTTCAGCCAGTCTGGTGATGGGTATCAGACCCGCTTCCCAATTGTCTGTTGCAACATACCTGGGTGGGCTCCAGACGCAATGCTCTGTGCCCCAAGCCCTCCCTATTTTGAAGCCTATTAGAGCCCCCCCGTCTATCCCTAGAATTGTAATTCATGCACCCGGCGTCCTGAAAGGGGCCGGGCGCATGGATAGGGGCAGCGGTGGTAGGGACAGGGGGGCGGGCCCGTATGCCCAAAATGCATGGGCCACCCCTGGCTTACTGCACTACCAAAAGATCCTAGAAGGGATGGGAGCCCAATCAGGGACTATAGCTTCAAGAACACAAGTAAATTGAATATTTCTTATATATGAGGAACCAATTTAAAAATCAAAAATGAAAGCTGTGTAATCAGCCTGTAGCAATACTGAATATTGTAAGAGGGGTCAAGAAGAGAAGGGATATGCACAATATATTCAAATTAGACAGTATAAACAAAAAATCCACTCCAGCCCCAATTGTTATTCACTGACATAAATAGATCTAATTGCTGCAAAAACTTTTTCTGTCTTAAAACAAGGAATACATCTTCACTTATCCAGCTGTCTGTCTGTCGAACTATATATTGTTTGGCCGGTGTAGCATTGCTTGCTTTGACTCTGGATAAATGGCTTTAACCACTGCCAGCTGATTTGCAGTACAGCAGTAAAATGTAGTTACATAGCCGCACAGTGTAAAGGAAAAAAACAATATTGATTTTACTTCTAACTAAAAGCATTAGGGTGTTTTTCTTTATAATGCTCGCCCACCAACGGGTTGTCAGATTACATCAGATTGCATTATGTCTGAAATAGGATATCAGAGACGGTGTATTTAAATAAATTGTGGAAATGTTCACTTCAGTTATCCAATCATGTTCAGATAAACAGGAATTTGTTTATCGCATGTTTGGATAATTGGATTTTTAACTTTCACAACTCCTTTAGTAACTCAGCCTTGCTGCCTTATTGTATTTTGTAGCAATATGCAGACTAATGCTCAACCTCAAAATGGACCTTCACCTGAAGATACAACTTCAGTCTGCTTTCCCCCAATTGCATCCTCTTGGGAATGACACACATCCAAGGAGGCTGTAGGACCAGTTGCACTGCAGGCCATGTCTTGCACATGCACAGTAGAGAGCCATCAGGAAGTGACAACTGGCTCCCGAAACCAAGCTAGTGGCATGAAGGAATGGGCACCCTGAGAAGCATTGGCTGGGTAGAGGATATTGACCAACTCCATGAGCTGGTAAGTATCTGTTTCTCAAAAGTCAGCAGCTACAGTATTTGTAGCTGCTGACGTTAATTTTCCAATTCCACACTGAAGTTCCTCTTTAAGGACCCATATGTTCTGGTGTATTGGCAGCTCATTCATTTGAATGGGTTGCCTTATTGCATTAACACACATGCAGTACTGCACCACCATAATTTAAAGTGTTACTAAACCCACAACAGTAAAATCAGTTTGTATATGCAGAATAGCATGCTTGTTATACTCACTGTGGAACCTAAGGGGTTAATCTTCTGCATTGTGTAAAAAGGCTTTTTGATTCTGTCTTCTCTGATCCTCCCCTTCGTTTACTATTCCCAATCCATCTCTTGATAGAACAGAGCCTTGGGGGCACTCTGAAAATGCTCAGTTTGGTGTGTATTGCTAGAGATTTTTTTTTACCTGGGAGGGTGTAGTATGTGATCAGCACAGGGCCAATCGGCACTGTCCAGACAGAGGCTCAGCCTCATAGGACAGTCAGAAGAGAATGGAAACTCCTCCTACAAGCTTTACTCAGGCACTGATATAAGTCAAAAGTAGGGTTGCCACCCATACAGGATTCACCCAGACAGTTCGGGTTTGGAATTGTGTGTCCGGGTTTCAGACCTCCGGAAGCCAAGACACATTATTGAGAATGGACTGCAGTTCCCCAAATAACTGAGTACCACACCCACCAAGTACATAGATGTGCACACAGGCCACACCCCCATACAGGAGAGGAGAGAGGGCTTAATTTCCTCTTGCTACTCCTACCCCTCTGCCTGCCCACCCACATGCCAATTTCTGGCATTCAATGCTTGGAGAAAGGATGCGTGGCCTGGAAATTTGAAGCTCAGCAGCCGACATGTACATCATGGATGAAAGGTGTCAATGTTTGAGCCTCCATCCTCAGGTGGGTGAGCTCACCATTCAATGTCTGAAGTCTCCCCCTTCCTCCCTTTTCTCCCCTGCCTCTGAGAGAGTGTGTACACTAAGATAAGGGAGACTAAGATATAAGGGGTGCCCTGTGGACTCTGCTGTAAGGGGGGCTTTGAGAACCCTGATGTAAGGGGAAATGCTGGGAACTCTAAAGTAAGTGGGAGCTTTGGTGAGTAGAAACCCCCTCATAAATTGCTGTGCACTGCTAAAGTGTTTGGGTTTGGATTGAAGAAAATGTGGCAACCCTAGTCAAAAGACTGCTCTAACTACTGATGAGAAAAGGTGTTTAGCAGTATATTTACTAAAATGATAGCATTTCCATGTTCTGTATACTATGGGAGACCAGATATAGTGAATGCAGGGTGTTTGGATTAGTAACACTTTAACCACTAAATGACAGCGGCAGTCTGGCTCGATAATGCAAACACCGTCACCTGACGGCGGCTGCGAGAGCGAGGAATGTGGGCTCTCACTGTGTAGTGGGGGAGCCAGGGAGCAGGCAGGGTGGACTCGATGTCCGCCAGCCACCCGCGATCGTTCCCCCGCAGTGACAGAATGGGGACCGGTAATGTAAACAAGCGGATCCCCGTTCTGACAGGGGAGAAGGAGTGTGATTGTATGCTCCCTGTATATGGGAGCAGCGATCTCTCTCCTCCCCTAGTCAGCCCAGCCCCCACACAGTTAGAAACACAAAGCAGGGAACACAGTTAACCCTTTGAGCGCCCCCTAGTGTTAACTCCTTCCCTGCCAGTGACATTTACACAGTAATCAGTGCATTTTCATAGCACTGATCACTGTATAAATGCCAATGGTCCCAAAAAAGTGTTAAAAGTGTCCGACATGTCCGCTGCAATGTCGCAGTCCCACTAAAAATCACAGATCGCCGCCATTACTAGTAAAAAATTTGAAAAAAATAAAAACCCCATAAATGAATTCCCATCGTTTGTAAACACAGCAACTTTTGCGCAAACCATTCAATATACTCCTATTGTGATTTTTTCCCCAAAAAATATGAGGAAGAATATGTATTGGCCTAAATTAAGAAATATTGTTTTTTTTTTCAAAATTGTCGCTCTTTTTTTGTTTATAGCGCAAAAAATAAAAACCGCAGAGGTGATCAAATACCACCAAAAGAAAGCTCTATTTGTGGGAAAAAAAGGATGTCAATTTCGTTTGGGTACAGTTTTGTAGGACCGCACAATTGTCAATTAAAGTGATGCAGTGCCAAATCGCAAAAAGTGCTCTGGTCCTAAAGGGGGAAATCCTTTGAAGTGGTTAAAACGTTAAGAGTTATGAGTAGAGTTGAGCGAACCTCTGGAAGTTCGGGTTCTGCTGGTCCGTCCGAACTTCGGGACAAAGTCCGGGTCCGGGTCCGGACGGAACACGAACGATCGCACGGACAACAAACCCCATTGAAATCAATGGGGACCCGAACTTTTAGGCACAAAAATGGCTGTAACAAAGTCCTGGAAAGCCCTAGAGGGCTGCAAAAGGAAGTAAAATGGGGGTAAGGGTAGGGCAAGTGCCCTACAAAAAAATGGGGACAGGGAAATAACTTAATATATTTAAAAAAAAATAAAAACATAAAAAAAGAAAAAATGGAGGTGAATGTGGATCATCTTCAAACTGTGTCTGAAAAGTATTAATTAACGGTAGAAGCCATATAACTGTTATAAAATCATCTTCAAACTAGGGCAAGTGCCCTACAAATAAATGAGGATAGGGAAAATAAATTAAAATCAAGTAAAAAAACGGGAAGGGGGGTGGATATGGAGTAGGAGCCTAGAGGTTGACTAGGCCGTGACCGTGGCAGTGTAGGTGGAAGTGACGGGGGTAGAGGAGTAGGAGGAGGTAGCCAACATGGTTTTTTTTTTTGTATTGAGGCCTATTCAAAAAAAGAAGTATATGAATGGCTGTGTGAGTCCGGTCTAAATGTTTACCGTCCCCCGCAATAGTGTCTGTTCGCCTCGCCAAACAGGTGTAGGTTACACCTGTTCGATTGGAAATAATTTTACTTAGTCCGTACCTAGGGTGTTCTGAACAGACATGGAACACGTCTTATTTGTAAATCTGGCCTGAGTGTGTCGGTAAGTATATGAAGAAAAAAACTTATCCGGAGTTATGTTTTTTTTTTTGGTACAACCGA
>BLSH010105793.1:59798-74963 GCA_018402905.1 Glandirana rugosa | reverse complement strand
CTCCATTTACCAAATGCGCAATACCCCTGTAGGGGTGGGAAGTTTCTGGTAAGTGTGGGCACATCAGGGGGAGCATGAGTGATTTCCACCCCCCATGTCACATTGAATATTGGATAAATCACTTGTAACCACTTCTCCTACACACATCAGAATCTGCACTGAGGAATATAATTGAACTTTACTATTTATATCTCCTGCATTTGTCTTTATATCTACTTTATGGTTTTACAGACTTTTTACGGACTTTTCATATACCACAATCCATTTTTGCAATTTTATTATATTTTGTGGTAGGCAATTCTGTGTATGCTTACATATTATACAGGATTTGTGTACCCTGGTTGTTTATAATTCTGACATTTGTCTTTATATCCACTTTATGGTTTTACAGACTTTTCATAAAAACATTTTCTAGCAATTTCCTTTTGGAAGCTTACATATTATATATGATTTATAGAAGCCTAGAGGTAACCCATGGTGGTAGCAATATAAGCCGAGCACTTTAAATAGAGTGATATTTTTATAGGTTACTGTCCCCCTGCACATTTAGCACTTTAAAGGTAATTGATTGTTTACAATTCATGAGCAAAATTATCTTTTTATATACTTTTTATATGTTGAGCACTTTATGGAATATTTTCAGATTACCGACATATTGCACATTTAACACTTTATAAACAATTTGATGGTTTACATGTAGGATTGAAGAGCACCATACATTTTTTCAACTGGGATAATCACATATTGATTAGTTACCACTAAGACAGTGCCATTCCTGTTTGTTTTTATTTTTATTATTTTTATTACTAATGCAGTAGTAGTTGGTTTTAGAACGATAAACTCTCCCTCAGATCACCAACAGGAACCTTACCCTAATGCAGTAGCAGTTGGTTTTAGAATGATAAACTCTCCCTCAGAGCACCAACAGGAACCTGGCCCTAATGCAGTAGTAGTAGGTTTTAGAACGATAATCTCTCCCTCAGAGCACCAACAGGAACCTGACACTAATGCAGTAGTAGTTGGTTTTAGAACAATAAACTCTCCCTCGGAGCACCAACAGGCACTTGACCCTAATGCAGTAGTAGTTGGTTTTAGAACGATAACTCTCCCTCACAGCACCAACAGGAACTTGGCCCTAATGCAGTAGTAGTTGGTTTTAGAACGAAAAACTCTCCCTCAGAGCACCAACAGGATCCTGGCCCTAATGCAGTAGTAGTTGGTTTTAGAACGATAAACTCTGCCTCGGAGCACCAACAGGAACCTGGCCCAAATGCAGTAGTAGTTGGTTTTAGAACGATAAACTCTCCCTCAGAGCACCAACAGGAACCTGGCCCTAATGCAGTAGTAGTAGGTTTTAGAATAATAATCTCTCCCTCAGAGCACCAACAGGAACCTGACCCTAATGCAGTAGTGGTTGGTTTTAGAACAATAAACTCTCCCTCAGAGCACCAACAGGCACCTGACCCTAATGCAGTAGTAGTTGGTTTTAGAACGATAACTCTCCCTCACAGCACCAACAGGAACCTGGCCCTAATGCAGTAGTAGTTGGTTTTAGAACGATAAACTCTCCCTCAGAGCACAAACAGGATCCTGGCCCTAATGCAGTAGTAGTTGGTTTTAGAATGATAAACTCTGCCTCAGAGCACCAACAGGAACCTGGCCCAAATGCAGTAGTAGTTGGTTTTAGAATGATAAACTCTCCCTCAGAGCACCAACAGGAACCTGGCCCTAATGCCGTAGTAGATGGTTTTAGAATGATAAACTCTCCCTCAGAGCACCAACAGGAACCTGGCCCTAATGCAGTAGTAGTTGGTTTTAGAACGATAAACTCTCCCTCAGAGCACCAACAGGAACCTGGCCCTAATGCAGTAGTAGTTGGTTTTAGAATGATAAACTCTCCCTCAGAGCACCAACAGGAACCTGGCCCTAATGCAGTAGAAGTTGGTTTTAGAACGATAAACTCTCCCTCAGAGCACCAACAGGAACCTGGCTCTAATGCAATAGTAGATGGTTTTAGAATGATAATCTCTACCTCAGAGCATCAACAGGAACCTAGCCCTAATGCAGTAGTATGCAATATAGTCCTTATAACGTCCTGCCTCAGATGACGCCCAATGATGAAACGCGTAAGTCGTGGCCGAACGTAATACGTCACTTCCGGTTGCTGTACCTACTGTGGAACGCAGAACGAACGGAGAGGAAGGAAGGAGACTTTACCTTCCTCAAGCAGGTGTAGCCTGCTAGCTCTGTGCAACTGGAAGACTGTGTCTGCTGCTTTTAAAACTTTATTTTTAATAAACTTACCCTTAATTTGGAAATACTACACTATCGAGGACTCTGTTCTTTCCATATACCGCTTGAATTCCTGGGCTTGCCACGAACGGCCGGAGCAGGTGTTTTGGAGTGGATCCCGTCGTTCGGGAATGAAGGAAGAGCACAGATCCCTGTCCATCCACCGAGGATTAAAGACTCCATTTACCAAATGCGCAATACCCCTGTAGGGGTGGGAAGTTTCTGGTAAGTGTGGGCACATCAGGGGGAGCATGAGTGATTTCCACCCCCCATGTCACATTGAATATTGGATAAATCACTTGTAACCACTTCTCCTACACACATCAGAATCTGCACTGAGGAATATAATTGAACTTTACTATTTATATCTCCTGCATTTGTCTTTATATCTACTTTATGGTTTTACAGACTTTTTACGGACTTTTCATATACCACAATCCATTTTTGCAATTTTATTATATTTTGTGGTAGGCAATTCTGTGTATGCTTACATATTATACAGGATTTGTGTACCCTGGTTGTTTATAATTCTGACATTTGTCTTTATATCCACTTTATGGTTTTACAGACTTTTTACGGACTTTTCACAAAAACATTTTCTAGCAATTTCCTTTTGGAAGCTTACATATTATATATGATTTATAGAAGCCTAGAGGTAACCCATGGTGGTAGCAATATAAGCCGAGCACTTTAAATAGAGTGATATTTTTATAGGTTACTGTCCCACTGCACATTTAGCACTTTAAAGGTAATTGATTGTTTACAATTCATGAGCAAAATTATCTTTTTATATACTTTTTATATGTTGAGCACTTTATGGAATATTTTCAGATTACCGACATATTGCACATTTAACACTTTATAAACAATTTGATGGTTTACATGTAGGATTGAAGAGCACCATACATTTTTTCAACTGGGATAATCACATATTGATTAGTTACCACTAAGACAGTGCCATTCCTGTTTGTTTTTATTTTTATTATTTTTATTACTAATGCAGTAGTAGTTGGTTTTAGAACGATAAACTCTCCCTCAGATCACCAACAGGAACCTTACCCTAATGCAGTAGCAGTTGGTTTTAGAACGATAAACTCTCCCTCAGAGCACCAACAGGAACCTGGCCCTAATGCAGTAGTAGTAGGTTTTAGAACGATAATCTCTCCCTCAGAGCACGAACAGGAACCTGACCCTAATGCAGTAGTAGTTGGTTTTAGAACAATAAACTCTCCCTCGGAGCACCAACAGGCACTTGACCCTAATGCAGTAGTAGTTGGTTTTAGAACGATAACTCTCCCTCACAGCACCAACAGGAACTTGGCCCTAATGCAGTAGTAGTTGGTTTTAGAATGATAAACTCTGCCTCGGAGCACCAACAGGAACCTGGCCCAAATGCAGTAGTAGTTGGTTTTAGAACGATAAACTCTCCCTCAGAGCACCAACAGGAACCTGGCCCTAATGCAGTAGTAGATGGTTTTAGAATAACAATCTCTCCCTCAGAGGACCAACAGGAACCTGACCCTAATGCAGTAGTGGTTGGTTTTAGAACAATAAACTCTCCCTCAGAGCACCAACAGGCACCTGACCCTAATGCAGTAGTAGTTGCTTTTAGAACGATAACTCTCCCTCACAGCACCAACAGGAACCTGGCCCTAATGCAGTAGTAGTTGGTTTTAGAACGATAAACTCTCCCTCAGAGCACAAACAGGATCCTTGCCCTAATGCAGTAGTAGTTGGTTTTAGAACGATAAACTCTGCCTCAGAGCATCAACAGGAACCTGGCCCTAATGCAGTAGTAGTTGGTTTTAGAACGATAAACTCTCCCTCAGAGCACCAACAGGAACCTTGCCTTAATGCAGTAGTAGTTGGTTTTAGAACGATAATCTCTCCCTCAGAGCACCAACAGGAACCTGGCCCTAATGCAGTAGTAGATGGTTTTAAAACGATAAACTCTCCCTCAGAGCACCAACAGGAACCTCTCCCTAATGCAGTAGTAGATGGTTTTAGAACGATAATCTCTCCCTCAGAGCGCCAACAGGAACCTGGCCCTAATGCAGTAGTAGGTGGTTTTAGAACAATAAACTCTCCCTCAGAGCACCAACAGAATCCTGGCCCTAATGCAGTAGTAGATGGTTTTAGAATGATAAACTCTGCCTCAGAGCACCAACAGGAACCTGGCCCAAATGCAGTAGTAGATGGTTTTAGAATGATAAACTCTCCCTCAGAGCACCAACAGGAACCTGACCCTAATGCAGTAGTAGTTGGTTTTAGAATGATAAACTTTCCCTCAGAGCACCAACAGGAACCTGGTCCTAATGCAGTAGTAGTTGGTTTTAGAACGATAAACTCTCCCTCAGAGCACCAACAGGAACCTGGCCTAATGCAGTAGTAGTTGGTTTTAGAACGATAAACTCTCCCTCAGAGCACCAACAGGATCCTGGCCCTAATGCATTTGTAGTTGGTTTTAGAACGATAAACTCTCCCTCAGATCACCAACAGGAACCTGGCCCTAATGCAGTAGTAGTTGGTTTTAGAACGATAAACTCTCCCTCAGAGCACCAACAGGAACCTGGCCCTAATGCACTAGTACTAGGTTTTAGAACGATAATCTCTCCCTCAGAGCACCAACAGGAACTTGACCCTAATGCAGTAGTAGTTGGTTTTAGAACAATAAACTCTCCCTCAGAGCACCAACAGGCACCTGACCCTAATGCAGTAGTAGTTGGTTTTAGAACGATAACTCTCCCTCACAGCACCAACGGGAACCTGGCCCTAATGCAGTAGTAGTTGGTTTTAGAACGATAAACTCTCCCTCAGAGCACCAACAGGAACCTGGCCCTAATCCAGTAGTAGTTGGTTTTAGTCCAATAAACTCTCATTCAGAGCACCAACAGGAACCTGGCCTCAATGCAGTAGTAGTTGGTTTTAGAATGATAATCTCTCCCTCAGAGCACCAATAGGAACCTGGCCCTAATGCAGTAGTAGTTGGTTTTAGAACGATAAACCCTCCCTCCGAGCACCAACAGGAACCTGGCCCTAATGCAGTAGTAGTTGGTTTTAGAACGATAAACTCTCCCTCAGAGCACTAACAGGAACCTGGCCCTAATGCAGTAGTAGTTGGTTTTAGAACGATAATCCCTCCCTCAGAGCACCAACAGGAACCTTTCCCTAATGCACTATAAGGTGGTTCTCAACGCTAATGTCTCCCTCACAGCATAGACAGGAACATCTCCCTAATGCACTATAAGATGGTTCTGAACGCTAATGTCTCCCTTTCAGGACCGCAATGAAGATCTCCCTAATGCAGTCTGAGATGGTTGTGAACGCTAATCTTTCCCTCACAGCAGCGGCATGAAGCTCTCCCTACTCTAGTCTGAGACGATCTGACACACGGCGCTACGTGACTCCAGCCCCATATAGAGGCTGAGTCACATGATGCACTGGCCAATCACAGCCATGCTATTAGTAGGCATGGCTGTGATGGCTTCTAAGGGCAAACTAGTGAAAAGCTTGTTAATTGGCTGCCCAGCAGCCATAGAAAAGGCGCCAAAAATACCCGAATACCGATCCCAGACTTTTTTTTAATGTCCAGGATCGGGTTCGGGGCATGGACACCCCAAAGTCCGGTACGGACCCGAATTTTGCAGTTCGAGTTCGCTCAACTCTAGTCACTATTTGTTGACAGTGGCTGGAACGCTGTTGATTAGCATATTTTACCCTTTTGGGTTGATTTGTTTGATGCTATTTTGGTTTGGATTGATTTTGGTGTTATTAACAATGGCTGCTCTAAGGTTAATTCATTTTTATCTTTTGTTTTTATATTGTTTTTATGTTTGACTTTTTATAAATTTAACTATCTGTTGTTGGATTACTAGAGTATCCAGGCACTGAGGAGTATATTTTTGAAGCACCAGTTTTTTTATACACTAACTTTTATGGTTATCATTCTAACACATAAATATGCTTTGATCTAAACCATTCCATTGCAGCTCTGACTGCATGTTTAGGGTCATTGTCCTGCTGGAAGGCGAACCTCTGCCCCAGTCTCAAGTCTTTTGCTGACTCTAACATGTTTTATTCTACGGTTGCCCTGTATTTGGCTCCATCCATCATCGCATCAATTCTGCTCAGCTTCCCTGTCCCTGCTGAAGAAAAGCATATCCACAGCATGATGCTGCCACCACCATGTTTCACGGCGGGGGTGGTGTGTTCAGGGTGATGTGCAGTGTTAATTTTCCACCATACATAACCTTTTGCTTTTAGGCCAAAAAGTTAAATTTTTGTTTCATCTGACCAGAGCACCTTCTTCCGCATGTTTGCTGTGTCCCCCACATGGCTTCTCGCAAACTGAAAACGGGACTTCTTATGGCTTTCTTTCAATAATGGCTTTCTTCTTGTCACTCTTCCATAAAGGCCTGATTTGTGGCGTGCACGACTAAAAGTTGTCCTGTGGACAGATTCTCTCACCTGAGATGTGGTTCTCCGCAGCTTCACCAGAGTTACCATAAGCCTCTTTGCTGCTTCTAATTAATGCACTCCTTGCCCGGCCTGCCAGTTTATGTGGACTGCCATGTCTTGTTAGGTTTGCAGTTGTGCCATACTCTTTCCATTTTCGGATGATGGATTGAACAGTGCTCCATGAGATGTTCAAAGCTTGGGATATTTTTTTATAACCTAACCCTGCTTTAAACTTCTCCACAACTTTATCCCTGACCTGTCTGGTGTGTTCCTTGGCCTTCATGATGCTGTTTGTTCACTAAGGTTCTCTAACAAACCTCTGAGGGCTTCATAGAACAGCTGTATTTATACTGAGATTAAATTACACACAGGTGGACTCTAATTACTAATTCAGTGATTTCTGAAGGCAATTGGTTCCATTAGATTTTATTTAGGGGTATCAGAGTAAAGTGGGCTGAATACAAATACACACCATGCTTTTCAGATATTTAGTTGTAAAAAATGTAGAAAACCATTTATCATTTTCCTTCCACTTCACAATTATGTGCTGCTTTGTGTTGGTCTATCACATAAAATCCCAATAAAATGCATTTACGTTGTTGGTTGTAACATGACAAAATGTGGAAAAATTCAAGGGGTATGAATACTTTTTCAAGGTCCCATATGCACAGTATCATGACAGCTGGGTCCTCCCCAGCCCCACCCAACAATCTGTCCATCTGATCCATGATATGATGACTAACAGTATGATTTAGCTCTTTCAAAATTAAATTAAATTTAACATAAAAATAATAGCACAGGTTGGGTGCCTCCAACAATTCAAACCAGAACCTGGCATGCAGCTAGTGATGCCAGGAAAGAGAAAGCAGTAAGTGTGCTCATTCCTGCTCATACCAGCTCACATGTGTGTCAATTTTGGGAGAGTAATTTGCAAGGGGTGTTATCTTGCCCACCTCCCTCTTGCAAGGCACCTTATCCCCATGTTGAAGAGACAAGGAGCTCATCATCACATTGTATTCGTCAAAAGGGGCACGAGGGTTTGCAAGAGTGCTTTCGAATATGGAAGCTTTTATAGGTCATATATATATGATATGAGAGGGCTTCTTGATAAACAGCCCTCCATAAGAAATTAGTACCGATTTCCAGAATTAGCTTAATTTAAATGAGCCCACAGGCCTGTTGAAAATGGCTATTAATTGGGGGACCATTCACACCAGTGGACGGGGTGAACGCAGGGCTGCTGATGTGCAGTACATGACACAGTGCCAATGTGCCAATCCTGGTACTTTGCATTATGTACTTTTTTGTTCACATAACTTTATTGACATTCTGTGAGTGGCATTTCAATAAAGTTTTATTCACTGTGACGGTGTTGTGATATGGTATCGTGTTGCAACCCTTAAAAAAAAAGTAGTACATGCAGTCATTTTTTGCAGTACACACTAAAGCAATAGTGTGGTGTAAACTGACATTATTAGAAACAAAGCATTTTGCTTTGTCTATGTGTTGGGATTGTACTGGAAATAAGTGCCTGCACAGCCCCGCTACATATAGTGTAAATGGGAAACACACATAAATACACACCCCTGCAGAACTCCAGCATTAACCAACAGAATGAGCAGCTGTTCCCAATGTTTACTTAATGCACTCCTGCCTCAAATAATGTATTCCTGAAACTACAGGGGTTTAAATACAGTGTAGGGTGTCCTGGATGACATGATGCAATTTACCATATTTGGTCACATTTGGTGAACTTTAATGGAGATCAAGTTTTTGCAAATTTTAAAAAAGATGCACCAGATAGATTTGTTAATACCTAATTAAAGGAAAGCCCAGTCACATGACCTGTTAAAGTAATTTCATAACCTCTACACAGATGATTGAGTGTGCTATATTCTGCCAATGATATAGGAGTTGTGGAACTGCATATGTAAAAACCACTTCCTTTGAAAAAATTCACAAAAAAGACATCCATCAGATACAGCTCTATTTACAAACATTTTGAAGGCCATTTCAGAGTAACTGGAGGTATACCACACATCATCTGTACTTGTATAACATTTACAAATATATTTTACTCACATGCATACTGTCACCACACAGGTAAAAATATTTAGACTTCCTCATTTACAATTAGCTTGTGTCTTGCCACTAGTGTTTTTTTTACTAGCACAGTTTCTCATAGTATTGGCTTTTTTCACAGCGGTCGTCCGCCACTCCTGTGGTAAATCAGGGTCAATGCATAACTTATAGGTGATAATTATATTTCTACTGATGATGAAGAAAAATGTGTAGTTGATAATTAAAGCAGAAAAAACACCACACCAATATCTCAGTACTGTCTATAGGCACAGGACAGCTGTCTTTATGGTGGAGTTATTCCTGCCAGTTCTTATTAATTACTATTTTTACTATTACTTTATATTTAAGTATTCCAAAGATATAGGATGAATGTAGTCAATCATTCCAAAGTCAGGGGAATTATGTAATTTCTTTTTGTAATATTTAGGGGTATATTTTACTCTGTTATTTATAAAGTATATTCTTGGGGAGCAGGGCCATATTATTTCCTCAACTATTCTGAGCTGACACCTCTGCTTTTTTCATTTTCCTCTTGAATGTCTTCTTACAGTAGTTAAATTCTCATGTCAGAGCAATCAATTATAGGCAATTCTACATACAATTTTTCAAAGTAAATTGGTTGTCATAAAGGGTTGTCGTAGGTTAAAAAACACATTCATATATTTATTTTATTATATTTACCATTTCCTTTAAAACAGTGTGGGCATATAAAAAGGAAACTTGACATTATGCCCCAGGCTTTTTTTCACTATCACTATTTATTTTGCTTTGACTTTTGTGGGTGTTTTTTATTATTATTATTTTGCAGGAGAGGAATGCCATTGAAAAAAATCAACCCCCTGCTGCTATCAGATTGTTCCTTTTTCTTTCAATGGATTGGGAAATGAAATTCCATAGTCACACAGCTTTATGGCAGAAGCAAGACTCCTATAAAATGATGTACTTTAGAGTTATTATTGCTTAATCTTTGGTGTCAATTCAAGATTGGGAAAACAGTTAAAAAATTACATTTCGGTCATTCAGCAAGCATTTTGAAACTTTCAAATGATGAATAAAAAGCACTTTATTTCACTGTACATATGGCCCCTGGCCATCAGGAAAAAAATGCTTTAGCAAATGCATTTATAAATGTAACATTTTTTTATATTTAAACACTGTTCGGATTTTGCACATATGCCATCTATATAGCATACTTTGTCTTGCAAACATTTTGTAAGTAAAATATTGAGGGGACAATATAAACGTATTAATCATTAACATCACAAAACATCAAATGATTCACTTAAAGCAGAACTCCGGCCCAAAATGTTTTTTTTTTATTTTATGCAGTGGGACTGTGTCCACACCTTATGGGTTAACTGCTCATTTTCTTCTAGGGGAGAGGACAGCAGAGATATACTTACCTGACTCACCAAACCTCCCCACACAAGACTGATCTCTTTGGCTCTTGCCCCCCTGTAGTCCAGAGGCCTTGAAAATGAGCTGTTCCTTATGTCAGCACACTCAGAGCATGGTCCATAGACAGGAACAGTGCTTAATCATTGGGAAGCCCAGTTTTAAGGAGGATTGGTGGATCAGGTAAGTATAAGCTTTCTCCTCACCCCTAGAAAAAACAAGCAGTTGAACAATACAGTGTGGGTACAGCCCCACTGCATGGTGGAATTTTTTTTTCCTGGAGATGGGCTTTAAAAATGGTATATGTGAGCTGTTTCACTTATTAGAATATTCGTAATTCTGTTCAAACAGTCTGAGAACTGGGCTCTCTACAGAACTGATTGCTTCTTCTCCCTCACTGTTGGAGGCAGACCCCTCGCCTTGGGACTCTGCAGCTCCGCTGCTATACAGTACACAGACACCCTCCTCATTTCTAACAGTGAGCTCAGAAACAGAAAAATGAGCTCAGGAAATTAGTGAGATCACAAAATTCCAGAGACATACTCTGTATATTAATTTTCACAGGCTTAAGGAGGAGATTCTATGAAAAGCTTAGGAGAAGAAATCAATTGATTTTGATGAAGCCAATATTACCTTTCTTCCTGAACAGACATATATGTTCCCTGCTACAGCTAATTCAGGATATGGGTTCTTCATACACCTGGGGTCACCAATTCCATCTACAGGTGAGAAAGGACAATCACAATTTTCATCTGCACCAACAAAACCAGCTGCAGGGCTTGTGCTTCTTCCTGAGTATAGAACCCTGAGGTCCCTGACTGGCTTGCTCTGGCCCTTTCCCACCTGCAGGGCAGCTGATCTGACCCATTACCTCCATGCAGGGAGATATGTTCGACCCACCCTTCCTGCAGACAATAACCTTTATCAGTGTCCCACTTCTGTTTCTCTATTTCAAGAGCTATAAGTTCAGACTGATGTGAATATTGTTTTTTTAGCCTATTTTCTACTAGGGAGGTTAACTCTGAACAGTCTGAGACACACTTCTCCTTTAACATGTTCTTGGTTTATCACTGTACTCCTTCCCCCGGAGTATTCTCTTCTTATTCATAACATTATGAACACTTGTCATTGAGCTTTCTTGAAATATTGTTATGCCATTATTTGCACAGAGTCGCCCTGAAAATGTTCTCATGCATTGGGTCTCATTTACTGTCAATAGGCCCGTTACCATTACAGTTTTCTGAAATCCCTTATGTCCTCGTTTTAGTATATTTGTTAAGTTTGTTTTCTGTTTTTCTTTGGTTTGTTTATATATATATATTAATAGTGGGAGTCGGCCCCCTTTCTAGGGAAGTGGATTTTTTTATGTTACTTGTGGCACTTCTCTCTGTGCAATGTAACTATTCAGGGTTGTATACTTTATTGACCAGTGAGCCAGATCAGGGTCTTATATTTACTGACATCTCCCTACTCCTTATAGCCCAGTTCTGGGTTCTGGTGTCCTGCCTTGTCAATTGCCCTGATTTATGTCACTCTGTTCACCTCTGAACAGAACGTGGCTGATGGCATTAGACCTAACTGGGGCTGTGATGCTGGGAACTCACTGTTCAATGTCCGGTTACAAATGCTGTTGTGCACCTCCTCTGGCTTTATGAGACAGATGGAGCATGGTTGTGTTAGTGTAAGGTTTACAGGTAGATGCCTCTTGATGCTAGTTTACATGTGTTACCGTTGCACCACCAATCCATGCTCTGCTTCCCTTCTAGTGATATGTACTCCTTAGTGGGTTCTATCTTACACAACCTGCCTTTCCACATTTTAGATAATAGGGCCCCATCCGCTGTGGAACCCTTCAGATTATCACCAGAAATGGAGCTTCTCCTAGCCTAATCTGGCTTTCTGGAGTTACCGAACCTAATCTTTTTGAATTCAGGATCAGTTCCTTTTCCGCATGTAGGTTGCTTTGGTCCCTTTCTACTGAGAGGGGAACACCTTTAGAGCTGTTTGTTTTCTACTTTTAGGACATTTTTTCAGGCTCTCATTGTGCTTGTCTTAATTCTGGTTACAATTAGAATTGATCGAACATCTGGAAGTTCGGGTTCTGCAGGTTCGGCCGAACTTTGGGAAAAAGTCTGGGTTCGGGACCGGACTTGACCCGAACTTTGTCCCGCACCATGAACCCCATTGAAATCAATGGGGACCCAAACTTTTAGGCACAAAAATGGGTGTAACAAAGTCCTGGCAAGTCCTAGAGGTCTGCAAAAGGAAGGAAAATGGGGGTAAGAGTCGGACAAGTGCCCTACAAAGAAATGGGGATAGGGAAATAACTTAAAATAATTTTTAAGCTAAAATCACATAAAAAAAATCAAAAATGGAGGTGGATGTGGAGTTGGAGGTTGAGGAGGTGGTGAAAGTGGCGGTGGAGGAGGAGGAGGTAGCCAACACTGTTTTTTTTTATTTTTGTGCAAGAAATGATGATTTAAAATCATCTCCACGTTCTATAGGGAAAGTTTCATCCAGCCGCATAGAGAGCCATATTATTGTTCTAAAATAATCTCCAAGTTCTATAGGGAAAGTTTCATCCAGCCACATAGAGAGCCATATTATTGTTCTAAAATCATCTCCAAGTTCTATAGGGAAAGTTTCATCCAGCCACATAGAGAGCCATATTATTGTTCTAAAATCATTGAAGGACTGCAACATCAGGGGTAAACAGCGCTCGGCTCGCCAGCTTCGTTCTACGCATAGGGAGTCCTGAGAGAACCGCTCCCTTCCAGACACCGCCTTGGAACGCGCAGGCTCTGCCCCTCCCGTTATTCTCCGCTGGGTCATCGCCTCGGGCACGGTATTTCCGGTGGCCGGAGCCTCGCACCGTGCACCTCGCTAGGATGATTGATTGATGCTCGGAGAGCGAAGCGCGGCTTCTTCTTCACCACGACCAGCCCTACCGATGCTGCTGGTATGGGATACCTTTTGCCTTATGTGTGAACCCACCTTGATGTGAGCGAGCTGCTGCTGTGATCCAACTGTATCTGGCTGAGGCTGATTCTATGGGAACGCAGTGGAGCAGTGAGAGAATCCTATTATCATCATAAGCTGGGCTTCCAACATGGTCTGGTAAGCCTCCTCATTATACGGTGGTGGATTCACAGAGTGTGCGGTGCACGGGGTGCTAGATCAACATTGGGAAGTCCTTTATGCCTTATTGAGGACTATTTTTACAAAAATGCTCACCTGGAATGTTATAGGCTAAGTTCACGTTCTGCATAAAAAAAATTACTCTGCAGCCTGTAAGGCATTGCACTTGTGATCAGCAGATCATGGGTGCAATGCCAGGATCCTGCAGACACTCAGTACAGTTACTGAATGGCAGAAAGAATCAATTATAGAGTTGAGCGAACACCTGGATGTTCGGGTTTGGCGGGTCCGGCCGAACTTCGTGAAAAAGTTCGGGTTCGGTACCGAACTTGACCCGAACATTACCCCGGACCTCGAACCCCATTGAAGTCAACGGGGACCCAAACTTTTTGGCACAAAAATGGCTGTAAAAAAGTCCTGGCAAGTGCTAGAGGGCTGCAAAAGGAAGTAAAATGGGGGTAAGAGTAGGACAAGTGCCCTACAAAAAAACAGGGATAGGGAAAATAACTTAAAATCAAATAAAAAAAATAAAAATGGGAAGGGGGGTGGATGTGGAGTAGGAACCTAGAGGTTGACTAGGCCGTGAACCTGACCCCATAGGAGTAGGCGATGATTTTAGAACAATAGCCTGTCCCTTACAGCAACAGCAGGAACCTGACCCTATAGGAGTAGGTGATGATTTTAGAACAATAATCTGTCCCTTACAGCAACAGCAGGAACCTGACCCTATAGGAATAGGTGATGATTTTAGAACAATAATCTGTCCCTTACAGCAACAGCAGGAACCTGACCCTATAGGAGTACGCAATGATTTTAGAACAATAATCTGTCCCTTACAGCAACAGCAGGAACGTGACCCTATAGGAGTAGGCAATGATTTTAGAACAATAATCTGTCCCTTACAGCAACAGCAGGAACCTCTCCTTTTAGAACTAGGCAATGATTT
Source organism: Glandirana rugosa (assembly GCA_018402905.1). Taxonomy (NCBI): domain Eukaryota; kingdom Metazoa; phylum Chordata; class Amphibia; order Anura; family Ranidae; genus Glandirana; species Glandirana rugosa. Next base: position 60,652 of record BLSH010105793.1, on the reverse strand, counting down.
TAGAACAATAATCTGTCCCTTACAGCAAGAGCAGGAACCTGACCCTATAGGAGTAAGCGATGATTTTAGAACAATAATCTATCCCTTACAGCAACAGCAGGAACCTGACCCTATAGGAATATGTGATGATTTTAGAACAATAATCTGTCCCTTACAGCAACAGCAGGAACCTGACCCTATAGGAGTAGGTACCGAACTTGACCCGAACATTACCCCGGACTCCGAACCCCATTGAAGTCAATGGGGACCCAAACTTTTCGGCATAAAAATGGCTGTAAAAAAGTTCTGGCAAGTGCTAGAGGGCTGCAAAAGGAAGTAAAATGGGGGTAAGAGTAGGACAAGTGCCCTACAAAAAAAAGGGGATAGGGAAAATAACTTAAAATCAAATAAAAAAAAACAAAAATGGGAAGGGGGGTGGATGTGGAGTAGGAGCCTAGAGGTTGACTAGGCCGTGAACCTGACCCTATAGGAGTAGGCGATGATTTTAGAACAATAATCTGTCCCTTACAGCAACAGCAGGAACCTGACCCTATAGGAATAGTCGATGATTTTAGAACAATAATCTGTCCCTTACAGCAACAGCAGGAACCTGACCCTATAGGAATATGTGATGATTTTAGAACAATAATCTGTCCCTTACAGCAGCAGCAGGAACGTAGCGGATGAGGATATCCCAGTCCAAGGACGACAACGACATTCCCTGTCTAATAACAAGATTTTAGTAACGCATGAGGATATCCCAGTCCAAGGACGACAACGACATTCCCTGTATAATAACAAGATATTAGTAGAGGATCAAGATTTCCCTCTCCAAGGACGACGACGACATTCCCTGTCTAATAACAAGATTTTAG
>BLSH010105793.1:32419-52679 GCA_018402905.1 Glandirana rugosa | reverse complement strand
AGCTGAGCTTCCGAAGCGTCCCAGGGAGGGACAGGTGCGGCGGCAGGGGGTAGTGAGCTCGCGGCGGTACAGTGGCCGTCCGCCATATTGGCCGCGTGTGTGCCCGCTCCTGGTGTGTCGGCTCTAGCCGGAGTGCTGGCGGGAGCTCCGCCATGGAGGACGAATCTGTCCATCCGTGCCTTACCCGGGATGCGGCGGGGGGGTGGTGAGCCGAGCAGGTGTCGCTCGTAGCGGATCTGTAGCAGATTTTATATGTCTGTGGTCCGGAGCTGCCGCTTCTCACTCCCTCGTCATGTGGCGCCGGAACCGGAAGTCAGCTCTTATCTTAAGAAATAAAGGCCCATGTCAAGGCTCAGAAAACCTTTTATGAATGGGGTAATAGAACCGGAAAACTCCTGGCAAGTCACTGAGGGATGTTAGTGCAAAATCACACATCCCGTGTATTGACTCAGGTGGTGGTAAACTGGTTCACGCTACACAACAAATAGCTAGTTGGTTTAGAGATTACTACCATTCTCTGTAAAACTCTCCCCTTCCTCCTCCTTAACACTTTCAAAGGAGTGCAGGGAGCAAATCAGTCAATACTTGGCCAATTCCACCTCCCCGTTGTTCTCTCTCTCCAGAATTTAGTAGCAGAATTCTAAACATATGGTCATTTGTCCAATTTCAAAAGATCTAGATATTTCTAAATCCCACTTTTCATGTACAATATAAATGGGCATCCCAGTATACTGTATCACTTATCTGGGCATACATCTAACTCAGAACCTTATACCTAGGGTATCTTCTTGGACAAACTTTCCTCCTCTTCTAGTGGAAATACATCAAGATCTAGCAAAATGGAACCCCCCTTCATTTTCATGGTTTGGCCGGACAAATATTCTAAAAATAAAAATAAATATCCTTTCTAGGCTCCTATACAAACTCAAGACCATCTAAATTTTGATCTATAAAACATCCTTGAAAAGTGTGAATCTTGTCATTTCCTCTGGCCCTTCAAATCTCACAGACAGAGCCTAACCCTCTTATCTCTACTGAAATCAAGAGGACTAGGCTTTCCTGACCATCTAAACTACTATAAGGTTGTCCACATGACCCGAATCTTGGAGTGGTGCACCCAGGATACTACCAATGGATTCAGGTGAATCAATGTTGGCAGAGATTCCACTCTAATACTTACCCTGGCACATGGGAGGCCTCCCTTGTTCCATCTCCCCACCCTTTGATCTTGGCCAAGCTAACTCTTTTTCAATCAGATAGTAATCTTCTCAGGGCAGATAACACCCCTGAATTTTTGACCCATTGTGGGTAATCTGAAGTTTCAATAGGGTGAGTAGATCAGGCTTTCCAATCTCTGCTCAACACTGGGAGATTTCACCAGCAACAATGTCTTTCCTCTATAGGGGTAAGGCCAGTATATGAAATGTAGGTTTTGACTGACAACCCCCCCCTTTCTCGATGGTGCTACAACATGGAAGGGGTGACAAGGTCTTGCCTGTCTTTGATCCCAATTTGCTTTTGGTCTCCTACAAATTACTCACACATTCCCCAAGCCAACTTCATCCTCCTGCCAGCCAATCATCCCAGATCTATTGCAAGAATTCAAGAGACTACTTTTAAAATTATATTGCGGCTGTACAGAGTCCCCTAAGTACTACACAGGTTATTCCCAAATGTCTCTCCATTGTGCTGGCAGTGTCATCAACAGGAAGGTCCCATGTTTCCTGTATTCTTGAGTTGTTCATTGCTGCAGGCCTTCTGGAAGCAAGTGGGTGATATATCCTAAAAGATGAGTGGCATCAAATCGCTCTTTAATATTACACTCTATGCTGATATCCTTCTTCGGTGACTCCCCACCACACACATATATGGGAATGTGTACACCTATAGGTGTGTATATATGTATACATTTATTTTTTTTTTGCCCCTCTCCTCTTCTTGTGTTCTCTCTTACAGATCTTTATGCTCTGGCTCTGAACCTCTACCTTATCCTCTCATGCATTCACTCATAAATGAGATCCTTGACTGTCAGATTGACATATATTTGAGCCAACTCCATGTATACACATTTCCTTTGTATGGCTATGCTATTCTTTGCTACCTCTGTAAAAGTAAAATAAAAAATTTAACTAAAAACCCTTGCCATGTACATGGATCACCCAGGGAGGATTGTTTTTTTTTTTCTTAAAAATGGAGTTACTCCTCTTTAAGTGGAATTAAATACACGTATATACTTTCTTACTGTATAAATTATACAATTAGATAACAATATAAATGTATATTTATTCTGACATAATGTAATTTAGCTACTTTTGGGAGGAATTATCAGGAATATTTACAGAGCTTATTGTAAAGTGTTGCAAGTCTTTAAGTATCTATGTACAATATCTTTATAGTCTAGTCTATAGTTGAAATATCTTGTTCATTTACATTATTGGTCTCTAACTATATGCTTTACAGATGTACATGTGTAAATGGATGATTTTGTTACGTATGCAGTACACATTTTTATTGAAGGCACTTTAGTAAGCACCTGAGTATGATAGCATTGTGTGCATTTTGTTCATCTATCTTTCTCACTGTATATCTCTATGTATATCTATGTATATTTTGCTTTTTCTTCTTTTATTTATCTAAGCAACTTGTTTATTTCACTGACCCCAAGATCCATTATTCATATGTTCATTGTGTTATTAACATAATATGTTATTGTTTAGTTGGAACAAAAAACAATACAGGCTGTTCAATAAAGATAGAAACTGCAATGACTTATCATGGTTGCTAATTGGAAAAGCTAATTATAAAGCATGCCATTAGTGAAGAAACTACATGGATTCTTTGATTGGAACTGGGATACAGAGATTTTGTTTTTTATTGGATTTTGTTATGATTCATATTAATTATTTATTTTGATGGGGTACGTAAAGTGCCTCATTTAATATAGCAGACAAAGGTAGGCCAAAAAAAGGAATACTGAATAATTAACATAACCCACAAAAGGGAGCTACATTAAAGAAAAATTCTTTCCATTAGGAATGCTGCTTTTTAACCTTCTTTCTCTTATACTCCCATGGCTACTTTCAGTGGACCATTTCGAAATGGGAAATAAATTGGAGGTATCATTTTTGTTCCCGGGAGACATTGAACCATTATCACAATTAGTGTCCTTGATTGCATTGGCAAAGGTCAAGTCTACAATTTAGTTAGTTACTAGTTATAACATCACTGCCTATGTAGTAAGTTCTACCAAGATCAAAAAAGAAAGGCAATTTCATATATAAATAGTAATTCCCTTGCAAACTTCCTTTTATCTTATGGTAATCAAGGTAGAGTGTAAAGAGGGCAGATGAAGTCATTAAACATGTGTTGGTGAGCAATGTCTCATGATCAATAAAGATTATGTGGCAGAACAATGCAGAAGATACATTTAGATTGTTTGGAGAAAGGTAATGGACTGTACATCAGAAGTCACCAGCTTAAAGCATCTGCCAATGTCCTGCAGAGAGCTCTATTTGGATGTAATAATACCTTTTAGAGGTGAATTTCCCCATGAGACTTGTCCAAGCTAACATCACTTAATGCTCAATCGGAAGTTCATTTACATAATTTTTAAATGTTTTCTGGTCATGCTTGCTTTTTTCCTTTTCTTGAATTTTTTTCCCACCATTTATTGCTTTCTGTCTGTTATGTGCTATATATTATACACAATAAAAGTGTTACAAAACTAGAAGCATGGTGTGAGCATAAGGAGAATATTTTTTCTAACTTTAAAATAATGAATAGATTTTATAATAAAATTCTCAAGTGCCATAATTCGCTCTGATTATTTAGCAATATAGTTAAATTATTTAGCAATTCTGAATTTAAAATTTATCAGGTCAGTTTAAAATTTACATTAGCCATCTTTTGCAGTGTTCTATCTCTCCCTATCTATGTATCTATCTATCTATAGAAGTATTTCACTTTCTGATAGAGTAGAGGTAAAATAAACTATTTAGTAACTAAAAAAAATGTTTAGCAATTAGATGCAACACCAAAGAGTATTCTGCAGGACATAGGGGACTTGGTGAATGTGGTACAGCATCTCTTTGAAAAAAATACCCAGTCAGTTGCAAGGATAATTAAAAACAGCCCTTTGGCTTGCACATTATTGGATGATGGAAATCAGCAGAACTTCCCTCATTCACTAAGCTCTGGGGAAATTGCCCTTGCAAAGTGCAACTTTGCTTGCAAGGTGAACAGTCTAATTGCCTTTAGTAAATCAACCCCAGTGACTTTAAAGCCCACCTCTGGGAAAATATTAACCCCTTGTCTACCCATCCCACCCATCTCCCACCGTTTGGTATACAGTTAAAAAACTAAATTTACAAGACCCCTATTTTATTTACCTAGGTCAACTGTCATGTGGACATCTAAAGCTACAGTCTATTTCAACTCGTCCCCTTGTGTTGAGGCATTCACACCATGCAGTTTTGTGGAGTAAATCAGGATTCTGCTGATGGAAAGCCAATAGGATGATTTCACATTACCCAGGCAGCACTGGAACAAGGAGTTTCCTACTCTACAGATTTAGGTAAGCAAAGTGGTAATTCAGCTGGACAGATGCATTCTGTAGTGATTAGTTAAGAGGAGGTATTTTTTTGTGGAAGGGGGTGATGCTGGGCTGGAGAAAAGCTTTAATGCAATTTATATTTTAGCAAATAAAATAATGAACAAGAAACAATCCTGCATGCCACTTCCTGATTTCCTTTTATGGACTGTCAACACAGTTGTCGGAGTAAAGACAGTTCTAAAAAGTTCCTAACCAGTGCAAAGAGAGGACCTAGGTAGATGAGTTGCTGGAGAGTCAGAGATTTCAAATGTAGCCTGAGAGGACTAAGTGCAGACTATAGAGGAACATTGGATGGGAACACAATGTATACATAATGTTGAACTGATAGGTGCAAGGTAGTATATGCAATAAAAGCAGACACTGAGAAGACAAGGGAGATGAAGGTAGGAAGTCATGCTGCCAGTGGATAAAAGAGGTCCACTGAGAAAATTAGGGCCTGAGATTATCTGGCCCTTCTTACTTTCAGTTATTCACTGGTGATTGATTTATGCTTCGTACACATGGTTCGGTGGTCGTACGACTGAACGGCTCAAACCGTATGTTGGCTGTTGTATCTCCCGTACTGACGTGCACTCAACGATCGTACGAGAAACGTGTGACCAAGCCGAACGTAATGACGTGAAACGAGTGTATAAAGAGGAAGTGCTGTTATCGTGCTCTACCCTTTGGGCTCCTTCATCTAATTTCATGTTAGTTGAAGTTTGGTGTTTGTTGATTTGCGACCTTCAGATCGTTCTTCAGTTCGTTCTTCAGATCGTTCTTTGGATCGTTCCTGGCCGTTCGTTCGTCAACTATGTTCAGTTCTAGAGATAGAAATCTAGCTATTGTTGGCCTAGGAGTCCTGGCTTGGACCCAAAACCAACATAGGAGAAGGTGGTAGAGGAGTTGTTGCACCAAAAATTGGTTACTTAACCATGATCAGTTTGGTCATATGGCTTTAGTCAGGGAGCTCCAGGAGAATAATCCTGATGATTTCAGGAATTATCTTTGGATGACGGACCCCTGCTTTAACCACCTCTTGGCATTGGTGTCCCCCTATATCCAGAAGGAGAACACATGCATGTGCCTTGCTATCACCCCTGAGCAAAGGCTCATTGCCACCTTGCGCTACCTGGCGACAGGAAGAAGTCTCCAGGACCTCAAGTTCACTACAGGCATCTCCCCCCAGGCTCTTGGAGTCATTATTCCGGAGACATGCTCAGCCATCATTCAGGTGCTGCAGAAGGACTATATTAAGGTATGTTTCATGTTAATACCACATTTTATGTGTTTCTGTTTGATAATATAGTATTTGCCCTTTTTGACAATACCTAATTAGCAACATTACAATATGTTTGAATGTCTTATTTGGCCTCATGCATGCTCTAAGCTTTTTTCACCTCCTTTTTTTCCTCTACACACCTCCCCAGCATGTTGTCCAGTGTATATACACACTCAGAGGGCCACCATCAGGGGGTACAGGCAGTACTGTTGTTAGGGGCCCCAGTGTCTCAAGGGGCCCTTACGACAAAGACATTAGCAGTCTTTAACATTGGAGTCTATGGGAGGCGGGCATCCAGTTTGGGGAGACCATTCTCCTGAACCCTAGGCGAGAAAAATACAAAACTTTGCCCACTTGGAGAGGACCCCCTGGACCACAACTGGTTCAAGTTTGGGACCTGCAGCACTTATGCTTTGGCACGAGGTCTTATTGCAAGCATTGAGTGAGGCTGTGTTGCTTGTGCACTGCTTTTTGAAGCCCTTGGATTTCACACTACCATGCATTGCACACTTCACTGGGTCATGCTTGGCAGGCTACATCTTGTAAGTGTGACAGGGTGTATCGTTCCTACTGGGGCTGCAACATGTGTACACCCCTGGCCAGTGGGCAGATGTGGTGAAATGGCCCAGTGTGAAGGCCCTGGGTAAGGTTGGTGGTCATAAGGGAGGGGGTAGGTCTAAAGCTGTGTAAGGGGCCCCCAAATTTCTGATGGCTGCCCTGCCCACTTAGCCTGGTAATGCCACAATTATTTCTGTCAGATGCAATTTAGGTGTTCCCCCCTCCCCCTAAAACACACACTTTTGCAACATTATTTGAGTGCTTGAGGTGTTCTTATTATGTGAAACCTAATCCCCATGCTCCCAAAAATTTACATCATCATTTAAAACAACTGTATCTCCAGAAATGTAATCTCCTATACACACTCTCCATCTTTTGTGGGTGACAATTCCCTACTAATTCTCCAAAACATGTACTGCAAGGGCCTGCTTTGCTACTAATTTGACCTCATGTGATCTCTTTTGTTAGAATCTTGTTAGAAAAGTGTAATTTGAAAAGTTTATTTTATGTAGGTTGTGCTTCTCACACGTCTTACATCTCCACTGTGCTGGAAATGGAAGTGTAGCCTTATGTTGCACTTGCATTTGTATGTTGAAGAACATTATTATGTTTGTTGGCAAAGTATAATTTTTTTTTTTTTTATCCACAGTTTCCTTCCAATCCCCAGCAGTGGCAGAAAGTTGCTGGTCAGTTTATGCAGCAATGGGATTTTCCCAACTGCGGGGGTGCCATTGATGGAAAGCATGTTCGGATTGTGCCACCACCCAACTCTGGCTCCTATTATTTCAATTACAAGGGGTTTTGCAGGATTGTGCTTGCCATAGTGTCTGCCAACTATGAGTTCTTGTACCTGGATGTGGGGAAGAATGGCCGCAACTCCGATGGAGGAGTGATCATGCAGATGGAGTTTTATAGGCGGCTCCAGAATGGCACCCTCAACTTACCACCTGCAGACCAAACATGGAGGGTCTGAACTTTGTCTTTGTGGCAGATGAGGCGTTTGGGCTTGGTTAACATGTTATGAAGCCATTTCCTCAATGAAACCTGACCCCTGACCAGAGGATTTTCAACTATAGACATTCGCGTGCTAGAAGGGTGGTGGAAAATGCCTTTGGAATTTTGGCCAACAGGTTCTGTCTCTTTTTGATGCCGATCAACCTGACCTTATATAAGCTGAATCACGTGGTACTGTGCTGCTGCATCCTGCATAATTTTTTACGCAGGAATGCCACCAATTATCTCCCAACTGTGCCCACTGACGTTGATGTAGCCCTGCCAAGCCCAAGTACATCCACTGAAGGTCATCCATCGTTGGATGCAATGGCAGACCTCCAGAGTAGACGTGCTACCTTGGCCACCCAGAATGCAAGGGATTTGCGTATCAAATATATGCAATATTTTGTGGGGAGAGGGGCTGTGTCCTGGCAAAACATGATTCCTGATCTTTAATTTTTTATTACCCTTATAAATGAATCCTTCAGTTTAACTACTCTTGTCTGTGGTTTTTCGATGTGTAAAAGAGATGTTCTGTATGTGCTTTATTTCTGCACTTTCTCCAAGCGGGAAATCTAACCTTCATTTCTCCATGAGATCACAATATCAGCTTCCTCAAAGTATTTTTGTGTGCAGGGGTTGTGCTACATATACACAAACACACCATGTTTTTGGTGTTCATGTATTCCATGCATGAAGAACAAAAACATGATGCATTAACAATTGGTTTAAATGTTTCGAGATGAACTACATCTGTGTTGACCACATAGAAGAGCACATTTGCTCTGTAAAGACCTAAACTTTATGGAACTCACAGGCATACATAAAGTAAAGAAGAAGCCACACACTTTTAGTATCAAACCCTTATATTGCTTGCACATTATGAGGTGCTTTGCAACATGTAAAAAACAGATGTCAAACATATAAAGCTGGTAGGCCACAAACGAAAGAGTGTAAACATGTACTCCATCTCATCAGGGGTTGTCAAGTGTCATCTTTCTGGGTGGGCAGACCCCCCTTCCTCCAAACTGGAGTTTCTTGGAGAAAGGGTTGTTGCATCTGAGAAATGTGTGAGCTGGTCCCATCAGGGGTTCTGAGCCGACCCATTTTGGGGGTGGCCACCTTTATCCAAATTCCACTAGCTTGGATAAAGGAGGGCAACCCCGAAACACGTCAGCTTCGAACCCCTGATGGGATCAACTCACACATTTTAAAGATGCAACACCCCTTTCTCCAAGAAACTCCTGTTTGGAGGAAGGGGGGTGTCTTCCCAACCAGAAAGATGACACTTGAAAACCCCCGATGAGATAGAGTACATGTATTCACTCTTTTTCATGAGGCCATTTCAAACGGGCAAAAGGCCCTAAAATGGGGTCCACAAAAACCAGCCCAATTGCAAGAAGTATTAAAATTTAGCAAGCATGTCCCCAACATCTGTCAGTCGCCATTAGAGGTCCTGCGCTGCCCTCTGGAGTTTCTGCGCTGCCCTTTGGCTGTCCTGGAGCTCCCCACAGCACCACTGAATTTCCCTCCTCAGTCTTCCAATGGTGCATTGTGGAGGCTCATGACCTGTTAAGTAGAGGAAAGTGCATAAGGGCAATGATGGTCAAGTGGCTGAGGGCCAACATAGTGATTTGTGTTATTTTGGTAGTTTTTTTAAATTATATCTTGACATTGATTGGTATTGTATGCCCGCACTGTGATTGGATGGAGGCACAGACCTGGAAGAAGGATGTCGCCAGTCACCGCTCCAACAGCTTTGTTCCAAGGTAACTATTTCAGAAACAGCTATTATGTGCTGCGTAATAGCTGATTATGCATTGGATGGGCCTATTTTTTTTGGGTTGGTTGGGGGGGAGGGGGGGCACTTTACAACCACTTTAAAGGCAACAATAATAAAGGCCATACTTGCAGCTTGTTCCCTTGGGGACTCGGGATGTTTGGATGTTGAGGCATCTGAAATGAATCTGGTTCTTCTAAAAAAAATATCAAATGCATTCATTGAGCATCCCAAAGTCACTACAGGTTCAACACATACATTGTAGGATATTTTTCAAGTGTACCAACCTTGCAATTGGGCTGGGCTGGGTGCATCTGGTGGGCTTCTTGCATCGGCTTGAGGGGCCTCTGTAGGATTTTCTGAAAAAAAACAACAACAAACGGAGGATGATACCATTTTCCATGGCCCAAATATTTGGCAAGTGCCAACATTCGTCAACTCTTACAGCTGCTCCCCCCCTCGCTCCCATGGGATGTGGGCTGTCTGATATCCATCATATGCATTTGTGTGCCTTCCAGCACTGGGGGCTATCCTCTCCCCATGGCTGCACTAGCAAGGCTGGATTAATGGGCACTGACGAATCAGTCAGCAGCCAGTAAAGTGATACTTATCCTTTAATTTAGGCCTGAAACCCCCGCCCTTTTGTCCACCTAGCAGTACCCCTGTCTGTGGCACAATTTGTATAGTTGTCATTTAGCACTTACCTTCTGGGCGTGAAGGTGGGCTTGATTCCACCTCCGCTGATGGGCCAGGGGTGGGAGCATCCGTTGGTCCCTTGGGGGGGTGGGTCCTTTGTTTTTTTTGTTTCCCTGTTGCAAAATACAAAAAGAACATAAGTGCAAAAGTTAAAGGAATGTCTGAAAACAGTCTAAAATGGGATTCTTCATATACAGTATGCTTGATTTGGAAACTAAATTTGGGAACCCCAAGGCATACAAAGAGTTCAAAAATTCACAGATAATTCTCTCTAGCTACTTTGACCAAGAACAGATCCAGACACCGAATGTACACGTCTACATATTGGTTACCAAAAATATTGCTTACTTTTTTCAAGGATTCGATGGATCCGGCACAGCTGGTTGATGTTTCAGATCGGACCAGCGCTTGTGGAGCTGATCCTTGGCCCACTGGACCCCATATTTTTGAGAAAGCTGCTCAATGACCCTGTCTAGGATATAATCCTTATGGCTGTTCTGCCTCTCGTAATCCCCCCTCTTACAATCATAATCCCTGACCTCCATGATTCCCACCATGTCGACCATTTCTGCCCTGGTCATGGGGGACGCACCTGACCATAAGATGCACCTAGGTTTTAGAGGAAGAAAACAAGAAAAAAAATATTCTGAACCAAATGGTGTACTAAAGTATTTACCAGTGCAGCCATATACCAGATCCATGAAATACAGCACATACCAGATCCATGAAATACAGCACATAGCAGTCCCATGAAATACAGCCATATACCAGTCCCATGAAATACAGCACATATCAGATCCATGAAACACAGCACATACCAGATCCATGAAATATAGCCATATATCAGTCCCATGAAATACAGCACATAGCAGTCCCATGAAATACAGCACATAGCAGTCCCATGAAATACAGCACATAGCATTCCCATGAAATACAGAACATAGAAGTCCCATGAAATGCAGCACATACCTGTGTCCATGAAATGCAGCCTGACAGAGCTGAGAGGGAGATTCATATCTCCCGCCACCGCCGCGATGTGATGATGTCATCACCCTTTGCCTAGTGGAGCTCCACTCTGTAGCCAGATCCCATTCAGAAAGAAGACAGAGCAGCTCTAGCCGCCGCAGTACTTCATTTGGCCACTGGGGCCGAATGAAGCCCCAGTGGCCAAATGAAGTACTGCGGCTGCTCTGTCTTCTCACTGTGGGAGATCAGAGCAGAGCAGTGCTCTATGGTGTCCGGGAGCCTGCAGTGTAATGCGGGCTCCCGGCGGCAACGAGGGGGGGGGTTCAGGTATTCGCACCATAAGACGCAGGGAGACTTTCCCCCACTTTTTGGGGGAAAAAGTGCGTCTTATGGTGCGAAAAATACGGTATATACTGAATCTGTGGTACTTTGACAGCCTGCAGTTTTTAAAAAGTCCCTCTGAGGCTAGGCCATCCCTTTCCACCCTTCCCTCTACTTCTGCTGAGGCCATGACTCCTAGACTTGAAGATGAAGATGAGGAGGAGGCCATCTTGACCCAGGTATAGTGTTGGTGAACATATTGTAAAGATAAAATACAATGATAATAACTAAACATTATTTTCCAAACATTTGAGTCTTAACACATTTGTTTCTATATCCAAACCCAGTTGTGGCCTAAAGTCATTTTAAGGATAAATCAAAATGCTGGTGCCAGAATGCTAGTGTTTGTTATTTCTAATTATTCAATAAGCAACAGTCATGAAATGTAAATTTGTTTGGATTCATCACCCACACAAACAAACATATTCTAATAATGTCACTTTTTTTATACACAGGAAAGTGTCACAGAGACAGTGACTGAGGAGGAGGCAGCTGGCTCTTCACAGCTTTGCCAGTCGCAAATACCTCCCCTTCAGGTTGGTAGGAAAAGGAAGAGGAAAAGCCATAAAATGGATGAGGCAGCTTCCTTCTTTTTTGAGTAGGCCACACAAATCCTCCAGAGGGATCTGGACCAGGAGGAGTCATTTGCTTCCTACGCAGCAGCAAAACTTTAAAAAATGGCTCCATACCAGCAGAACAGGGCTGAGGAGCTGATAAGCCAGGTGCTGTTCAAGGGGGCAATGGGGCTCAATGTGCCTCCACCTCCACTACCTCCACCACCTACCCAATCTCACCACCCAACCCAAACACCACACCAGCATGCTGGCCAGTGGCAATTTTTTCCCCATGGCCCCCACCAACAACCATGGTCTGGGGATTATGGCCAATACCCCCATTGAGGTATTTATTTATTTTTCTGTATTTTTGTTTTGATTTTTTTTTGTTTGTTTAATCTTTAGCACATTTTGCTGTGAAGAAACCGTTTTTTTCTGTTATATTTTCTTTGCATAAAAATTGCTTTGCTAATTTATTTTCTGTTCTTTATGCTTTAAAAATAAAGAATAATGCAAATAACAATACTTGCCTAAGTTTATTGAAGAAAATGACAGGTTTGAAGTAGGTAGTTACATTAAAAAGAAAAGTTAGAACAAATAGCAAGGGACCACAAACAAGTTCAATTAAAGGAATTATTATATTTCAGAGATTATGATATTGGGGAAATGTTAAATAGAATAAAAGAGATTAAAAAGAATGCAAATTCTATTAATATCACTACAGAACAGCTGTCTTTCATTACATTCATAAGATGAGTATCACTAGCAATGCATCTTCATTATTATCCCATTGAAAAAGCTGCTAACGCCGCTGCATTTCACTATTTGAATTCAATTGCCAATAGACGAACGAATATGCATTGTGAAATAGAAACGTAGGTTTACACGAACTGACACTTCTGGCCATTCCTGACTTGGAGCATGCATGTTTTTGCAGGTACAACTTGTTGGACCAACTTCTCTGTACACACGATACAGCGGTCGTATGACCACTTGTTGGTACTACCAAAGTTTTCTAGTTTGCTCATACATCTCCTGTTGTACAACCGTCGTACGTCAGCAGTTCTAATCGCACGTACTAACGATCGATTTCACATAGAACGGTCATTCGTACGACCTGTTGTATACGATCGTCGACTCATGTGTAGGAGGCTTAACACTTAACATTCTGCAGTTTGGCAGTTTAAGCACTAGGTAGTTAAGCCTCGTACACATGGGTCAACGATCGTACGACCGAACGGCTCAAATTGTATGTTGGCTATTGTATCTCGCATACTGACATGCACTAATTGATCGTACGTCCAAGCCGAACATAGTGACGTGTTATGAACGTATAAAGAGAAAGTTCAGGTGCATGTAATTTGTGTCCGGCCGTTCATGACTTCTGAGCATGCGTGTTTTGCACAGTACAATTTGTTGGACCTACTTCTCTCTACACACGATACAACGGTCGTACGACCGCTTGTTGGTACTACCAAAGTTTTCTAGTCTGCTCATTCAACTGCTGTTGTACAACCATCGTACGTAGGCTGTTCTAATTGCGCATACTAATGGTCAATTTAGCATACAACAGTCGTTTGTATGACCTGTTGTATACGATCATCGACCTGTGTGTACGAGGCTTTACTATCATATTATAATGATCCATCAACAGTTCCTTACAACTTATCAGTTGTCAGGTAACCCGCTTTCCTCTCTTTGCTTTGGGTCTTCTTCACAATCATGCTATCTGTCATGAACCTATAGTACATTCATGTCCTGTCTGTTTGCTTACCTCTTGGTTGTGTCAGCCTAGAGGCCATTCTCATCACCACCTGTGGGCTAAGTAATCTCCTCCCAGTGAACTTCACCCCAGTATTCAGTTAAGGAAACTCTATTTAAGATTGTGTGCTGCAAGCCTCCTTGCTGATCAATATTATGTGTGTTTGGCTTTGTGTGTGGTTGTTCCTGTCTTTCCCTTTACCGACTTTTGGCTTGTTCTGACTATCCCTGCCTGCTTCATCCCCCAACCTTCGGCTTGTTCTCGGTTTCTCCTGTCTGCTTGATATCCCAACCTTGGTGTGCTTTCCTGTCTGTCCTTGTCTGTTTGCAGTCCTGACTTTTGCTAAGGCCCCTGACTATCCTTGCTGTTCCTGCGCTGCTGCTTCCTCTCTTCCACCTGTAGCCAGCCAAGCGTGAGCTAGGGGACCCCAGGAGTTGCAACCTGGATCCAGTTGCAGCCAAGTCCATCCTCCCCACCAGAGGCTCTGGCGAATACCTACTGGCTCTTAGACTCCGCTCCCTGGGGAAACCGATGCACTAGCTCCATGTGTTTCAGTGTCAGTGCTCCAGGGGCCTGTCTTCCCGTACCAGCTGGAGTTCATTAGCAGCAGTCAGCTATAGGTCCACAACCTTAGTGGTGTGCTTCACAACCTTTGCTGTGCGATTCGCACCCCAGCCGCGCGCATCTGTCACCTGACCCCAGGTGTCGTGACACTCTCTCATATCAGAGCATGAGATATGGGGTAGATTTATTTATTTATTTTCAATTGGTTTTTATTACATTTTTTCCAGCAAAATACAGAGTACGGAACACAGCGATATAAAGATGCACATCATATACAGTTACGCTCAGTTAGAGGTGCGCATATCATGAAGTTTATACTACATAGTTTACAGATTTACAGATATACTCTATACCTCCAACAATACCATAATCTCAGGATATATGTTTACGTTTGTGGCATGTGTTGGCTTGTGTTAACCTTGATTGTTTGGGGGGTTTATGTGGTCTGTCCATATTCTCCAGGTTTGCTCAAAGATGGACCCTTTGCAGGAGTTTACAGCTAACAGACGTTTGAATGAGTAATTCCTGTTGACTAATATTTTAATGTCAGACACATTTATGCTGTTGGTGTTTTTCCAGTTTTTTAATACCAGGGTGTGGGCAGCTAGAAGTATGTGCGTGACAATGTGCCTGAAGGTTTTGAGAAATGTTTCTATGCCTATATGAAGTAGAGCGAGTTCGGGATTAGGTTGAGTTAGGATTCCTGTTAAGGATGATAGTAATTGGAATGTTTGGTTCCTGAAGCTGGTTAAGCTTGGGCATCCCCAGAAGGTGTGTAGAAGGGTCCCTGTGTGCTCACAGTTTCTCCAGCAGAGTGTTGAAGTATCAGAGAATATTTTTGATAATCTATAAGGGGTATATTGCCATCTGTTGATGATTTTGAGGATCATTTCCCAGTGATTTGTGCAATGGGTAGATTTTTGGATTTCACTTAATGCCATTTGCAATTGGTGGTCTGGGAAGGTGGAGTTAAGTTCAGTTTTCCATTTTTTTATACTATTTAATTTTGTAAATATGCTTTCCCTTGTATAAGATTGTTGAAGATGGTTATGCCTTTGTTATTTGCTTTGGGCATTGTATAGAATTGCCAATGATAGGAGGGATGCATAGGTCCACTAATGGATGTGATTTTAGGAATTGTAGGATCTTAATGCTGGCAAATTGTAGATGGTGTGGGAGAGAGTATTCTGTTATTAGTTGCTCAGTGCTCTTAGGACTAGAACCCTGGAAGAGCTCTTGCACTGTACTGATGCCATGCTTTGAGAAGGGTGTTGTTGATATCATGGGCATTTAGCACGTTAATTGGGAGTGGGAACTCTAGTATTGGAAATTTTGTGTTATTGCAGCTTTGGAGAAGTCTCCAAGCTTGCATGGATATGCTCATCAGTGGGAGTAGTTTTTTTGTGACCCATGGTATCCAGGATCCACTACTAGCATAGTTTTTAAATCTTGCATTGGAGCTAGTTGTTTTTCTGTCTACCCATAGAGGTGTGTTTCCCATAAGAAACCAGCCTTTTAGTTCATCTAGTTTAACGCCCACCAGTAATCACATAAATCAGGTACCCCTGCTCCTCCTACATGTTTATTTTTTATGAAGTTTGTGCGGGGCATCTCACTTTCTTTCCCCCCCATATGAATTTCCACATGAGTCTCGACAGGGCTTGAATAATACATGTGGAGATGTGTATGGGTAAGGCTCAATATATATATAAAATTTGGGGGAGGATTATCATATTGTAAGCAACTACTCTTCCCATCCAGTAAATTTCTTTTTTCAAATTATATGGGTACCGCGCTCATAGAGCAGTTATTCACACACAGAAAGGATCTCTCATGTATGACAAGTGCAATATCTCCTGGATGAAACCAGAGATTTACACTTTCTGCTCGGTTGGAATCATAGCGCCTAAACAGCGATTATAGTGCCTAAACAGCAGTTACAATGGCTAAACACATTCATAAGGCACTGTCCCAATATGTCCCTCGGGAGTGCTAACAGTCCATTGAGTGGTTGGTGTAACTGTATATACAAGTACAAAGTTGCTAAAAATTTAATTAAACCAATGGTCCCGTTAGACAAGATATATAAGGGTACCGCGCTCATAGAGCAGTTGACTCACACATAGAAAGGATCTCTCATGTATGGCAAGTGCATTATCTCCTGGTTGAGACCAGAAATTTACACTTTCTGCTCAGTTGGAATCATAGCGCCTAAACAGCAATTATAGTGCCTATACAGCAGTTGCAAGGGCTAAATATATTCAAAGGCGCTGCCGCAATATATCCCTTGGGAGTACTAACAGTCCACTGAGGGATTGGAGTATCTCTGTATGTAGGTGCAAAATTGCTGAAAAATTAAACCAATGATCCCGGTTTGTCTATAGCTCCTGTGCAATGTCTACAGGGTCGGTCTGTGGTCCCACTTACCAGATTCCCCTGGCCTGACCCAGGCCAACAAACTATACAAGCACAAGGTACTGCTAGGTGTGGATGCGTGTCCTCCCGGTAGCCCAAAGAAACCCCACTTACCAGATGGATGGTGGATACAGGTGTGAGAGGTAGATGGATCACTTTAAAAGCTCCAGGAATGACATCCGTCCATAGCAGGAATCCCGAAGAGGAGAGCAAAAAACAAAAACGGGGCTTCCAATGGTGAAGTACGTAGAGTAAAATGTTTATTAAAACAAAATGGATCAGTGTGATCGTTCAAAAGAACGGACACATAAAAGGCATAAAAACAACAACAAAAAGCTTCAAACAAAAACACAAGACACGTGGAACTAGGGGACGCCAAAAAAACGCGCTCCTCCTTAGTTCTAAGAGAGCGGAAGCAACACGAGAGCCCTAGCCATCCAACGCGGCGTTTCGTTGACAGCCCGTCAACTTCCTCAGGGGTCATGGGAGGAGCGCGTTTTTTGGTGTCCCCTAGTTCCACGTGTCTTGTGTTTTTGTTTGAAGCTTTTTGTTGTTGTTTTTATGCCTTTTATGTGTCCGTTCTTTTGAACGATCACACTGATCCATTTTGTTTTAATAAACATTTTACTCTACGTACTTCACCATTGGAAGCCCCGTTTTTGTTTTTTGCTCTCCTCTTCGGGATTCCTGCTATGGACGGATGTCATTCCTGGAGCTTTTAAAGTGATCCATCTACCTCTCACACCTGTACCCACCATTCATCTGGTAAGTGGGGTTTCCTGACACAAGCACGACAGCATATACGCATGGGCTGGCTCCGCCCCCACGCCCAGTTCCAGGATCCGGTTACACTATAAAGTCAAACACCTCCCACCAGGCCTCATTCTCCTTTTTTTCCTCACTGCTCAGCTGGTTACACTGATGCTGAAAGGCAGAAATTTTTATTTTTCCCTCACCTTGCCGGATTCATCTGGCCAACCGCGCAGGTTCAAACTCTCCTGTTAGCGACGCTCCCCACTGTACAGGGAGTAAATCTTCCTATATGGGGGAGGCCTCCCCCTCCCCATGTTCCAGGGATTGGGGGGGTGGAAGGCGGCTGGTCTCTAAGGATTGCTTCCTCATCATGTCTCCATGGATGGACTTTCAGTGGACTTCCTGTCGGCCATAGGGCATAGAGTTGGTAAGTCACCACATGGTGCACACATTGATAGTATGCAGCTACAATTATGTGGTTAGAAGTCTGCAGGTATATGCGATTAACCTGCACCTCTAAGCAGAGATCACAAGGTGAAGACTGCTGTTTGGCCATGGTGTCAGTTCAGGCTGTGGTTGTGCCTGCAGGACTGCTAATGATTAGGCTGATAACAGGTGTTGGCTGTGCTGTGCTGAGCTGAATCTTTTGCATGAACTGAGCAAGGCTTGTCTCTGTAGGCTTCATGCAATGTGTTTGTGATCTAGTGCTTGGTTGTGTTAATATCCACTGCAGTGCATTGTCTAAGGTAGGTAAGCTACTAGTGCCAATTATATGGGGTCTGTTAACCTTACTGCTTCCATGTGATTTTATAAATGATGCAGCAGAACCAGTAACTGACATATGTACTGACAGCTATTGCTTACATGTTAGTTTTATGCACAGATCCTGTGATTGTTAACATCAACTCATGTCACTTTGGCTTGAAATGCCTTACACCTCACCTACGTTTTCAAGGGGGTCTATTTGCTGCTAGTAGTCGGGGACTCCTGGGGTGCTGCGACTAGCTGGCTGCGGGCTCTGGGACCTCGGTGCTGGGGGCAGAGGGTATCCTCCATAAGGGTGTATGGTGTTCTGACTCTGCAAAGGGCTGCAGGGGAGTATGTGGTCTGGGGCTACTTAGGGGCCTACAGTCGCATCACCCTGAACGCACCAGATCACATTTGATCTGGGAGACTAAGCAGGGTCGGACCTGGTTAATGAATGGATGTGAGACTGCCTGGAGATGCCAGGAGTTGTAGGATACACTGCAGGTGGATATGCGAAGTTACTTGTAGTAGTTTACTGCTGGAATGAACAATACTTCCAGAGATTATACCACTAGTATTTTAGCTCAGGGGTGAACCAGAGATGATCAGCTTACATAGAGACCAGCCATGTCCACTAAGGTGAGGGCAGGTAAGTACATCTGAAAAAAAAAAAAAGAGTGCACAATATGGGCATATGGGTTGCAAAGCTCCCCAGCCCTCAACACCAGCAACGCTGCCCAGAGGGGGAAAAGCAACCTGATCCTTCAACAAAGACAGGCCCTCTTTAGCCCTAAAGGAGTCGCTATGGAGTTAACTGCCAGGAGAGGCAGACAAAGTAGAAACTCACTGCACATCATCGTAGCGACATTGGGATTGTGGTGGCCGTGCGGCCGCCAAGATGCGATGCCAAGTGGCAGGCCAGAGACGGCAGAAAATGGGACAGAGACTACGAAGATCTAAAGTCTCAAGGGTCCAGAGGTAGGTGTGCTTAAAGGGGACCTCTACCTCAAAACAGTTGGCTAAGGAGTCTTGATCAGACAAGCCAGTGAGGTAAGCCTCATAAAGAGGAGGTAACGCTGTTGGATCTCTGTACACCAAACCTCAGGTACTAAGCCAATCAAATAACCAAAGTTGTTAAGGGGTACCTCTACCTCAAAGAGGTCGGTCTAGGAGTTTCCATCAGAAGAACCAGGGGTGACGTCTGCCTACAGAATCAATATCCTTTGCAGGGGCTCGGGAACAGTGACCGAATGTGAATGAGGAAAACTTATACTACTATTGAGTAGCACGTGGCGGTCACCTGTTAAAATCATTTCAGTAGCCTGGGTCCCAAGAGCAGAATAAGGTGGCCATTGAGACAATTCAGCCACGGTGGAGGCAGAATGGTATACCGTTGAGCTGCTAGTCTGGGCAGGTCAGTTAACCCGGCTGAGTTATCCCACAAGACACATACCTCTCTCAAAAGGTGAATCACCAAGGACCAGAGGGTAAGCAAAGTAACAGAGGAGGAGCGACAGGTTAATCCTGGGAAAAACATAGAGGATAATGGAAGGAACCATAATCATTATCTGATGCTAAAGCCGAGTTCTCTCCTTTCAGGGAGCAACAGAGTCTATTCGACCATGGTAACCCAGTAGGGGGCGGTCAACAGAATTATATGTAAATTCAGGAATGACAGCACGGGGCGCACAGGAGTAGCACTTCTGTCTACCAGCACTGAGGTTCTGGGTGTGAATCTCAAACAGTCCACTTCAGGTAGAGAAGTGGGCTGCGTCCCTACCTTATGGAACAGGATTCAGGGCCTTACCTAAATTAACATTGGGAGGTCCTGTGCAGGTATGAGGCCGTTGGCATGTACGTTCCTCCCCGCCAACAGATTTCATTCCCTCTTAGACTCCTTAGAGCAGACAATGCTGGAGTCAAGCAGCACCACATCTGGTTCATCGGTAGACCACCTATTTAAGAAGAACATGTCAAGGAAGGAGTCTACTCTCCAATATTCTTAGCCAAAAGCAGAGTTTCTGACTTAAAGCATAAAGAGGGATGAAGACCCGAGTTCATCAGATAGAACCATGACAAGTCGTCAAGCCATCAGGTGAGATGGCAGGTTGGCATGAGACCCAGCAGAGGGGGAGATACACACTTCGGTAGATCCATGTTCCTGCAAGTACCGTCGCTGGGCTGTATGAGAATGTCACTGCGAGGTTATTAGATAGAG